>CM022392.1:174749850-175078563 GCA_011833715.1 Carcinoscorpius rotundicauda
ACAGTATTTACTGACAACATATTGAACTGGTTGTTCACTTTATATAGCGTGTATTCTGTTTGGTACAGTATTTACTAACAGCATATTGAACTGGTTGTTCACTTTATATAGCGTGTATTCTGTTTGGTACAGTATTTACTAACAGCATATTCGTTAAATTGACCATTATTGTTAGACCGTTTCGCATTGAGTTGATCATTATTGTTAGACCGTTTCACATTTAGTTGATCATTATTGTTTCACCATTTCACATTAAATTGGTCATTATTGTTTCACCATTTCATATTAAGTTGGTCATTATTGTTTCACCATTTCATATTAAGTTGGTCATTATTGTTTCACCATTTCGCACTGGGTTAATCGTTGTTGTTAGACTATATAACACAAACACACACCATGAATTAATCAAGAGATATAACACAAACACACACTGAGTAAGTTGATTATACCATAGCTAGAAGGATAAAGCTGATGATACCATAGCTAGAAGGATAAAGTTGATGATACCATAGCTAGAAGGATAAAGTTGATGATACCATAGCTAGAAGGATAAAGTTGATGATACCATAGCTAGAAGGATAAAGTTGATGATACCATAGCTAGAAGGATAAAGTTGATGATACCATAGCTACAAGGATAAAGTTGATGATACCATAGCTAGAAGGATAAAGTTGATGATACCATAGCTACAAAGATAAAGTTGATGATACCATAGCTAGAAGGATAAAGTTGATGATACCATAGCTACAAGGATAAAGTTGATGATACCATAGCTAAAAAGATAAAGTTGATGATACCATAGCTAGAAGGATAAAGTTGATGATACCATAGCTAGAAGGATAAAGTTGATGATGCGATAGCTACAAGGATAAAGTTGATGATACCATAGCTACAAGGATAAAGTTGATGATACCATAGCTACAAGGATAAAGTTGAGTACAATAAATTGACAATAGAATGAACGAACGAAGAATACCGTATGATGAAGTGTACATATAAACAAAAGATACCGTATGACGAAGTGCACATAGGAACAAAAGATTCCGTATGACGAGGTGTACATATGAACAAAAGATACCGTATGACGAAGTGTACACATGAACTAAGGATACCGTATGACGAAGTGTACATATGAAGTAAGGATATCTTATGACGAGCTGTACATATGGATGAAACTTCATATTACCTCATACCTGACATGTTTCAAGGAGTAATAATAAACAAGAGGAGCAGTTCTGTTAAGATAAAACACAAGACAAACAAACCCACTGGAGATCGAAAGCTTTTATGAGATAAACAAAATAATCTGAACGAGACCTGGGAGTGAGATTACCTTATCCCTGGTGCTCAACACGTTATATAAAGTGAACGACTTCAATATGCTGTCAGTAAATACTGTACCAAACAGAATACATGTTATATAAAGTGAACAACTAGCTCAATATGTTATCAGTAAATACTGTACCAAACAGAATACACGTTATATAAAGTGAACAACGACTTCAATATGCTGTCAGTAAATACTGTACCAAACAGAATACACGTTATATAAAGCGAACAACCAGCTCAATAGGTTGTCAGTAAATACTTTACCAAACAGAATACACGTTATATAAAGTGAACAACGAGTTCAATATGTTGTCAGTAAATTCTGTACCAAACAGAATACACGTTATATAAAGTGAACAACGACTTCAATATGTTGTCAGTAAATACTTTACCAAACAGAATACATGTTATATAAAGTGAACAACTAGCTCAATATGTTGTCAGTAAATACTGTACCAAACAGAATACATGTTATATAGTGAACAACTAGTTCAATATGTTATCAGTAAATACTGTACCTAACAGAATACACGTTATATAAAGCGAACAACTAGTTCAATATTTTGTCAGTAAATACTGTACCTAACAGAATACACGTTATATAAAGTGAACAACTAGCTCAATATGTTATCAGTAAATACTGTACCTAACAGAATACACGTTATATAAAGTGAACAACTAGCTCAATATGTTGTCAGTAAATACTGTACCTAACAGAATACACGTTATATAAAGTGAACAACTAGTTCAATATGTTGTCAGTAAATACTGTACCAAACAGAATACACGTTATATTAAGTGAACAAATAGTTTAATATGTTGTCAGTAAATTCTGTACCAAACAGAATACACGTTATATAAAGTGAACAACTAGCTCAATATGTTGTCAGTAAATTCTGTACCAAACAGAATACACGTTATATAGTGAACAACTAGTTCAATATGTTATCAGTAAATACTGTACCTAACAGAATACACGTTATATAAAGTGAACAACTAGTTCAATATTTTGTCAGTAAATACTGTACCTAACAGAATACACGTTATATAAAGTGAACAACTAGTTCAATATGTTGTCAGTAAATACTGTACCAAAGAGAATACACGTTATATAAAGTGAACAAATAGTTCAATATGCTGTTAGTAAATACTTTACCAAACAGAATACACGTTATATAAAGTGAACAACTAGCTCAATATGTTATCAGTAAATACTGTACCTAACAGAATACACGTTATATAAAGTGAACAACTAGCTCAATATGTTGTCAGTAAATACTGTACCTAACAGAATACACGTTATATAAAGTGAACAACTAGTTCAATATGTTGTCAGTAAATACTGTACCAAACAGAATACACGTTATATTAAGTGAACAAATAGTTTAATATGTTGTCAGTAAATTCTGTACCAAACAGAATACACGTTATATAAAGTGAACAACTAGCTCAATATGTTGTCAGTAAATTCTGTACCAAACAGAATACACGTTATATAGTGAACAACTAGTTCAATATGTTATCAGTAAATACTGTACCTAACAGAATACACGTTATATAAAGTGAACAACTAGTTCAATATTTTGTCAGTAAATACTGTACCTAACAGAATACACGTTATATAAAGTGAACAACTAGTTCAATATGTTGTCAGTAAATACTGTACCAAAGAGAATACACGTTATATAAAGTGAACAAATAGTTCAATATGCTGTTAGTAAATACTTTACCAAACAGAATACACGTTATATAAAGTGAACAACTAGCTCAATATGTTATCAGTAAATACTGTACCAAACAGAATACATGTTATATAAAGTGAACAACTAGCTCAATATGTTGTCAGTAAATACTGTACCAAACAGAATACACGTTATATAAAGTGAACAACGACTTCAATATGCTGTCAGTAAATACTGTACCAAACAGAATACATGTTATATAAAGTGAACAACTAGCTCAATATGTTATCAGTAAATACTGTACCAAACAGAATACACGTTATATAAAGTGAACAACGACTTCAATATGCTGTCAGTAAATACTGTACCAAACAGAATACACGTTATATAAAGTGAACAACTAGCTCAATATGTTATCAGTAAATACTGTACCAAACAGAATACATGTTATATAAAGTGAACAACTAGCTCAATATGTTGTCAGTAAATACTGTACCAAACAGAATACACGTTATATAAAGTGAACAACGACTTCAATATGCTGTCAGTAAACTGTACCAAACAGAATACATGTTATATAAAGTGAACAACTAGCTCAATATGTTCAGTAAATACTGTACCAAACAGAATACACGTTATATAAAGTGAACAACGACTTCAATATGCTGTCAGTAAATACTGTACCAAACAGAATACACGTTATATAAAGCGAACAACCAGCTCAATAGGTTGTCAGTAAATACTGTACCAAAGAGAATACACGTTATATAAAGTGAACAACGACTTCAATATGCTGTTAGTAAATACTTTACCAAACAGAATACACGTTATATAAAGTGAACAACTAGCTCAATATGTTATCAGTAAATACTGTACCAAACAGAATACATGTTATATAAAGTGAACAACTAGCTCAATATGTTGTCAGTAAATACTGTACCAAACAGAATACACGTTATATAAAGTGAACAACGACTTCAATATGCTGTCAGTAAATACTGTACCAAACAGAATACATGTTATATAAAGTGAACAACTAGCTCAATATGTTATCAGTAAATACTGTACCAAACAGAATACACGTTATATAAAGTGAACAACGACTTCAATATGCTGTCAGTAAATACTGTACCAAACAGAATACACGTTATATAAAGTGAACAACTAGCTCAATATGTTATCAGTAAATACTGTACCAAACAGAATACATGTTATATAAAGTGAACAACTAGCTCAATATGTTGTCAGTAAATACTGTACCAAACAGAATACACGTTATATAAAGTGAACAACGACTTCAATATGCTGTCAGTAAATACTGTACCAAACAGAATACATGTTATATAAAGTGAACAACTAGCTCAATATGTTATCAGTAAATACTGTACCAAACAGAATACACGTTATATAAAGTGAACAACGACTTCAATATGCTGTCAGTAAATACTGTACCAAACAGAATACACGTTATATAAAGCGAACAACCAGCTCAATAGGTTGTCAGTAAATACTTTACCAAACAGAATACATGTTATATAAAGTGAACAACGACTTCAATATTTTGTCAGTAAATACTGTACCAAACAGAATACACGTTATATAAAGCGAACAACCAGCTCAATAGGTTGTCAGTAAATACTTTACCAAACAGAATACATGTTATATAAAGTGAACAACGACTTCAATATGCTGTCAGTAAATACTGTACCAAACAGAATACACGTTATATAAAGTGAACAACTAGTTCAATATGTTGTCAGTAAATACTGTACCAAACAGAATACATGTTATATAAAGTGAACAACGACTTCAATATGCTGTCAGTAAATACTGTACCAAACAGAATACACGTTATATAAAGTGAACAACTAGTTCAATATGTTGTCAGTAAATACTGTACCAAACAGAATACACGTTATATAAAGTGAACAACCAGTTCAATATGTTGTCAGTAAATACTGTACCAAACAGAATACACGTTATATAAAGTGAAGAATTAGTTCAATATGCTGTCAATAAGGACTGTATTATACAGAACATAATCTGTGTTGAGTGGACATGGGATAATTTAAAACTGTTGGGCTGGATATTAAAAATCCATTTTGTATTCATAATCTGTCGCTGAAGAAGACATCGTATTTTTATATTGGCAGCGTTAGATTCGTAGTGTTTATTGTTCACGTTATATCAAAACTGTTTATTTGTACAGAGACACTGTACGGATTTTCCATTTACAAAGACGATGAAACACCACATAATGGTCGTGTTTCGTAGTTTAGTTATTGTTATACTCATAAGATGTGTAGTTAAACTGTGATTTGTAGCGTGAATTCGAATTAAAACCTTTTTTATTTCGTTCTGCAAAGCTTCGAAAATGTCTTATTGTATATAATTAGGGAAAAAGTGTGTTTCTTGTCACAAAACACGTAATTTAGTTTTGAATTATTGGTCTAATAACCATCTCGAATGACCCATCTCAGAAACTTACTTGGATATGGAAAACCGATCTTCTAGGACAATATAGAAGTTAAATACAATTAGAAGCTTCCATCATGGACTAGTCAATTTCATTGTTCGGCCACGTGAATTAGTCAGAACATTAAATGAGTCATGCCACTAATAAACATACAGCGGTTTTAAAAGCGCCCGCAATCACATGACTTCTTCACTTGCATACAGAGCTACTCACCATGTTTTTTGTACAGCTCTCATGAAAACCACAAACTGAGCGTATTACGATTGATAGTTGGCCTGGGCTTAGAATCTAAAGGTTTACTTTTGGGGCTTTGATATGTTATAAGAGTGACCAAATCCTTCTGTTCCATTAAAGTAATTTGAAATCTGGGAGTGGTGTTGTTGACCCACTAATCCTGAGATTACCACAATCTTAAGACTTGTGTGCACTTACATCTTGGAATCTTTTCGGAGATCACATGACTGGGCGAGACTGTTTGAACTGAAAGCCATGGACGGAATTCATAAAATAGACAAAACAATAACGATTTTGTTAAAGTATGGAAATCAAACACACACTAGATTTGTAAAGTTGGAGATTTTTTTAGAGATTCATATGATATTTATATGCAAACCACAGTTTGGGTAACCATGTTTCAGTTTATCAATTTAAAATCAGTGACCTAATGTAGATATCTAGATGTCTATAGGTGAAGTAAGTTACTACATCAGTCAGATGTCTATAGGTGAAGTAAGTTACTACATCAGTCAGATGTCTATAGGTGAAGTAAGTTACTACATCAGTCAGATGTCTATAGGTGAAGTAAGTTACTACATCAGTCAGATGTCTATAGGTGAAGTAAGTTACAACATCAGCCAGATGTCTACAGGTGAAGTAAGTTACAACATCAGTCAGATGTCTGTGGGTGAAGTAAGTTACTACATCTGTCAGATGTCTATAGGTGAAGTAAGTTACAACATCAGTCAGATGTCTATAGGTGAAGTAAGTTACTACATCAGTCAGATGTCTATAGGTGAAGTAAGTTACAACATCAATCAGATGTCTATAGGTGAAGTAAGTTACTACATCAGTCAGATGTCTATAGGTGAAGTAAGTTACTACATCAATCAGATGTCTGTAGGTAAAGTAAGTTATTACATTGTTTTATCATATGGGTGCCTTTGCTGTCAAAAATACACTGTTACTTTCTTCATCAAATTGTATCGAAACACACTGCCACGTTTTCCTTAAGTCCACTGTTAAGTTAATTTTTCAGCTGTCCATTTTTAGCTATCTTTCACATCTTCATTCCACATTGGGACAGCGATAAGTTCATAGACTAAACTCGGGTAACGATTCCAGACAGCAGATAGACTGGTGACTTTCACTGTTAGCAATGCATCGTTCATCAGCTCTGGTACCACTACTGTTAACTATGCAGTGTCTCATTGCATGGGCATCTATGGCTATTAACAACACATTTTTCATTGTCTCATGTTCTTAGTATTCTCTTTAAAACACTCACTTATCTAGTGTTGTTTCTATTCATTCTTGGACTGTTTCAAATTGTCTGTGCCAGTAACGCCATGTTTAACTAAGGAGACTTTGAAAAGCAAAAAACAATGACTGGTTATCCACCCAACTGGAGTTAGATTCATATACACTCCGTACAATATTTTTCTGTATCCAGATAAACACGAAAAGATTACACTGATTAACTTGGAAAAAAAGCTAGCTTCGTTTTATTTACACATCGATTGTGTTATTTTTTACTATTTTCTCAGAGTTTATCTGTTATTGAGCGTTAGGTCTTGTTAGTGCTGGATGAGATAGATGTGATGTGATTGATATATCGTTCGATAGGGTGACCCAAGATCATCTTTCTAATTTAGAATTTAAGAACTAATTAAGGAAATATACGTAACATATCCACAGCTACAGAGACGATGGCGCTCATTCAACCGGTGCTTAGCCACGTGATGTTTCCAACATGTGTGCGATACCCGATATCCTTAACATACCCCTGTACTTCTTTCCTGTCATGACGTCTGTTGTTACGCTACACTACTGTCCTTTACTTGAACGGGGTAACAAGTAAAAAAAACCGTTTGATTTGGGCTAAAACATGTTGAAAACTAGTGTTGTATTTCCTATTTCAATATTGTATCTTCACGTATTAAAAATCAACTGCGTGTTTAAATATCTATTTTTCTTTGAATTGTAAAGTTGTAAGTTATGTAAACACTTTCTGGTTTTATGTGCGAGTACAAAAACCATTTCTTGGGATATAATTTTTTCTAATTTTCTTCACATAAGAGAACTTGTACAGAAGACAAGATAAACCTACGTAAGACTTACTATATGTGTATATTCGGTTTATTGAAAAAGTTTTGTTTTCGTATCAAAAATTTATCGAATATGACATGAAGACACAAAACCATGTTAATTAATGGTCTGTCCACTACACACAACCACTTCAGTTCTCACTGTGATTAAAACTGCAGCGTCTTTGTTGTATTTTTCTCCTAGTAACAAAACCAGCTTAAAGTTAAATATTTTAGGACGAGACTTGACGTCTTCAATGATTGACTTACAAATGATATCAGAATACACTTGTCATTTTCTATATCATACACACACACACACCGAATTTGCTACGATACCTCATAATACAAATAAACCTTCTTATTGAAACACTCAAACTTCCATTGTATTTTTAATCCATTCTTATTCAAGACACCATAAAAATAAGAAGCTATCTTAGTTTGTCGAAAATTGTGTATGCTTGAACGACATTAACTTTGTAAATTTATCATGTTCCAATTACATTGCTACCATTTCTTTATTTAGCAAACCTGGGGCCAACTGAGAATCGAGGAAAGTCGTCTGTCATGGTGTCAAGTTGTTTCTTTATCAAAATCCTGCTTAACAATCAATAAAGAATAAACAGTTAAAGTTCTACAAATTTAAAAGTATATAACTTAGACTTCATTTATTCTCGATGTATTAGTGAAGACGGTAGGATAATGTAGTAGTAAAGACTGTAGGATAATGTAGCAGTAAAGACGGTAGGATAATGTAGTAGTAAAGACTGTAGGATAATGTAGTAGTAAAGACTGTAGGATAATGTAGTAGTAAAGAAGGTAGGATAATGTAGTAGTAAAGACTGTAGGATAATGTAGTAGTAAAGACTGTAGGATAATGTAGTAGTAAAGAAGGTAGGATAATGTAGTAGTAAAGACTGTAGGATAATGAAACAGTAAAGACTTTACGATAATGTAGCAGTAAAGACTGTAGGATAATGTAGTAGTAAAGACTGTAGGATAATGTAGTAGTAAAGAAGGTAGGATAATGTAGTAGTAAAGACTGTAGGATAATGTAGTAGTAAAGAAGGTAGGATAATGTAGTAGTAAAGACTGTAGGATAATGTAGTAGTAAAGACTGTAGGATAATGTAGCAGTAAAGACTGTAGGATAATGTAGTAGTAAAGACTGTAGGATAATGTAGTAGTAAAGACTGTAGGATAATGTAGTAGTAAAAGAGGTAGGATAATGTAGCAGTAAAGACTGTAGGATGATGTGGCAGTAAAGACTATAATATAACGTAACAATAAAGTAGGTAGGATAATATATCAGTAAGGACTGTAGAATAATGTAGCAGTAAGGATTGTCAGATAATGTAAGAGTAAGTAACGACTGTAAGATAATGTAACTGTAAATGAAGTAGGATAATGTGGCAGCACTAAAGACTGTAGGATAATGTAAGAGTAAAATAGGTAAGATAATGTAACAGTAAAGACTGTAAGATAACGCGACAGTAGAGATGGTAGGTTAAGGTAACAGTAGAGACAGTAGGATAATGTAGCAGTAAAGAAGGTAGGATAATGTAACAATAAAGACTGTAGGATAATGTGGCACTAAAGACTGTAGGATAATGTGAGAGTAAAAGAGGTAGGATAATGTAAGAGTAAAGACTGTAAAATAATGTAGTAGTAACGAATGTAACATAATATAACAGTAAAGACTGTAACATAATATAGCAGTAAAGACTGTAATATAATATAACAGTAAAGACTGTAACATAATATAGCAGTAAAGACTGTAACATAATATAGCAGTAAAGACTGTAACATAATATAACAGTAAAAACTGTAACATAATATAACAATAAAGACTGTAACATAATATAACAGTAAAGACTGTAACATAATATAGCAGTAAAGACTGTAACATAATATAGCAATAAAGAGTGTAATATAATATAGCAGTAAAGACTGCGTTGCAGCTCACAGAGTGAAAGAATTCATGGCTCAAGCACGTTTTACTGGCGTCAGGACAGTTAAAATTGCAACGATAAACGTCATTTTAGTGTCTACTGACTGACTCACAGACAACAAACACACTAGTCTATAGATGTGTGAATGATTAAAACGGGCCACCTCTACGGCCTTCTTTCATGCAAATTATGAGTTATTTGGTAATTTCAACAGGTAAAGATGTTTATTTTTCTGATTGTTTTTAGATAATAATAATTCATGGAAGGAGTAATACCTTTAATTATTCACCTAGGCCTTTTTCTACTTCATTAAAATATACTTGCGGGTGTGGCTGGTAGCACCTTACTAATAAGTTACAAATAATCATGTATTTCTTGACATGTCTAGTAGCAGTCTGCTTTCGGTGCGTTTTGTCAGTTCCAATCTAATTTTTTCAAACACACGTAACCACCACCGTTACTACTTGGTCACCACATATTAATGGTTAACCGTATCCAAAAATTGTTGTGTAATAGGGCCAAAAGATGACAAGTTGCGTCATTATGTAGCTGGCAGTGAAAATTTGTTAAATCATTTGTTTACAAGTCCTTGGTGAATCTAGCCTTGGACACCTTAAAGCGCCCCAGGGAATCACGTTCACTACCCGCGGGGACCCCCTTTAAGTTACTCGCTCCCTATGGTAATTTTATCTTCGTGAACTTGGAAAACAAAACAACAAACATCGATTATTAAAGTGAGGAAAGAATAAAAACACAGAGAGCATGAAGAGAATGGATAGGAGCCAGCTGTTAGAGAGATGACAAACATGTGTTGGTTGAGTAAACACGATTTTCATGAAGAGAAAGATAATTAGCAAATAATTTCTTGCGTACTCAGAACAAACAACCGGATTTTAAACATTCTTTTGTACGTAAAAAAGTCCAACTTAAAGTAAAGAACAGTTTTAGGAAATTTTACGTCTCTCCAGTAAACCAGAAGTTTCATAAATCAGCGAAAATATTCTTTTGATATACTTGGCATATAGATAGAATGTTTTTGCAGTTATTTTATTCAGTGAGTTATAATGACGAACAATAACTTGTTGCTGTGCGATGTCAAACACTAGTTTCTTGTACTTCATACGTCATAGTGACAAAAGAATAAGCGAGTAAAATCAAAAGTACGAATGAGGAATATTTATTTTTCTAATCAGTGGCGACGCCAGGGGAGGCTGAGGTAAACTGTGGGGGGGGCTTCCCAAAATGCCATCAATATGAAGTATAGATGGTAAATTATAATAATGTAAATACCAAGGTATGTTTCAGAAAGGTGTGCTATTTTGAACTGCGTTTTCAATGCAGTTTTCAATGGAAACTCATACTCTGATTAGTAATTCATTATTACAAATTAGAAATAATCTGTTTATGAAAATATGTGTATATGTAAAATTGGAATTTTACCTAAATTCCACCCAAGGTAACACATAATAATAATAAAAAAGCAAGATTAGCTTAGATTGAACATTTAATATACCATTAAGAGTAAAGCTACAAATCAAAAGAAATATAACATAAAGACACAGTTTACACAGCAGAAACAAACTATCCCATGTGAAGCTAATACACTGTGAGGAAAAGTAAGGTCACTATCAGGCTAACCATCTTTCATTATGTTGTGTTTATAATCAATATTATGTCAAAACAATGCACCTGTTCTGTTGTAACTTGAAATCAACATGGTTGTCTAATCTTTGTCAAAGCTCAAGATAGAATGGTATTACACAGGGAGCGGCAATACAACACATGAGTTTCAGTACATTCATTGCGTTGCTATCAGATGCATGACACATACTTCCGTCTTAATGAATACGTTGAGTTCTACAGATATGTGTCTCTTTGATGTTAATTGTAAAGCAACAACAATAATGTGTTTTCCATATTTTATGAATATACATAGGTAACAATATTGGGGGCTTGGCTCATTTTGGGGGGGCTCAACTTGGTGCCGCCACTGTTTCTAACGCACTTAAGCAGAATTAACTGATTTCTGCCCTTATTGCTAAATATTATGTTTGTTCTTATTTATCTATGCGCCATATATAAATCATTTGTTATTTCACGTTGTGTGTTTCTTTGCCCATGTATTTATTACTCCAACAGTTTTTGAGCTTGGAAGATCAAACTTACCGGGTGGACTTGAAGTGGTACAGCACTCCTGCCCTGTTTTATATGAGTACTGGTATGGGGGATGTCGTCCAAGATTGGCATAGATCAAATAAGCAAATTTGCAGGACTCGAACATGGTTCCTAAGACCCATTCCGGTTCTCGGGAGTCTTATTATTTAAACTGTGTTAATACACCCACTCACAACCTATTAGGATTAAACTTAGCTCATGCACTCAAGTACCACTGACAGGTGTCCTAATAGTGTTTTACTGGATCCCCTTGGGGCAGTTATATAGGTAATGGAGAAGCATGATCGGTACATTGGACTTTTGAAAATTTTCAACGAAACCTTAATATTAGTAATAGAAACAAGAGATGTATACAGATTTGGGGAAAACTAGTTGAATATAACCTTGAAAATGGGTATAAGAGACAAAAATAAAAATAAAAATAGACTTAAAATTTATGTATTTTAATACTTTGAGAAAAACGAATTCTGATTTTAATGTGTGTCAGGCTAAGATAGTCTGGTGAACTGCAGACCTAGTGGGCCAGAGGTTATGTCTCTGCGCCTCTTAACCCAGCATTTTGAATTGTAAGAGTGATGGTCAATTTTACTGTTCGATTGGAATAGCCCAAGAGTTGACGATGGGTGCTGTTATGTAGCTGTTACACCTTTAACGTAGCTTTGCTTAACTTTTGAAACAAACAAATGTATTCCAGTAAGTTTAGATTACGTTAGTTAAAGTGTTTTAAATTTACTCACTCGAAAGCATGCTGTATTGTACAGTATTATAGACTAAAGCAGGACCTCAGTTAATGATTTTATTTGTTCACGAATAAAAATCTGATGAACTAACAAAAAAGACTTTTTTTCAAAGAAACAAAAAATTGTAACAAAAGGAGTTTGTGGATAATATTTACTGAATAACAATTAGAAATATATATTAACTGGATATCTAACGAGGATTCTCGATCACAAAAACACCGATAAGAAAGAGTTAAAGTTAAAAAATAATTAAACTTTCACAACTGGTTTTCACTAATATCAATTCATATATCAAATGCTGACATGTACCACTTGTACTTGGTGCTGCCATCATTTCCTTAGTAATAAACAGTGAATCTTAGAAATTTGGGGTGTCTAATATACATATGTGGTTATAACAAACTTTTATGGACAAATTTCAATGTCATGAAGATAGAAATAAGCAATGTTTTGGAGTATCACATATTAACAACAGAGTAAAACTGATCATCAAGTGGTTTCAAAACTGTAACTTAATAACAGATTGTGCAGTGTCCTGGAACACCACATACTAACAACAGAGTAAAACTGGTCATCCAGTGGTTTCAAAACTGTAACTTACTAACAGATTGTGCAGTGTCCTGGAACACCGCATACTAACAACAGACTAAAACTGGTCATCTAGTGGTTTCAAAACTGTAACTTACTAACAGATTGTGCAGTGTCCTGGAACACCACATACTAACAACAGAGTAAAACTGGTCATCCAGTGGTTTCAAAACTGTAACTTACTAACAGATTGTGCAGTGTCCTGGAACACCACATACTAACAACAGAGTAAAACTGGTCATCTAGTGGTTTCAAAACTGTAACTTAATAACAGATTGTGCAGTGTCCTGGAACACCGCATACTAGCAACAGAGTAAAACTGGTCATCCAGTGGTTTCAAAACTGTAACTTAATAACAGATTGTGCAGTGTCCTGAAACACCACATACTAACAACAGAGTGAAACTAGTCATCCAGTGTCATTAAAACAACTTAAGACAATATATTCTAATGTAGTGCAAATGTTCGTCCGTAAAACGTGAAAATCTTTGTTGTTATTCGATTTGTAGGACAAAAACATAGAATTCCGGAAATTAACAGTCGATTGAAACATCTTTCTTTGTCCAGTTGTTCAAACGTGCCCTTTGTTAGGCTAAGCTAAAAAGGCCTAATTATAATGTTGAAATGTTCTATAATAAATTACATTAGAAACTGTAGGTGTCGCAGGCTTGGAAGTACTTAATAGGGCTCTGCAATGTTTTATCTCAGTTATTGTTTAATGAGGTGATTTACTATCATCATTATTGGATTCATTCTCCAGTTATTTACATCAAGAGAATGCTCGAGAGGTTTCTAACCTTCACCTATTTTTGTACTCTCGTACCAAGTGAATGTTGAATATCTTCATGTCGTTCAGACCTCATTTTGTGTCAATAATCGTTACTTAAGTAACTTGTGTTATATTTTGTACAGATACTTATGTATTTGAGGATATTCGATTAACTGTCGCAGTAATGGAGGGTAATGTTTCTTGCTACGTCTTTAATGTTTTGTTTCTTAATGTATAACAACAGTCTGAGTTAGAGACAATTAATTCATTTCGAAATTTCGGGAAGCTTGAAGCCGGGAAAAAGAAGTTACTTGAAACGTCTGGATGGGGCTACCAACAAGTAATCATCCCAGATTTGTTACAATAATACTGTAATATTTTCTTTAACTTTTGCTGAAAATTTGCCTGAAGTTCCTTCCAATAAACGACAATTTTGTATTTTGTGAATAGTAAGGATATTACGTCACAGTATCATCTTTCTAAAGAAGACCGGATAGGAATCAAAACACGTGGCATTTACTAGCAGCCAAACCCATCGGTTTCAGGTCTTGATTTTTTACACAAGAAGAAAACAAATATACTTTTAAAATCGGTGAAGATGTGTTAATGTTGACAACGTTTCTTTACCTTTCTCTGGCGATTCTAAAGGAAGGGACTTCCAAGCCCGAAACGTTTAGAACATTCAACCATTTATTCAACTATATTTAACTTTTTTATTATAGTTTTCCCTTCTTTCGACCACTAGAGGATGCTAAAATCAATTTTTTTCCGCACAAAGCTACACAAATGGACATACCACTTTCTCCACCGCAAGGAATTAAACCCTGGATTTTAGCGCTGACTTACAGAGCTTATAAAAACATTACAGAAATGTTACTTTGGCAACCGGTAATTATTATATCTCTAGAGGAGGTTTCTCTTAGCAAGTGGAACTTATTATGAAACTTAAATAATTTTACTGTATTTTGTAACAGAAGACATAAGAATAACTTGTACTTAATTTATAATGGATACTGTAGGCCATTATTAATATAAATATTGTGTTTCATTCAAATTATGTGCTTGAATCTATTCAACTGTAGATACCTAATTATATATACAGACATCGGTCTAAATGAGCGGTAAATTAAAACCTATATTTATCTTTGTTTAAAAACAGCTTGTGTTACAAACAGAACCGATTGCGTTCTGTGTAACACACTGTCTGATGTACGAATTGTTAGAACCTTTAGTTAAAAACAAAACAATGCTTGATGAGTCAACGGTTAATTAACCAAACATTACATAAACGTATTGGCTGGTAAAGAGTTTTTGTGTTGAACTTCGTACAATCGACATACTTATAATGAATACACAACAAAGCTATATATGTAAATAAACACAAATGTGAATTAAAAACTGTAAGAAATTTGAGTCGTTATAAAACAGAAGTGTTTATGTTATTGAAACAACACAGAAATCTGTGTTCCGGAATTTAGAACACAATGTTCCCTTTAACCAGTGCTGAGTTGACTCACAATGCTAAATTCTGGATTGGATCCCGGTGGTGGACAGAGTTCAGATAACCCCTTGAGTACCTTTGCGCTCAGAAAACAATACCAGAGTGGCTCCAAGTGAAGCGTAGAGGTTATCCTTACGGTACAAAAACAAACCAACATTAACAGTTGTTCTCAAGTTTAACCATAACCAGCAGCTGCTGGGACAAAAAGTAATATTCGTATGTAGAGAAACCAACTACAAGGACTTCATTGTATACCTATATAAAACATTCAATAATACTTGTTAATATGACGGTAAACTAAGAAAAAGTCATAAAAATCATTGTTTAAAACTATTTCCCATGATATAAACTCACGTGTTCATAAAGCAAGGCAACAATAAACACGTTTTTATATTACTGGTTAATAGATGTATATTAATTATTACACATTAATCAAAGAGAACCGCAATACATTTGTTCTCGTTTCTCAAAATAAACCACAAAGTGGATTTTTTTTCTTAGTTGTATTTGATGGTATGTAGTTGTTCCTAACTAGAAGAAACACAAACATCTTGAAAACTATAAAATCAATACTTCGTCGAGACGTAAAAATTTGCATTAAACGTAAAAACTGTTCATTCCGATGTCCTCCATAAGAGACGTCTTGAGTCAATATAATATGTGCTAAATGTAACTTGTCCTTTACTGGTGTTTTGGTGGCTATTTGAAGTTAATTTGTTTATAAACAACGCCTGTGAAATAGAAGATTGTGTCCTAACGGGTGCAAAACAACTCAGTTCAGTTACTGACTGCTAGAAAGACGGAAGAAACGTGTTGGACTTAAAGCAAGCTTTATAATATTAATAAACTAAGAAATATAAAAATCAATATTTGTCTTCCAGGTTTACTGACGACTTGCTGTCGTGGGAAAAAAAAAGACAGGATTTAGTTTTCCAAGGTAAACAACCTTTCCAAACTGGAAAGTTTAAGGATATTGACGTCTATTCCTCTTCGCTTCACTCGCAATAAATTGTTTGCTGAGCTCAAGGACGTAATAAATTATGAAATATTATTTATATTTCACGATGACCGATGCGAAGACTAGAGAAATGAGCCAGACGGAAGAAAATAAGTCGAACACTCGACAAAGAAAATAAAGTATTCTCTGAAGAGAGACACCTAGTGGCTGTAAATCCAAGGCTGAGATCATAAAGTCGATGAGCCTGTGAGTAAGGAAATTTAACCAGCCACATGATGTGTGTTTACATAACGACAGAAGTTTGAGTTTGAAGATAATAAGTTGTCACGTGATATTTTGTTTTCTGTTTCTTTTTGATGTACATGGAATTTAAGATATGTATCATCGATTTTGTTGAAAAATAAGGTATCTACATCACAGAATATTTAAAAGTTGGTCTGCCACAATGATACAGAAGAATAGTTACAGAGTATTTAAAAGTTGGTCTGCCACAACGATACAGAAGAATAGTTACAGAGTATTTAAAAGTTGGTCTGCCACAATGATACAGAAGAATAGTTACAGAGTATTTAAAAGTTGGTCTGCCACAATGATACAGAAGAATAGTTACAGAATATTTAAAAGTTGGTCTGCCACAATGATACAGAAGAATAGTTACAGAGTATTTAAAAGTTGGTCTGCCACAATGATACAGAAGTAGTTACAGTATTTAAAAGTTGGTCTGCCACAATGATACAGAAGAATAGTTACAGAGTATTTAAAAGTTGGTCTGCCACAATGATACAGAAGAATAGTTACAGAGTATTTAAAAGTTGGTCTGCCACAATGATACAGAAGAATAGTTACAGATTTAAAAGTTGGTCTGCCACAATGATACAGAAGAATAGTTACAGAGTATTTAAAAGTTGGTCTGCCACAATGATACAGAAGAATAGTTACAGAGTATTTAAAAGTTGGTCTGCCACAATGATACAGAAGAATAGTTACAGAGTATTTAAAAGTTGGTCTGCCACAATGATACAGAAGAATAGTTACAGAGTATTTAAAAGTTGGTCTGCCACAATGATACAGAAGAATAGTTACAGAGTATTTAAAAGTTGGTCTGCCACAATGATACAGAAGAATAGTTACAGAGTATTAAAAGTTGGTCTGCCACAATGATACAGAAGAATAGTTACAGTGTATTTAAAAGTTGGTCTGCCACAATGATACAGAAGAATAGTTACAGAGTATTTAAAAGTTGTTCCAGTGTAGATAAGGAGTAATATATGTAAACTGGTTTAGAATTACAGCGGTAAAGTAACTGTAATTCTATTGTGACCGTAACCTAACTTTACAGTTCTGTGAACACAGAACGTTATGACCGTAACCTAGCTTTACTTTTGTGTGGATATAGAAAACTACACCATGAATTTACTCTCCACTTATATGAACATAGAACATAATGTCTATGATGTAACTTTACAGTTGTGTGGATATAGAACGTAACGTCTATGATATAACTTTACAGTTGTGTGGATATAGAGCAGGCACGTTCATTATATAATCCAGACAATAAAAACGACCTCACACTGGTATGAATTCGTTAGATAACATAAAGAGTCATGAAATATCTTGATTAAACTGAAGAAAATTGAAGTGTATAATGATAAGAACTAGATAAATATACTATATAAAAGGATCGGATGTTGTTACATCATTAAAACTCCTTACATGTAAAACAGTATGAAATGTAACGTGAAATAAGTTTGTTTCGAGAAAGAAGAACACAAATTCACTATTGATAATCTGGGATATTGTAATTAAAACAAACATGACTATTAGGATGGAGAACACAAATTCACTATTGATAATCTGGGATATTGTAATTAAAACAAACATGACTATTAGGATGGAGAACACAAATTCACTGTTGATAATCTGGGATATTGTAATTAAAACAAACATGACTATTAGGATGGAGAACACAAATTCACTATTGATAATCTGGGATATTGTAATTAAAACAAACATGACTATTAGGATGGAGAACACAAATTCACTATTGATAATCTGGGATTGTAATTAAAACAAACATGACTATTAGGATGGAGAACACAAATTCACTATTGATAATCTGGGATATTGTAATTAAAACAAACATGACTATTAGGATGGAGAACACAAATTCACTGTTGATAATCTGGGATATTGTAATTAAAACAAACATGACTATTAGGATGGAGAACACAAATTCACTATTGATAATCTGGGATATTGTAATTAAAACAAACATGACTATTAGGATGGAGAACACAAATTCACTATTGATAATCTGGGATATTGTAATTAAAACAAACATGACTATTAGGATGGAGAACACAAATTCACTGTTGATAATCTGGGATATTGTAATTAAAACAAACATGACTATTAGGATGGAGAACACAATTCACTATTGATAATCTGGGATATTGTAATTAAAACAAACATGACTATTAGGATGGAGAACACAAATTCACTGTTGATAATCTGGGATATTGTAATTAAAACAAACATGACTATTAGGATGGAGAACACAAATTCACTATTGATAATCTGGGATATTGTAATTAAAACAAACATGACTATTAGGATGGAGAACACAAATTCACTATTGATAATCTGGGATATTGTAATTAAAACAAACATGACTATTAGGATGGAGAACACAAATTCACTGTTGATAATCTGGGATATTGTAATTAAAACAAACATGACTATTAGGATGAAGAACACAAATTCACTATTGATAATTTAGGATATTGTAATTAAAACAAACATGACTATTGGGATGGAGAACACAAATTCACTATTGATAATCTAGGATATTGTAATTAAAACAAACATGACTATTAGGATAGATATGTTATCCAGTAATTATCTTTTAATAATATTAAGGCCCTTCAGTTCCTTCGTGATTGGTCGGAAGATATGTAAAGCTAACCTCAGGTGTCGATCCCTCTGGTGGGCACAACATTGACTGTCCATGGTGTAAGCCTCGTGTTTAACAAGAAAATTGTCTTTAAAAGCATAATAGCTGTATGTTTTTCCTTTTTTATATTTCTATTTGTCTCACCGAAACATAAGTAGTAATTAT
This sequence comes from Carcinoscorpius rotundicauda, assembly GCA_011833715.1. Taxonomy (NCBI): domain Eukaryota; kingdom Metazoa; phylum Arthropoda; class Merostomata; order Xiphosura; family Limulidae; genus Carcinoscorpius; species Carcinoscorpius rotundicauda. The sequence goes on from CM022392.1 coordinate 174,769,440, forward strand.
TGATTACTTATCGGGTTATATCATAATAAAAATGGCCCCAAGAGGACGATTTCCCTTAAAGATGTCACATTGCAGTCTCGCAATGAGGTTCATCGACCATGAAAAGTATGTTTGCTTTTTGAAAAGTTTCAATGCCACAAGATATGAATTACAAACATAACTTATCTGAAACATCTCCAACAGTTCAGTAAATAGTGCTTTGTGTATGTTAATTTGTTTGTTTTGTTTGCTACTCTAACGCATCGTTGTCGGTCGTATTGTTTATAAAGTTACCTATTGTTTTATTCATGCAATTTATATAACAATGAATTCATCTACAACAGTAAACAATGGAGTTTATTACTAAATAGATATTAAATTTTCAATAATTTATAGTATTGTTACTTCATCGCTGTGAGCGCCACCTGTGTATCTCGAAACAGAAAAATAAAACGACTAATTTTATGATATTTATGTACGCTTTGTGCACTTTATTATTCGACGGACTTAATAATTATTCGAAATATTATTTTGTAAGATTTTTTCATACCTCAGAACGCTAATTAAAAACATAGTAAACATCTGAACTGTTGATTTTTTCATGGTTTGGTCGATGTTGCTAAAATACATTTTGTTCAGAAATTACTATCTGTATTCTAAACTCGTTGGCTTTTCATCTGAAAAGTTTATGTTCACTGGCATATTTTTCTTCTTCTAAAACTCGGTTTCCAAGACATATTCTCTCTTCTTTTCCCACCAAACATTATTTATTGATATACGTTACGTTTTCATTTTCAAGTCAACAGCTTATTAGCTTTCATATACCCTCAGTTAAACACCCTTGTGCTTTACGTGAGTAAACTCTGTAAGAATTCACCCTAAGAGTCTATATGAACTTGTTTTTCTGGGGACACATTCCACAGTTTTTTATTTAGCAGGACTTAATTTGACAGGTGACTAGGGTTGGCATGGTTCCGCCTTTTCTGTATGACATGATAAGAGGGTTATCACTCGTAAAGCTACCTGGGTGTGATGGGGGTTGGTGGGTGTAGGAATAAGGAATTCCAATCTGGAACTGGAATTTGTTCCTGGCACTGAGTTTGAAACCATGCTCATTCGCAGAACGTTTGGTACCAGGGGTGAGTGTCCCCAACGGGGCCAGTTATGGTCACGGGTCCCCTCCTCCTTTGGGGTAGATATAAATATAAATGTCGGTAATGGAGAATCCTGATCGAAATGAGAATTATGTGAAATAAGATGGGCTTTTTATCCTCTAGCTGAGAGTGTAGAGATGTCTCGTATCATGAATATTTTTAATGATAAATTAAACTTACATTGAAGTGTATACCAAATTTGTAGTACGGGTCTTTAGAATCATATTTTGATAACAGGAATCTATTCAGGCATTTAAAATTTAGTTGTTATAATATCAGTTTCATTGAATGCTTTAAAAATATGGAATATTCTGAGAATGAGAATAACCAGTTACGCCGATTATACAATCATTTCGGTATCATTCATACGACTAAATCCACCATAATCATAACATCTTCACATTCTGAAAATGGACCGAGTGAAGTGCTTCTTGGAGGAAAATCTTCAAGTTACGCTTTTGTTTATCAGTACAAAGATGTTTACTACTCATTAAGAGTTTTGAAGAGTTCTGATACAGTTATTGTCTAAGAAACATGTCAAAACCCCCTTTAACAGTCCTGTCAAATTGTCAGATAAGGAGAACCCCTGTCAGAAACCCTGTTTGACATTTCAGTTAACCAGTTGAAGTAGGGAGAATCCCTGTCAGGACCCCTGTTTAACTGTTCATTCAACCCGTTAAAGTATGGAGAATCCCTGTCAGGACCCCTGTTTAACTGTTCATTGAACCTGTTAAAGTAGGGAGAATCCCTGTCAGGACCCCTGTTTAACTGTTTATTCAACCTGTTAAAGTAGGGAGAATCCCTGTCAGGACCCCTGTTTAGCTGTTCATTCAACCTGTTAAAGTAGGGAGAATCCCTGTCAGGACCCCTGTTTAACTGTTCAGTTAACCTGTTAAAGTAGGGAGAATCCCTGTCAGGACCCCTGTTTAACTGTTCAGTTAACCTGTTAAAGTAATCGAGTTGCTGATTTGGTTAATTTAATCATCAACAGATTTGAGTAAACCTAATGCTGAGAACGTTTTGTGTGTAAATTTTTATGCATTGCTTTAGAGAGCCATGAATTATTATATTTTCTTTTGGGTTTTACTACATTATATATAAAACGTTTCTTATTATCACATATACAGATTTTACTGTTTGGGCGGCTAGAATTCTATCCTGTGTATGTTATATACAATGATGAGCATCGTGTAAAAAAAACAACCACTTTACGTCATCAGTGGGACTTCTTTATATTGAGGTTATAACAGTTAATGTGATTATATTGAGGTTATAACAGTTAATGTGATTATATTGAGGTTATAACAGTTAATGTGATTATATTGAGGTTATAACAGTTAATGTGATTATATTGAGGTTATAACAGTTAATGTGATTATATTGAGGTTATAACAGTTAATGTGATTATATTGAGGTTATAACAGTTAATGTGATGTCTTACGTTATTTTACACAAAGAAGCAATTCCATGTTGAACACGGTCCAATAAACATAAAGAAGCCAATGACAACTACAAAAGTCTATTGTTTATCATTTTTTTGTTGTCGAACATTCGTTGACTTTCTGAAGTTTGACTTAGAAATACCGGACAGACAGATTAAACCGTGAATTATTTAATCCAGTTCTATTCAGTTCTTAGTCAGGTTAAAACGATTTAGCTCATTACTAAACAGAATGAATATTTAATTATAATCACACGAATTACATTCTCTTAGAGTTTGTTAAAGTTGTTGGTATAATTTGATTCAGATCAGCCTTAACTATACGTGATAGTTATGTTACAGTGTGTTGACCACTCAATGGATAGAAATGTTGATAAATAGTCTCTGTATAAAAACTATTACCAGGTTGACCTATGGACTATAATACATTAAGTATACTGTTACCAGGTTGACTTACCGACAATAATACACTGTGTAGACTGTTACATGTTTGACTTACTGATAATAATACACTGTGTAGATTGTTATTTGGTTGATTTACTGACAATAGTACATTAAGTATACTGTTGCCAGGTTGACTTACCGACAATAATACACTGTGTTGACTGTTTACTGTAAAACACTGTCCCGCCGCCTCAAAGTTTACTGTAAAACACTGTCCCACCGCCTCAAAGTTTAGTGTAAAATACTGTCCCGCCACCTCAATGTTTACTGTAAAACACTGTCCCACTGTTAAACGAAACGTTTGAAGAGGTAAAGAATACATAAAATAACAGTAACGAAACGCTTGAAGAGGTAAAGAATGCATAAAATAACAGTAACGAAACGTTTCAAGAGGTAAAGAATGCTTTTACTAACAGTAAGGAAACGTTTGAAGAGGGTAAAAAATGCTTTTAATAACAGTAAGGAAACGTTTGAAGAGGGTAAAAAATGCTTTTAATAACAGTAAGGAAATGTTTGAAGAGGGTAAAAAATGCTTTTAATAACAGTAAGGAAACGTTTGAAGAGGGTAAAAAATGCTTTTAATAACAATAAGGGAACGTTTGAAGAGGGTAAAGAATGCTTAAAATAACAATAAGGAAATATTTGAAGAGTGTAAACAATCCATTTGACCACAGTAAAGAAATGTTTGAATGGTGTAACACATTTTAAACAAATAAGATAAAAATATGTGCAAATTGTGTAAAACTAAAAAGAAATTATAAAAAAGAACGCGCGAATAATGGAAAACAATGCATGGAACGTAGTTCAAAAATGTTTTTCAAAATAGAATTTGCATTTTTTCCTGTTAATAAAATATTAACTGATATATTACTGATTTAGCTTTACTTACATCAAACCTTCAGTGTTGTTTCAGGTCACGTAAGGGCTTTACGTAATTTTGTCATTTAAGTGAATTTGGCTTACAAAATCCCTCTCCTAAAAAACGTAAGATGTCTGGTTATATTCAAAGAATAAGACGAGATAGTTAATTTTACTGGTTAGTGAACACACTTATAGAAATCTACACTTCACATATTGACTGTTCATAAACTAAAATGGTTAGAAACTAATAGAAATCACTCAAAGTTTTCGCTACTTGTTGATTAACAACACCGACCTCACCCAATTCAAACAACTAAAGTTACATGTTGGAGAGAAATGCCAAATCGGTTCCGAACAGATTTGATTAATGTATGTGTAAATGAGACAATTTCGCCTGAGACATATTGTTTCCGGGATTACAGAGTTTATTTATGTTCCGCCATATATATATTTCTGAGTGAAACGTGTACGTTTGTAATATCCGCAAGGTGTCACTAGTTGGTTTTGTATATAAAAATGAGTATAAGCTAACTTTTATTTGTTTTCTTTAAGAATCGTTACACAAAGTTACATAAAGGACTAGTCACTAAAGTGTCACACAAAGTTACACAAAGGACTAGTAACTAAAGTGTCACACAAAGAACTAGTCACTAAAGTGTCACACAAAGTTACACAAAGAACTAGTCAATAAATTGTCACACAAAACTACATAAAGGACTAGTAACTAAATTGTCACCCAAAACTACACAAATGACTAATAACTAAATTGTCACATAAAGAACTAGTCACTAAAGTGTCACACAAAGTTACACAAAGAACTAGTCAATAAATTGTCACACAAAGCTACACAAAGGACTAGTAACTAAATTGTCACACAAAGTTACACAAAGGACTAGTAACTAAATTGTCACATATAGGACTAGTCAAAGTGTCACACAAAGTTACACAAAGGACTAGTAACTAAATTGTCACACAAAGTTACACAGAGGGCTAGTCACTAAATTGTCACACAAAGTTACATAAAACACTAGTCACTAAATTGTCACACAAAGCTACACAAAGGACTAGTAACTAAATTGTCACACAAAGTTACACAGAGGGATAGTCACTAAATTGTCACACAAAGTTACATAAAAGACTAGTAACTAAATTGTCACACAAAGTTACACAGAGGGCTAGTCAATAAATTGTCACACAAAGCTACACAAAGGACTAGTAACTAAATTGTCACATATAGGACTAGTCAAAGTGTCACACAAAGTTACACAAAGGACTAGTAACTAAATTGTCACACAAAGTTACACAGAGGGCTAGTCACTAAATTGTCACACAAAGTTACATAAAACACTAGTCACTAAATTGTCACACAAAGTTACATAAAACACTAGTCACACAAAGTTACATAAAGGACTAGTCACACAAAGTTACATAAAGGACTAGTCACACAAAGTTACATAAAACACTAGTCACTAAATTGTCACACAAAGCTACACAAAGGACTAGTAACTAAATTGTCACACAAGTTACACAGAGGATAGTCACTAAATGTCACACAAAGTACATAAAGACTAGAACTAAATTGTCACACAAAGTTACACAGAGGATAGTCAATAAATTGTCACACAAAGCTACACAAGGACTAGTAACTAAATTGTCACACAAAGTTACACAAAGGACTAGTAACTAAATTGTCACATAAGGACTAGTCAAAGTGTCACAAGTTACACAAGGACTAGTAACTAAATTGTCACACAAAGTACACAGAGGGCTAGTCACTAAATTGTCACACAAAGTTACATAAAGGACTAGTCACTAAATTGTCACACAAAGTTATAAAGACTAGTCACTAAATTGTCACACAAAGTTACATAAAAGACTAGTCACTAAATGTCACACAAAGTTACAACAGAGGGATAGTCACTAAATTGTCACACAAAGTTACAAAGGGATAGTCACTAAATTGTCACACAAATTACACAGAGGGATAGTCACTAAAGGTCACACAAAGTTACATAAAAGACTAGTCACTAAATTGTCACACAAAGTTACACAGAGGGATAGTCACTAAATTGTCACACAAAGTTACATAAAAGACTAGTAACTAAATTGTCACACAAAGTTACACAGAGGGCTAGTCATAAATTGTCACACAAAGCTACAAAAGGACTAGTAACTAAATTGTCACACAAAGTTACACAAGGACTAGTAACTAAATTGTCACAATAGGACTAGTCAAAGTGTCACACAAAGTTTACACAAAGGACTAAATAAATTGTCACACAAAGTACACAGAGGCTAGCACTAAATTGTCACAAAGTTACATAAAAGACTAGTCACTAAATTGTCACACAAGTTACAAAAGACTAGTCACTAAATGTCACACAAGTTATAAAAGACTAGTCACTAAATTGTCACACAAAGTTACATAAAAGATTAGTCACTAAATTGTCACACAAAGTTACAAAGAGGGATAGTCACTAAATTGTCACACAAAGTTAAAAAGACAGTAGTAACTAAATTGTCACCCAAAGTTACAAAAGAGGGCTAGTCACTTAATTGTCACACAAAGTTACATAAAACACTAGTCACTAAATTGTCACACCAAAGTTACACAAGGACTAGTAACTAAATTGTCACAAAGTTACACAGAGGGCTAGTCACTAAATTGTCACAAAGTTACATAAAAGGACTAGTCACTAAATTGTCACACAAAGTTACATAAAGACTAGATCACTAAATTGTCACCAAAGTACACAGAGGAAGTCACTAAAATGTCACACAAAGTTACACAGAGGGCTAGTCACTAAATGTCACACAAAGTTACATAAAGACTAGTCACTAAATTGTCACACAAAGTTACATAAAAGACTAGTCACTAAATTGTCACACAAAGTTACACAGAGGGATAGTCACTAAATTGTCACACAAAGTTACACAGAGGGGATAGTCACTAAATTGTCACACAAAGTACACAAGATAGTCACTAAATTGTCACAAAAGTTACACAAGATAGTCACTAAATTGTCACACAAAGTACAAAGAGGGCTAGTCACTAAATTGTCACACAAAGTTACACAGAGGGCTAGTCACTAAATTGTCACACAAGTTACACAGAGGGATAGTCACTAAATTGTCACACAAAGTTACAAAGGGATAGTCACTAAATTGTCACACAAAGTTACATAAAAGGCTAGTCATAATTGTCACACAAAGTTACACAGAGGGCTAGTCACTAAAAAATTCAAAGACAGAGGGTAAGTAACGTCCGGTGTACTAGACTAGTCACTAACACCACTAATTGTCACACAAAGTTACATAAAAGGCTAGTCACTAAATTGTCACACAAAGTTACACAGAGGGCTAGTCACTAAATTGTCACACAAAGTTACACAGAGGGATAGTCACTAAATTGTCACACAAAGTTACACAGAGGGCTAGTCACTAAATTGTCACACAAAGTTACACAGAGGGCTAGTCACTAAATTGTCACACAAAGTTACACAGAGGGATAGTCACTAAATTGTCACACAAAGTTACATAAAAGGCTAGTCACTAAATTGTCACACAAAGTTACACAGAGGGCTAGTCACTAAATTGTCACACAAAGTTACACAGAGGGATAGTCACTAAATTGTCACACAAAGTTACACAGAGGGCTAGTCACTAAATTGTCACACAAAGTTACACAGAGGGATAGTCACTAAATTGTCACACAAAGTTACACAGAGGGATAGTCACTAAATTGTCACACAAAGTTACACAGAGGGATAGTCACTAAATTGTCACACAAAGTTACATAAAAGACTAGTCACTAAATTGTCACACAAAGTTACACAGAGGGATAGTCACTAAATTGTCACACAAAGTTACATAAAAGACTAGTAACTAAATTGTCACACAAAGTTACACAGAGGGCTAGTCAATAAATTGTCACACAAAGCTACACAAAGGACTAGTAACTAAATTGTCACACAAAGTTACACAAAGGACTAGTAACTAAATTGTCACATATAGGACTAGTCAAAGTGTCACACAAAGTTACACAAAGGACTAGTAACTAAATTGTCACACAAAGTTACACAGAGGGCTAGTCACTAAATTGTCACACAAAGTTACATAAAAGACTAGTCACTAAATTGTCACACAAAGTTACATAAAAGACTAGTCACTAAATTGTCACACAAAGTTACATAAAAGACTAGTCACTAAATTGTCACACAAAGTTACATAAAAGATTAGTCACTAAATTGTCACACAAAGTTACACAGAGGGATAGTCACTAAATTGTCACACAAAGTTACACAGAGGGATAGTAACTAAATTGTCACCCAAAGTTACACAGAGGGCTAGTCACTTAATTGTCACACAAAGTTACATAAAACACTAGTCACTAAATTGTCACACAAAGCTACACAAAGGACTAGTAACTAAATTGTCACACAAAGTTACACAGAGGGCTAGTCACTAAATTGTCACACAAAGTTACATAAAAGACTAGTCACTAAATTGTCACACAAAGTTACATAAAAGACTAGTCACTAAATTGTCACACAAAGTTACACAGAGGGATAGTCACTAAATTGTCACACAAAGTTACATAAAAGACTAGTCACTAAATTGTCACACAAAGTTACATAAAAGACTAGTCACTAAATTGTCACACAAAGTTACATAAAAGACTAGTCACTAAATTGTCACACAAAGTTACACAGAGGGATAGTCACTAAATTGTCACACAAAGTTACACAGAGGGATAGTCACTAAATTGTCACACAAAGTTACACAGAGGGATAGTCACTAAATTGTCACACAAAGTTACACAGAGGGATAGTCACTAAATTGTCACACAAAGTTACATAAAAGGCTAGTCACTAAATTGTCACACAAAGTTACACAGAGGGCTAGTCACTAAATTGTCACACAAAGTTACACAGAGGGATAGTCACTAAATTGTCACACAAAGTTACATAAAAGACTAGTCACTAAATTGTCACACAAAGTTACATAAAAGGCTAGTCACTAAATTGTCACACAAAGTTACACAGAGGGCTAGTCACTAAATTGTCACACAAAGTTACACAGAGGGATAGTCACTAAATTGTCACACAAAGTTACATAAAAGGCTAGTCACTAAATTGTCACACAAAGTTACACAGAGGGCTAGTCACTAAATTGTCACACAAAGTTACACAGAGGGATAGTCACTAAATTGTCACACAGAGTTACACAGAGGGATAGTCACTAAATTGTCACACAAAGTTACACAGAGGGCTAGTCACTAAATTGTCACACAAAGTTACACAGAGGGATAGTCACTAAATTGTCACACAAAGTTACATAAAAGGCTAGTCACTAAATTGTCACACAAAGTTACACAGAGGGCTAGTCACTAAATTGTCACACAAAGTTACACAGAGGGATAGTCACTAAATTGTCACACAAAGTTACACAGAGGGATAGTCACTAAATTGTCACACAAAGTTACACAGAGGGATAGTCACTAAATTGTCACACAAAGTTACACAGAGGGATAGTCACTAAATTGTCACACAAAGTTACACAGAGGGATAGTCACTAAATTGTCACACAAAGTTACATAAAAGACTAGTCACTAAATTGTCACACAAAGTTACACAGAGGGCTAGTCACTAAATTGTCACACAAAGTTACACAGAGGGATAGTCACTAAATTGTCACACAAAGTTACATAAAAGGCTAGTCACTAAATTGTCACACAAAGTTACACAGAGGGCTAGTCACTAAATTGTCACACAAAGTTACACAGAGGGATAGTCACTAAATTGTCACACAAAGTTACACAGAGGGATAGTCACTAAATTGTCACACAAAGTTACACACAGGGATAGTCACTAAATTGTCACACAAAGTTACACAGAGGGATAGTCACTAAATTGTCACACAAAGTTACACAGAGGGATAGTCACTAAATTGTCACACAAAGTTACATAAAAGACTAGTCACTAAATTGTCACACAAAGTTACACAGAGGGATAGTCACTAAATTGTCACACAAAGTTACACAGAGGGATAGTCACTAAATTGTCACACAAAGTTACACACAGGGATAGTCACTAAATTGTCACACCAAAGTTACACAGGGATAGTCACTAAATTGTCACACAAAGTTACACAGAGGGATAGTCACTAAATTGTCACACAAAGTTACACAGAGGGATAGTCACTAAATTGTCACACAAGTTACACAGAGGGATAGTCACTAAATTGTCACAAAGTTACACAGAGGGATAGTCACTAAATTGTCACACAAAGTTACATAAAAGACTAGTCACTAAATTGTCACACAAAGTTACACAGAGGGATAGTCACTAAATTGTCACACAAAGTTACACAGAGGGATAGTCACTAAATTGTCACACAAAGTTACACACAGGGATAGTCACTAAATTGTCACACAAAGTTACACAGAGGGATAGTCACTAAATTGTCACACAAAGTTACACAGAGGGATAGTCACTAAATTGTCACACAAAGTTACACAGAGGGATAGTCACTAAATTGTCACACAAAGTTACACAGAGGGATAGTCACTAAATTGTCACACAAAGTTACACAGAGGGATAGTCACTAAATTGTCACACAAAGTTACATAAAAGACTAGTCACTAAATTGTCACACAAAGTTACACAGAGGGATAGTCACTAAATTGTCACACAAAGTTACACACAGGGATAGTCACTAAATTGTCACACAAAGTTACACAGAGGGATAGTCACTAAATTGTCACACAAAGTTACACAGAGGGATAGTCACTAAATTGTCACACAAAGTTACACACAGGGATAGTCACTAAATTGTCACACAAAGTTACACAGAGGGATAGTCACTAAATTGTCACACAAAGTTACACACAGGGATAGTCACTAAATTGTCACACAAAGTTACACACAGGGATAGTCACTAAATTGTCACACAAAGTTACACAGAGGGATAGTCACTAAATTGTCACACAAAGTTACACAGAGGGATAGTCACTAAATTGTCACACAAAGTTACATAAAAGACTAGTCACTAAATTGTCACACAAAGTTACACAGAGGGATAGTCACTAAATTGTCACACAAAGTTACACAGAGGGATAGTCACTAAATTGTCACACAAAGTTACACACAGGGATAGTCACTAAATTGTCACACAAAGTTACACAGAGGGATAGTCACTAAATTGTCACAAAGTTACACAGAGGGATAGTCACTAAATTGTCACACAAAGTTACACACAGGGATAGTCACTAAATTGTCACACAAAGTTACACAGAGGGATAGTCACTAAATTGTCACACAAAGTTACACAGAGGGATAGTCACTAAATTGTCACACAAAGTTACACAGAGGGATAGTCACTAAATTGTCACACAAAGTTACACACAGGGATAGTCACTAAATTGTCACACAAAGTTACACACAGGGATAGTCACTAAATTGTCACACAAAGTTACACAGAGGGATAGTCACTAAATTGTCACACAAAGTTACACAGAGGGATAGTCACTAAATTGTCACACAAAGTTACACAGAGGGATAGTCACTAAATTGTCACACAAAGTTACATAAAAGACTAGTCACTAAATTGTCACACAAAGTTACACAGAGGGATAGTCACTAAATTGTCACACAAAGTTACACAGAGGGATAGTCACTAAATTGTCACACAAAGTTACACAGAGGGATAGTCACTAAATTGTCACACAAAGTTACACAGAGGGATAGTCAGTAAATTGTCACACAAAGTTACACAGAGGGATAGTCACTAAATTGTCACACAAAGTTACACAGAGGGATAGTCACTAAATTGTCACACAAAGTTACACAGAGGGATAGTCACTAAACTGTCACACAAAGTTACACAGAGGGATAGTCACTAAACTGTAACACAAAGTTACACACAGGGATAGTCACTAAATTGTCACACAAAGTTACACAGAGGGATAGTCACTAAATTGTCACACAAAGTTACACAGAGGGATAGTCACTAAATTGTCACACAAAGTTACATAAAAGACTAGTCACTAAATTGTCACACAAAGTTACATAAAGGACTAGTCACTAAACTGTCACACAAAGTTACACACAGGGATAGTCACTAAATTGTCACACAAAGTTACACAGAGGGATAGTCACTAAATTGTCACACAAAGTTACACACAGGGATAGTCACTAAACTGTCACACAAAGTTACACAGAGGGATAGTCACTAAACTGTCACACAAAGTTACACACAGGGATAGTCACTAAATTGTCACACAAAGTTACACAGAGGGATAGTCACTAAATTGTCACACAAAGTTACACAGAGGGATAGTCACTAAATTGTCACACAAAGTTACACAGAGGGATAGTCACTAAACTGTCACACAAAATTACACAGAGGGATAGTCACTAAACTGTCACACAAAGTTACACAGAGGGATAGTCACTAAACTGTCACACAAAGTTACACAGAGGGATAGTCACTAAACTGTCACACAAAGTTACACAGAGGGATAGTCACTAAATTGTCACACAAAGTTACACAGAGGGATAGTCACTAAATTGTCACACAAAGTTACACAGAGGGATAGTCACTAAATTGTCACACAAAGTTACACAGAGGGATAGTCACTAAATTGTCACACAAAGTTACACAGAGGGATAGTCACTAAATTGTCACACAAAGTTACACAGAGGGATAGTCACTAAATTGTCACACAAAGTTACACAGAGGGATAGTCACTAAATTGTCACACAAAGTTACATAAAAGACTAGTCACTAAATTGTCACACAAAGTTACATAAAGGACTAGTCACTAAATTGTCACACAAAGTTACATAAAGGACTAGTCACTAGTCACTAGTCACTAATTTTCAACTGATGAACTAGAAAAATGACAGTTGATATAATAGTGGAACTTGACTGTCACTCCTATAACACACCCAGGAGTTAACAGTTTGGATCGTGTTTCTGCAGCGAGGGGTTACGAATTATGAAAACTAACATTCATGGGCTGAATATTCTAACCCCTAAGCCAGAAATCTATTAACCTGAGTAACTTGTAGAAAAAAATTACCTACCCCTTCTAGACGTAATGACATAATTATAATCTATGAAAGATATGGAAGTCTTCACAAAAATATGATTTAAGATCTTGTCTGACGTTATGACGGCCTAGAAAGACGTGATGTTGTCACTTGAGGTTGGACATCCGAAAATCACGACTCAGAGCCTTGGTTCTCTGCCACTGATTGTAGTTTTGTTTTTGTTTAAGTTTGTTCAGCACAAAGATACACATACATACGGGTTCTCGGTACCATTGGGTATCGAAACCATATTTTTAACGTTATAAGCGTTCAGACTTAATAATGAGTCATAAGGGGATATTTTTTGGTTTAAAACTAGTCAACTGAAAATCAGAGATAAGGGTTCTAGGGAAAACAAAACTGAAATAGAGTATTACGTCTTTCTGGTATATTATAGTTAGCTGTTCTGTCTTGAGATTACATTTAATAATATCACGGGTTTGCATACTGGTTAACGTTATATGTATATACATCAGTAAATGGACTTACCTAGTGAAAATAAACATTGTATAACAGTTGACGTTTCGACTCCACCGAAAAGAACAAATTTACAAACCCATAAAAGTTGTTGTCACACGCTTGTAATTCTCTATTATTCCGTGTACTATTTCCATTAGGAAATCAATCAGTCTTTACAATGTGTAAGTTTTACATTGAATTTTGTTCTTGGTGTTTTTATGTAAGGTACTTCATTCACGCACGTCTCTCTCTCTCTGAACGTAGTGAATGACTTGAGAAACAAAATTAAATAGGAGAACGTCGTTATTTATCAACTGATGGATGGCGTTATGATAAAACAAATAGTAACCTATGGAAGTTTGATAACAAGAGATAATGCAGTGATCTACGCAATATCGAACTTTTACGTAAGACACAAATAATGTAACCACTAGCCCAATTTTGCGGCTATATTACAAAGTATATTACAAATATAAGTAATATAAACTTACTAAACTAAACATATATTTACTAACATAAAAACATTATATATTATTATATATTAAATATATATTATTACGGTTTGTGTTCTATTCTTTTCATAACTACGGAAATAATTATTTTTGAGGTTTTTTCTCTATCATCATATCTCTTAAATCAGTTGCATAGTTTCTGAGTGAAGTCTTACATTAGGCACTGCTCGTATGATGCCTTTTCCAGTGTATTAAAATTAGGACAGTTAAGACCTGATATTTACTCTTTTCAACCTCTCCTATCTAAAATCAGTATTAAACAAATAAATAACTCTGTGTAAAGAGATTTGATTGAACTGTCTTTCTGGTGAGATTTGATTGAATTGTCTTATTAGTGACAATTGATTGAACTGTCTTTCTGGTGACATTAGATTGAACTGTCTTTCTGGTGACATTTGGTTGAACTGTCTTTCTGATGACATTTGGTTGAACTGTCTTTCTGATGACATTTGATTGAACTGTCTTTCTGGTGACATTTGGTTGAACTGTTTTTCTGATGAGATTTGATTGAACTGTCTTTCTGATGACAATTGATTGAACTGTCTTTCTGGTGAAATTTGATTGAACTGTCTTTCTGATGAGATTTGATTGAACTGTCTTTCTGATGAAAAATGATTGAACTGTCTTTCTGATGACAATTGATTGAACTGTCTTTCTGGTGAGATTTGATTGAACTGTCTTTCTGATGAAAAATGATTGAACTGTCTTTCTGATGACAATTGATTGAACTGTCTTTCTGGTGAGATTTGATTGAACTGTCTTTCTGGTGACATTTGGTTGAACTGTCTTTCTGGTGACATTTGGTTGAACTGTCTTTCTGATGACATTTGATTGAACTGTCTTTCTGGTGACATTTGGTTGAACTGTCTTTCTGATGAGATTTGATTGAACTGTCTTTCTGATGACAATTGATTGAACTGTCTTTCTGGTGAAATTTGATTGAACTGTCTTTCTGATGAGATTTGATTGAACTGTCTTTCTGATGAAAAATGATTGAACTGTCTTTCTGGTGACATTTGGTTGAACTGTCTTTCTGATGACATTTGGTTGAACTGTCTTTCTGATGACATTTGATTGAACTGTCTTTCTGGTGACATTTGGTTGAACTGTTTTTCTGATGAGATTTGATTGAACTGTCTTTCTGATGACAATTGATTGAACTGTCTTTCTGGTGAAATTTGATTGAACTGTCTTTCTGATGAGATTTGATTGAACTGTCTTTCTGATGAAAAATGATTGAACTGTCTTTCTGATGACAATTGATTGAACTGTCTTTCTGGTGAGATTTGATTGAACTGTCTTTCTGATGAAAAATGATTGAACTGTCTTTCTGATGACAATTGATTGAACTGTCTTTCTGGTGAGATTTGATTGAACTGTCTTTCTGGTGACATTTGGTTGAACTGTCTTTCTGGTGACATTTGGTTGAACTGTCTTTCTGATGACATTTGATTGAACTGTCTTTCTGGTGACATTTGGTTGAACTGTCTTTCTGATGAGATTTGATTGAACTGTCTTTCTGATGACAATTGATTGAACTGTCTTTCTGGTGAAATTTGATTGAACTGTCTTTCTGATGAGATTTGATTGAACTGTCTTTCTGATGAAAAATGATTGAACTGTCTTTCTAGTGACATTTGGTTGAACTGTCTTTCTAATGACAATTGATTGAACTGTCTTTCTGGTGAAATTTGATTGAACTGTCTTTCTGGTGAGATTTGATTGAACTGTCTTTCTGGTGAGATTTGATTGAACTGTCTTTCTGGTGAGATTTGATTGAATTGTCTTTCTGGTGAGATTTGATTGAACTGTCTTTCTGGTGAGATTTGATTGAACTGTCTTTCTGATGACAATTGATTGAACTGTCTTTCTGGTGAAATTTGATTGAACTGTCTTTCTGATGAGATTTGATTGAACTGTCTTTCTGGTGAGATTTGATTGAACTGTCTTTCTGATGACAATTGATTGAACTGTCTTTCTGGTGAGATTTGATTGAATTGTCTTTCTGGTGAGATTTGATTGAACTGTCTTTCTGGTGAGATTTGATTGAACTGTCTTTCTGGTGAGATTTGATTGAACTGTCTTTCTGGTGAGATTTGATTGAACTGTCTTTCTGGTGACATTAGATTGAACTGTCTTTCTGATGACAATTGATTGAACTGTCTTTCTGGTGAGATTTGATTGAACTGTCTCTCTGATGAGATTTGATTGAACTGTCTTTCTGATGAAAAATGATTGAACTGTCTTTCTGATGACAATTGATTGAACTGTCTTTCTGGTGAGATTTGATTGAACTGTCTTTCTGATGACAATTGATTGAACTGTCTTTCTGGTGAGATTTGATTGAACTGTCTTTCTGGTGAGATTTGATTGAACTGTCTTTCTGATGACAATTGATTGAACTGTCTTTCTGGTGAGATTTGATTGAATTGTCTTTCTGGTGAGATTTGATTGAACTGTTTTTCTGGTGAGATTTGATTGAACTGTCTTTCTGATGACAATTGATTGAACTGTCTTTCTGGTGAGATTTGATTGAACTGTCTTTCTGATGACAATTGATTGAACTGTCTTTCTGGTGAGATTTGATTGAATTGTCTTTCTGGTGAGATTTGATTGAACTCTCTTTCTGGTGAGATTTGATTGAACTGTCTTTCTGGTGAGATTTGATTGAACTGTCTTTCTGATGACAATTGATTGAACTGTCTTTCTGGTGAGATTTGATTGAACTGTCTTTCTGGTGACAATTGATTGAACTGTTTTTCTGGTGAGATTTGATTGAACTGTCTTTCTGATGACAATTGATTGAACTGTCTTTCTGGTGAGATTTGATTGAATTGTCTTTCTGGTGAGATTTGATTGAACTGTCTTTCTGGTGAGATTTGATTGAATTGTCTTTCTGGTGAGATTTGATTGAACTGTCTTTCTGGTGAGATTTGATTGAACTGTCTTTCTGGTGAGATTTGATTGAACTGTCTTTCTGGTGAAATTTGATTGAACTGTCTTTCTGATGAGATTTGATTGAACTGTCTTTCTGGTGAGATTTGATTGAACTGTCTTTCTGGTGAGATTTGATTGAACTGTCTTTCTGATGACAATTGATTGAACTGTCTTTCTGGTGAGATTTGATTGAACTGTCTTTCTGGTGAGATTTGATTGAACTGTCTTTCTGATGACAATTGATTGAACTGTCTTTCTGGTGAGATTTGATTGAACTGTCTTTCTGGTGAGATTTGATTGAACTGTTTTTCTGGTGAGATTTGATTGAACTGTCTTTCTGGTGAGATTTGATTGAACTGTCTTTCTGGTGAGATTTGATTGAACTGTCTTTCTGATGAGATTTGATTGAACTGTCTTTCTGGTGAGATTTGATTGAACTGTCTTTCTGGTGAGATTTGATTGAACTGTCTTTCTGATGACAATTGATTGAACTGTCTTTCTGGTGAGATTTGATTGAACTGTCTTTCTGGTGAGATTTGATTGAACTGTCTTTCTGATGACAATTGATTGAACTGTCTTTCTGGTGAGATTTGATTGAATTGTCTTTCTGGTGAGATTTGATTGAACTGTTTTTCTGGTGAGATTTGATTGAACTGTCTTTCTGGTGAGATTTGATTGAACTATCTTTTTGATGACAATTGATTTCGGGTGATCCGTGATGACGAGGAAAGCCCTTTGTAGAGAATAATATATATGTAAAAACGGCTGGTATGGGTAGAGATATTTTATATAGAGGAGCGAACAACGTTTCGACCTTCTTCGGTCATCGTCAGGTTCACGTTGTTCGCTCCTCTATATAAAATGTTCTCAACTCACACCAGCCGTTTTTACACATTTATTATTTCGGATGAATGTGGATATTGCCTGCTAAGTGAACCTTGCCAAGTGAAACGTGCTGATTTCAGATGTTAACATTCTTTAGATTAAAATACACCCTTTCATAACAAAAAGTAGTTCTGTTATATCTTCCTGTTTTTACTTACAACAGAGTCATTGAGACTTAGTTTGTATTTTTAAAACTGACTTCAATAACTATTAGATATCTGGCAATAGAAACATTAAGAGTTGTTATCGAGTTTTTTTATATATTTTAATAATCTTTCTAATCACCTGGGTCCCCCACAGGTACAGCGGAAAAATCAGGGGTCCGATTTCCCTCAGTGGATTTAATTTTGCTATAAAAAACACTCACGCACACACACAGTAATCAGCTGGAAACAGAAATCCTCCCATCTGTTATCAATAATTTTATTTTCATTAGAATGTTTTATCTACTAAAATAGACAAAACCAAAATGCGTTATATAAGTTTTTTCGCTGTAAAGATTTCAAAACGTTGGAACAAACAGTAAAAAAGGTTTCAAATGAGAAAAGTTGATAATAAAAAAATGTTCCTGACTTTTCCAGATTTAAATGGAAAACAGATATTTTGTTATACTGAATAGTGTTCTATATTATTATAATTTTATACTGTTTTATTTATACGTGTATTATGTTTACAATCAAATAGAATTGATATGGAAGATATCAGGGAATGAAAGAATCTTTATTGATTATAAAACATGATTTTCTATTTCACTAACAAGCGTTTGTTTTTCACAAATATTATATTGTGGCGAATCTTTTATTCGAGGTGCTTTGTTTTCAGATTAACATACAACAGAAACCCATAATTAAATACGAATTAAGATTCTTGACCTTTGGGTACTAATAATGCTTCCCCCATTGCCTCAGCGGTATGTCTGCGGACTTACACGCTAAAATCCGGGTTTTGATACCCGTGGTGGGCAGAGCACAGATAGCCCATTGTGTAGCTTTGTGCTTAATTCAAAACAACAACAAAAAGGGTACTAATAATAGTGGAGAACTATATGTAGTTGGTATAATATCATATAAATATATATATATTGTAGCTTTCAAACTGTCATATGAAGTCGGCAGGGCTTAGGAACTTGCACTTAAGGATCTAACTTACACATCAATTCTCTGTGATACTCAGCAGTTGCAAGTTAGTTCACCAGTTAATAGTAGTTGAAAGTTAGCTCACCAGTTAATAGTAGTTGAAAGTTAGCCGACCAGTTAATAGTAGTTGAAAGTTAGCCCACCAGTTAATAGCAGTTCAAAGTTAGCTCACCAGTTAATAGTAGTTCAAAGTTAGCTCACCAGTTAATAGTAGTTCAAAGTTAGCTCACCACTTAATAGTAGTTCAAAGTTAGCCGACCAGTTAATAGTAGTTCAAAGTTAGCCCACCAGTTAATAGCAGTTCAAAGTTAGCCCACCAGTTAATAGCAGTTCAAAGTTAGCTCACCAGTTAATAGTAGTTGAAAGTTAGCTCACCAGTTAATAGTAGTTGAAAGTTAGCTCACCAGTTAATAGTAGTTGAAAGTTAGCTCACCAGTTAATAGTAGTTGAAAGTTAGCCCACCAGTTAATAGCAGTTCAAAGTTAGCTCACCAGTTAATAGCAGTTCAAAGTTAGCTCACCAGTTAATAGTAGTTCAAAGTTAGCTCACCAGTTAATAGTAGTTGAAAGTTAGCCCACCAGTTAATAGCAGTTCAAAGTTAGCTCACCAGTTAATAGCAGTTCAAAGTTAGCTCACCAGTTAATAGTAGTTGAAAGTTAACTCACCAGTTAATAGTTCTTGTTTTTTTTTTCTTCTCATATTTACGACTTACAGTATTCATGAAATTATTTCAACATTTCTGAATAGGGATATTACTTGGGTGAAAAACCAATAGAACTTTTCCATGGAAACGGCACACCTGGAAAATACAGTTAATTCCTAGAAGCCTAGTTTACATTCCACTTTGATGTGGAATTTCATTATTGATTATTTTGAAGATTATAGGAGTATTAATTAATGAATAGCATTTGTTTGTAAAAATCACTAATTAAACAACAAGTTAAAGCTGTAGATTTACTTGATATTATCTGGGGTGACCTGTGTACATCTCGTGATACAACGTCTGATGTATTCCAGACAATCACTTACTAAGATAATGACATCATACACCTGTTTATTAAGTAACTTGTGATCTCAGTTCATAATGACGATAGACTAACTTCAGGCCTTCTCAAGACAGGTATTACAGGTGTTAAAACTTTAATTAATATTAAATACAAAACAACGTTTCGTCTTTCTTGTTATATCTTCAAGTTCGCAATGAGAGTTTCTTCGCAGGAAAATGGCTTAGCAGAACACATTTTTGTGTTCTAAGTTGTTATTTCAGACTCTGAAAATCGTTGTATATATTGTGTTTATATTGTATATATTGTGTATATTGTGTTTATATTGTATATATTGTGTTTATATTGTGTATATTGTGTTTATATTGTGTATATTGTGTTTATATTGTATATATTGTGTATATTGTGTTTATATTGTGTTTAAGCTCGTGGGTACCGATTTTCTTGTACATTACGAAATACTTTATCCATCTGTGGTGGTTTTTCTTTACAATATTTGCAGCTGTTAACACAGAACTTTGTCTTGATAAAGCAGTTTCAAATAACGATTAAAAACTGTCGAGCGTAAACAAAACTTTTCATTATATTTTAAACTAGCTGGTACATCTGGTGTCCCCTGAACTGACAGGCTACCTCAGCTGCTGGTATATCTGGTGTCCCCTGAACTGACAGACTACCTCAGAGTCTGGTATATCTGGTGTCCCATGAACTGACAGGCCACCTTCCATCATGTGCAACACAAAATGTGAAACTGACAATTTGAAAGTATCTCTGAATGAACCTCCTATTTATTTATCTGTATAATATATAGATAAATAGTTGTTGTTATTTTGAATTAAGCACAAAGCTACACAATCAGCTATCTGTGCTCTGCCCACCACGGGTATCGAAACCCGGACTTTAGCGTGTAACTCCCCAGATATACCGCTGATCCACTGAGGGCAATAAATAGTTACATAAACATATAATAGACAGTACTATTATATTCAAAAAAATAAATAGTTACATAAACATACAATAGACAGTACTATTATATTTATATAGATAAATAGTTACATAAACATACAATAGACAGTACTATTATATTTATATAGATAAATAGCTACATGAACATACAAAAGACAGTACTATTATATTTATATAGATAAATAGTTACATGGACATACAACAGACAGTACTATTATATTTATATAGATAAATAGTTACATGGACATACAAAAGACAGTACTATTATATTTATATAGATAAATAGTTACATGGACATACAACACACAGTACTATTATATTTATATAGATAAATAGTTACATGGACATACAACATACTATTATATTTATATAGATAAATAGTTACATGGACATACAAAAGACAGTACTATTATATTTATATAGATAAATAGTTACATGGACATACAACACACAGTACTATTATATTTATATAGATAAATAGTTACATGGACATACAACACACAGTACTATTATATTTATATAGATAAATAGTTACATGGACATACAACACACAGTACTATTATATTTATATAGATAAATAGTTACATGGACATACTACACACAGTACTATTATATTTACATAGATAAATAGTTACATGGACATACAACACACAGTACTATTATATTTATATAGATAAATAGTTACATGGACATACAACACACAGTACTATTATATTTACATAGATAAATAGTTACATGGACATACAACACACAGTACTATTATATTTACATAGATAAATAGTTACATGGACATACAACACACAGTACTATTATATTTACATAGATAAATAGTTACATGGACATACAACACACAGTACTATTATATTTATATAGATAAATAGTTACATGGACATACAACACACAGTACTATTATATTTATATAGATAAATAGTTACATGGACATACAACACACAGTACTATTATATTTATATAGATAAATAGTTACATGGACATACAACAGACAGTACTATTATATTTATATAGATAAAAAGTTACATGGACATACTACACACAGTACTATTATATTTATATAGATAAATAGTTACATGGACATACTACACACAGTACTATTATATTTATATAGATAAATAGTTACATGGACATACTACACACAGTACTATTATATTTATATAGATAAATAGTTACATGGACATACTACACACAGTACTATTATATTTATATAGATAAATAGTTACATGGACATACAACACACAGTACTATTATATTTATATAGATAAATAGTTACATGGACATACAACAGACAGTACTATTATATTTATATAGATAAATAGTTACATGGACATACAACAGACAGTACTATTATATTTATATAGATAAATAGTTACATGGACATACAACAGACAGTACTATTATATTTATATAGATAAATAGTTACATGGACATACAACAGACAGTACTATTATATTTATATAGATAAATAGTTACATGGACATACAACAGACAGTACTATTATATTTATATAGATAAATAGTTACATGGACATACTACACACAGTACTATTATATTTATATAGATAAATAGTTACATGGACATACTACACACAGTACTATTATATTTATATAGATAAATAGTTACATGGACATACTACACACAGTACTATTATATTTATATAGATAAATAGTTACATGGACATATACACACACAGTACTATTATATTTATATAGATAAATAGTTACATGGACATACTACACACAGTACTATTATTTATATAGATAAATAGTTACATGGACATACTACACACAGTACTATTATATTTAATATAAAATAGTTACATGGACAACTACACACAGTACTATTATATTTATGTAGAAAATAGTTACATGGACATACAACACACAGTACTATTATATTTATATAGATAAATAGTTACATGGACATACAACACACAGTACTATATTTATATAGATAAATAGTTACATGGACATACTACACACAGTACTATTATATTTATATAGATAAATAGTTACATGGACATACAACACACAGTACTATTATATTTATATAGATAATAGTTACATGGACATACAACACACAGTACTATTATATTTATATAGATAAATAGTTACATGGACATACAACACACAGTACTATTATATTTATATAGATAAATAGTTACATGGACATACAACACACAGTACTATTATATTTACATAGATAAATAGTTACATGGACATACAAACACAGTACTATTATATTTATATAGATAAATAGTTACATGGACATACAACAGACAGTACTATTATATTTATATAGATAAATAGTTACATGGACATACAACACACAGTACTATTATATTTATATAGATAAATAGTTACATGGACATACAACACACAGTACTATTATATTTATATAGATAAATAGTTACATGGACATACAACACACAGTATTATTATATTAGCTCATCCCTTAAGTAGTGTTCGAATTTAGGTTCAGACAAAGAAAAAGAATTTCAAACGTTTGTAATGTTATTTAATTAATAATGAATGTTCCATTATTATTAATTACTTCCTGCAAACGATTCACAAGCTTCTGAATGTCACTTGTATAAAATTATTGGGGTTTGGAGGAAAAGAATGTTGGGAAGGTAGTTTTGACATCTTCATGTGTTCCAAGCTTTTCTCCACCAAGATAGTTTTACAAACTTCAGAATAAATAATAATCAGATGTGACAAAGTCTGGAGAATAAGGAGGATGTGGAAATTTTTCCCAATCTTCAATCTTTACAGATGTGATCCTTGCTGTATGGAGCTGTGTATTATCCTGGTATGACACAACACCTTTACAACTGATCAAAGCAGGCCTCTCTTCTTTCAGCACAACATTCAAATTCTCTAACTGTTGACAATAGAAGTCTGATGTAATCGTTACACTGAGTGGCAGCAACTCAAAGTGGATCACACCAACAATATCCCACCAAACACTTAACAAGACTTTCTTAGGGTGGAGGTCCATTTTGAGCTGTGCTTTAGCCAGTTCACCTGCACTGAGTCATTGTCTGCGACGCTTAACAATTTTGTAATACATCTGTTTTTCATCTCCAGTCACTAACCTGTCCACTCTTGCTCTAACGTTGGCTTCTGACAAATCATGAGAGACCAATTTCCAAGTCCTGATACATATTCCAAGCTGTTACAGATGACGTTGAACTGCTGAATGGGTCGAATTAATCTTCTGTACTAGTTCTCCAACTGTTACAACACAATCTTCATCAAGTGCAGCCAGCAGCAAGTCATCATTAAACTCAACAGGACGACCTGAACGTGACGCAGAACTTAAGCTGTAGTCACGTGATCCGAACTTCTGAAACCACCTTCGACATTTTTCTTTCATTGAGAGACTCCACACCATAAACACCTTGAATGTTTTGTGTAGTTTCTGCTGCACTATTGTCTTTTTAAAACTTATAAAACGCTATATATACCTAATGTGCTCCTCAGACAGAACCATCTTCATAAGAGTTTAGTTGATTACTGATCTGAAAAAGTGGAGTTGGGTTAGTTTCTTTTATTTGTCTGAACATTTCTATACACGTTCTACTACATATTTTATTCATTACAGCCTTCTACAGAGACAGAAACCATGATACACTATCTGTATTAAGTTTTCAGACATTACTTGTGAGATGACCTGAAATTTATACATTAGTTGTGGGATGACCTCATATTTATACATTACTTGTGAGATGACCTGATATTTATACATTACTTGTGGGATGACTTCATATTTATACATTACTTGTGGGATGACCTCATATTTATACATTACTTGTGGGATGACCTCATATTTATACAGCTTATTTAAGTATTTTTGAACTGATAACACAGTAACAGTGATAGAACATTGTTTGATTACACAGTGACTGTTTGTCACTTTAGTAACTGATTGTTGTTTAGTGTGGAAGTGAATGTACTCTGTAAATCTGGATTGAATTATCAATGTGTTATTGAATGTTATGTCTTGATATGTATGTAATGAACACCCAGGTTCCAATATTATTAACAGAAGTTATATTTCTTTCTTTCCTTTTTGTCACTTTTTGTGCTCGACTCATAATTGGAAGGTGGTGGGTTCTAATCCCCGTCACACCAAATATGCTGGATCTTTCAGCTGTAAGGACGTATTGTGTTACGGCCAATTCCACTATTTGTTTGTGAAAAAGTAGCCCAAGAGTTAAAGGTGAGTGGTAATGACTAGTTGCCTTCCCTCTGATCTTACACTGCAAAATTACGGACGGTTAGTGCAAATAGAGCTCGTGTAGCTTTGGGCAAAATTCAAAACAAAACAAATCCATTTGTTGCTCACACTCCTCTACTATCTCCTTATTTATTATTTTATGTTAATTAATAATTTAACTAATTCAAATGATTTAATCATCACTAGATTATTTTTGATGAAAATTATTGCAATATAAATATTTCTCTACTTTTAATTAATTTACTTTTTGTTTTACCTACAGTATGCCCTCTTTCTATTTCGATTTATTTAGTTTTTTCCAACCTGCTGTAGGTTTGTTTGTTTGTTTGTTTTTTTGAATTTCGCACCAAGTAACCCGAGGGCTATCTGTGCTAGCCGTCCCTAATTTAGTAGTGTAAGACTAGAGGGAAGGCAGCTAGTCATCACCACCCACTCTTGGGCTACTTTTTACAAACGAAAAGTGGGATTGACCGTCACATTATAACGCCCCCACGGCTGGGAGGGTGAGCATGTTTGGCGCGACTCGGGCGCGAACCCGCGACAACCCCGATTACGAAGCGCACGCCTTAACGCGCTAAGCCATACCAGGCCCACCTGTTGTAGGTGTTCTTGCTATATCGATTTGTTTAGTTTTTGTCCTACCTGCTGTAGGTGTTCTTGCTATCTCGATTTGTTTAGTTTTTGTCCTACCTGCTGTAGGTGTTCTTGCTATCTCGATTTGTTTAGTTTTTGTCCTACCTGCTGTAGGTTTTCTTGCTGTCTCGATTTATTTAGCTTTAGTCCTACCTGCTCTAGGTATTTTTGCTACCTCGATTTGTTTAGTTTTTGTTCTACCTGCTGTAGGTGTTCTTGCTATCTCGATTCATTTAGCTTTAGTCCTACCTGCTGTAGGTGTTTTTGCTATTCTCGATCTATTTAGTTTTAGTCCTACCTGCTGTAGGTGTTCTTGCTATCTCGATATATTTAGTTTTAGTCCTACCTGCTGTAGGTGTTCTTGCTATCTCGATTTGTTTAGTTTTTGTCCTACCTGCTGTAGGTGTTCTTGCAGTACTGATTTCTTTACTTTTTAGTCCTACCCAGAGCAGGGCCTCTGTTTACCATAATACATATAATTTTTAGTCCTACCTCAAGTAGATACCCTCGCTAATGTAATGAGACTTCTTACACTTCCAAATGTTACCTTGGTTTCTACTGACATGTGTGAGAGTGCAGAAGAAATTAAATGTTGAGGGAAACGTCTGCCAGTTCTTAGAGATGACAAAATAAGTTGAATAATTAGTTTACAGAACGAACTGTCAGAAACACCGACCATTTTGTGTCTTCACAGTTTATTATGTTTACTGTTTGAAGTGTTGATTAAAATGAGAAACCAGACGTAAAACATATGTTTCCTTGGAAAAAAATATTTTTTTTTTTTATCTTTCATGTATAATAAGTTAATACAGCTATCTTCAAACACGTAGCTGGTTTGGTATCCTTACACAGATTCTTGGTTCTATATCTGCACTTAAGGTGGGAATTGAATACCTTTACGTAAGTTTCTTGTATTTTATATCTCCACTTAAGGTGGTGGTAATGTATCTTTAAATAAGTGTCTTATTCTGTATATATCCACATAAGGTAGTTTGATATGTTTACATAAACTTCTGTTTCTATATCTCCACTACAGTGTTACTAAAGCATCATGAAACCTCTATGGGAACAAACGAGCCAAAGATTAAATGTTTTTTGTAACAGTTTATATAATTATTTAATGTTTTCACTGACAGAATCCGTCTGCAATAGCTTTCTGAAAATGTTGGTGAGGACGTTTGAAACTGTTTAAACGGAACCAATCAGCACGTTACAAGATCCCATCATGGTTCTTTCAAACCTGAAAGTTTTGTGTCTTGTCATTCTTGTCTGACGCAGGATGGACGTCAGAATTAGTAACGAGGAATATGTTGTGTCACGTGGAAAAAAATGTTACGGTTTACAGAATATCTCAGTTGTTCATCTCAGAAAGGATGGTTTCAAAACTCGGATTTTAGCGTGGAAGTCTGCTGAGCCACCATAAACAAAACACACTTTAAAATAGTGAACAACAGTTCTAAAACCATTAACCACAAAACACAATTTAAAGTAGTGAACAACAGTTCTAGAACCATTAACCACAAAACACACTTTAAAATAGTGAACAACAGTTCTAGAACCATTAACCACAAAACACACTTTAAAATAGTGAACAACAGTTCTAGAACCATTAACCACAAAACACACTTTAAAATAGTGAACAACAGTTCCAGAACCATTAACCACAAAACACACTTTAAAATAGTGAACAACAGTTCCAGAACCATTAACCACAAAACACACTTTAAAATAGTGAATAACAGTTCCAGAACCATTTACCACAAAACACACTTTAAAGTAGTGAACAACAGTTCTAGAACCATTAACCACAAAACACACTTTAAAGTAGTGAATAACAATTCTAAAACCATTAACCACAAAACACACTTTAAAGTAGTGAACAACAGTTCCAGAACCATTAACCATAAAACACATTTTAAAATAGTGAATAACAGTTCTAAAAACATTTACCACAAAACACACTTTAAAATAGTGAACAGCAGTTCGAGAATCATTAACCACAAAACACACTTTAAAGTAGTGAACAACAGTTCCAGAACCATTAACCATAAAACACATTTTAAAATAGTGAATAACAGTTCTAAAAACATTTACCACAAAACACACTTTAAAGTAGTGAACAACAGTTTGAGAACCATTAACCACAAAACACACTTTAAAGTAGTGAACAACAGTTCGAGAACCATTAACCACAAAACTCACTTTAAAATAGTGAACAACAGTTCCAGAACCATTAACCACAAAATATACTTTAAAGTAATGAACAACAGTTCCAGAACCATTAACCACAAAACTCACTTTAAAATAGTGAACAACAGTTCTAGAACCATTAACCACGAAGATTTACTGATTATCTAAGACTTCAAGTTTTCTCTCTTTCTGAGTTCTCAACTAAAACAACCAAGTGGAAAGTGCTCAAGGTTCTGATTCCTCACGATCTCTGGCTCCCAACAAAGACAGTAAGTTTACTTTCGGTGTCTCTCGAGGATTTAGCTCAACCGTTATTTGAAATTGGGTGACTGTGTAAATGATTTATTTATAGTAACTAATCCCGGGACCAACGTAACTGTCAAAGTGTAAAATATTTTTCTTGTTTCGGTAAATTACAAAAAACATCAACATTCTATCTGAGATGAACAACTGAGATATTCTGTAAACCGTAACATTTTTTTCCACGTGACACAACATATTCCTCGTTACTAATTCTGACGTCCATCCTGCGTCAGACAAGAATGACAAGACACAAAACTTTCAGGTTTGAAAGAACCATGATGGGATCTTGTAACGTGCTGATTGGTTCCGTTTAAACAGTTTCAAACGTCCTCACCAACATTTTCAGAAAGCTATTTCAGACGGATTCTGTCAGTGAAAACATTAAATAATTATATAAACTGTTACAAAAAACATTTAATCTTTGGCTCGTTTGTTCCCATAGAGGTTTCATGATGCTTTAGTAACACTGTAGTGGAGATACAGAAACAGAAGTTTATGTAAACATATCAAACTACCTTATGTGGATATATACAGAAGAAGACACTTATTTAATGATACATTACCACCACCTTAAGTGGAGATATAAAATACAAGAAACTTACGTAAAGGTATTCAATTCCCACCTTAAGTGCAGATATAGAACCAAGAATCTGTGTAAGGATACCAAACCAGCTACGTGTTTGAAGATAGCTGTATTAACTTATTATACATGAAAGATAAAAAAAAAAAAAATTTTTTTTCCAAGGAAACATATGTTTTACGTCTGGTTTCTCATTTTAATCAACACTTCAAACGGTAAACATAATAAACTGTGAAGACACAAAATGGTCGGTGTTTCTGACAGTTCGTTCTGTAAACTAATTATTCAACTTATTTTGTCATCTCTAAGAACTGGTAGACGTTTTCCTCAACATTTAATTTCTTCTGTACTCACACACATGTCAGTAGAAACCAAGGTAACATTTGGAAGTGTAAGAAGTCTCATTAAATTAGCGAGGGTATTTACTTGAGGTAGGACTAAGAATTAGATGTATTGTGGTAAACAGAGGCCCTGCTCTGGGTAGGACTAAAAAGTAAAGAAATCAGTACTGCAAGAACACCTACAGCAGGTAGGACTAAACCTAAATAAATCGAGATAGCAAGAAAACCTACAGCAGGTAGAAATAAAGCTAAATGAATCGAGATAGCAAGAAAACCTACAGCAGGTAGGACAAAAACTAAACAAATCGATATAGCAAGAACACCTACAGCAGGTAGGACTAAAGCTAAATAAATCGAGATAGCAAGAAAACCTACAGCAGGTAGGAATAAAGCTAAATGAATCGAGATAGCAAGAAAACCTACAGCAGGTAGGACAAAAACTAAACAAATCGATATAGCAAGAACACCTACAGTAGGTAGGACTAAAGCTAAATAAATCGAGATAGCAAGAAAACTACAGCAGGTAGGACAAAAACTAAACAAATCGAGATAGCAAGAACACCTACAGCAGGTAGGACAAAAACTAAACAGATCGATATAGCAAGAACATCTACAGCAGGTGGGCCTGGTATGGCTTAGCGCGTTAAGGCGTGCGCTTCGTAAGCGGGGGATCGCGGGTTCGCGCCCGAGTCGCGCCAAACACGCTCGCCATTTCAGCTGTGGGGGAATTATAATGTGACGGTCAATCCCACTTTTCGTTTGTAAAAAGTAGCCCAAGAGTGGGTGGTGATGACTAGCTGCCTTCCCTCTAGTCTTACACTACTAAATTAGGGACGGTTAGCACAGATAGCCCTCGAGTTGCTTGGTGCGAAATTCAAAAAAACAAATAAACAAACAAACCTACAGCAGGTTGGAAAAAACTAAATAAATCAAAATAGACAGAGGACATACTGTAGGTAAAACAAAAAGTAAATTAATTAAAAGTAGAGAAATATTTATATTGCAATAATTTTCATCAAAAATAATCTAGTGATGATTAAATCATTTGAATTAGTTAAATTATTAATTAACATAAAATAATAAATAAGGAGATAGTAGAGGAGTGTGAGCAACAAATGGATTTGTTTTGTTTTGAATTTTGCCCAAAGCTACACGAGCTCTATTTGCACTAACCGTCCGTAATTTTGCAGTGTAAGATCAGAGGGAAGGCAACTAGTCATTACCACCCACCTTTAACTCTTGGGCTACTCTTTCACAAACAAATAGTGGAATTGGCCGTAACACAATACGTCCTTACAGCTGAAAGAGCCAGCATATTTGGTGTGACGGGGATTAGAACCCACCACCTTCCAATTATGAGTCGAGCACCCTAACAACTTGTTCATGAGGGCCGTGACAAAAAGGGAAGAAAGAAATATAACTTCTGTTAATAACATTAGAACCTGGGTGTTCATTACATACATATCAAGACATAACATTCAATAACACATGGATAATTCAATCCAGATTTACAGAGTACATTCACTTCCACACTAAACAACAATCAGTTACTAAAGTGACAAACAGTCACTGTGTAATCAAACAATGCTCTATTATTGTTACTGTGCTATCAATTCAAAAATACTTAAATAAGCTGTATAAATATGAGGTCATCCCACAAGTAATGTATAAATATGAGGTCATCCCACAAGTAATGTATAAATATGAGGTCATCCCACAAGTAATGTATAAATATGAGGTCATCCCACAAGTAATGTATAAATATGAAGTTATCCCACAAGTAATGTATAAATATGAGGTCATCCCACAAGTAATGTATAAATATGAGGTCATCCCACAAGTAATGTATAAATATGAGGTCATCCCACAAGTAATGTATAAATATCAGGTCATCTCACAAGTAATGTATAAATATGAGGTCATCTCACAAGTAATGTATAAATATGAGGTCATCCCACAACTAATGTATAAATTTCAGGTCATCCAACAAGTAATGTATAAATATGAGGTCATCCCACAAGTAATGTATAAATTTCAGGTCATTTCACAAGTAATTTCTGAAAACTTAATACAGATAGTGTATCATGGTTTCTGTCTCTGTAGAAGGCTGTAATGAATAAAATATGTAGTAGGACGTGTATAGAAATGTTCAGACAAATAAAAGAAACCAACCCAACTCCACTTTTTCAGATCAGTAGTCAAATAAACCCTTACGAAGATGGTTATGTCTGAGGAGCAAATATTAGGTATATATAGCGTTTTATAAGTTTTAAAAAGACAATAGTGCAGCAGAAACTACACAAAACATTCAAGGTGTTTACGGTGTGGAGTCTCTCAATGAAAGAAAAATGTCGAAGGTGGTTTCAGAAGTTCAGATCACGTGACTACAGCTTAAGTGATGCGTCACGTTCAGGTCGTCCTGTTGAGTTTAATGATGACTTGCTGCTGACTGCACTTGATGAAGATTGTGTTGTAACAGTTGAAGAACTAGTACAGAAGATTAATTCGACCCATTCAGCAGTTCACCGTTATCTGTAACAGCTTGGAATATGTATCAGGACTTGGAAAATTGGTCTCCCATGATTTGTCAGAAGCCAACGTTAGAGCAAGAGTGGACAGGTTAGTGACTGGAGATGAAAAACAGATGTATTACAAAATTGTTAAGCGTCGCAGACAATGACTCAGTGCAGGTGAACTGGCTAAAGCACAGCCCAAAATGGACCTCCACCCTAAGAAAGTCTTGTTAAGTGTTTGGTGGGATATTGTTGGTGTGATCCACTTTGAGTTGCTGCCACTCAGTGTAACGATTACATCAGACTTCTATTGTCAACAGTTAGAGAATTTGAATGTTGTACTGAAAGAAGAGAGGCCTGCTTTGATCAGTTGTAAAGGTGTTATGTTATACCAGGATAATACACAGCTCCATACAGCAAGGATCACATCTGTAAAGATTGAAGATTGGGAAAAATTTCCACATCCTCCTTATTCTCCAGACTTTGTCACAACTGATTATCATTTATTCTGAAGTTTGTAAAACTATCTTTGTGGAGAAAAGCTTGGAACACATGAAGATGTCAAAACTACCTTCCCAACATTCTTTTCCTCCAAACCCCAAGAATTTTATACAAGTGACATTCAGAAGCTTGTGAATCGTTGGCAGGAAGTAATTAATAATAATGGAACATACATTATTAATTAAATAACATTAAAATCGTTTGAAATTCTTTTTCTTTGTCTGAACCTAAAATCGAACATTACTTAAGGGATGACCTGATATAATAGTACTGTGTGTTGTATGTCCATGTAACTATTTATCTATATAAATATAATAGTACTGTGTGTTGTATGTCCATGTAACTATTTATCTATATAAATATAATAGTACTGTGTGTAGTATGTCCATGTAACTATTTATCTATATAAAATAATAGTACTGTGTGTTGTATGTCCATGTAACTATTATCTATGTAAATATAATAGTACTGTGTTGTATGTCCATGTAACTATTTATCTATGTAAATATAATAGTACTGGTGTGTATGTCCATGTAACTATTTATCTATGTAAATATAATAGTACTGTGTGTGTCCATGTAACTATTTATCTATGTAAAATAATAGTACTGTGTTGTATGTCCATGTAACTATTTATCTATATAAATATAATAGTACTGTGTGTTGTATGTCCATGTAACTATTTATCTATATAAATATAATAGTACTGTGTGTTGTATGTCCATGTAACTATTTATCTATATAAATATAATAGTACTGTGTGTTGTATGTCCATGTAACTATTTATCTATATAATATAATAGTACTGTGTGTAGTATGTCCATGTAACTATTTATCTATATAAATATAATAGTACTGTGTGTTGTATGTCCATGTAACTATTTATCTATATAAATATAATAGTACTGTGTGTTGTATGTCCATGTAACTATTTATCTATATAAATATAATAGTACTGTGTGTTGTATGTCCATGTAACTATTTATCTATATAAATATAATAGTACTGTGTGTTGTATGTCCATGTAACTATTTATCTATATAAATATAATAGTACTGTGTTGTATGTCCATGTAACTATTATCTATATAAATATAATAGTACTGTGTGTTGTATGTCCATGTAACTATTTATCTATATAAATATAATAGTACTGTGTGTTGTATGTCCATGTAACTATTATCTATATAAATATAATAGTACTGTGTGTTGTATGTCCATGTAACTATTTATCTATATAAATATAATAGTACTGTGTGTAGTATGTCCATGTAACTATTTATCTATATAAATATAATAGTACTGTGTGTTGTATGTACATGTAACTATTTATATATAAATATAATAGTACTGTGTGTTGTATGTCCATGTAACTATTTATCTATATAAATATAATAGTACTGTGTGTTGTATGTCCATGTAACTATTTATCTATATAAATATAATAGTACTGTGTGTTGTATGTCCATGTACTATTTATCTATATAAATATAATAGTACTGTGTGTTGTATGTCCATGTAACTATTTATCTATATAATATAATAGTACTGTGTGTTGTATGTCCATGTAACTATTTATCTATAAATATAATAGTACTGTGTGTGTATGTCCATGTAACTATTTATCTATATAAATATAATAGTACTGTGTGTTGTATGTCCATGTAACTATTTATCTATATAAATATAATAGTACTGTGTGTTGTATGTCCATGTAACTATTTATCTATATAAATATAATAGTACTGTGTGTTGTATGTCCATGTAACTATTTATCTATATAAATATAATAGTACTGTGTGTTGTATGTCCATGTAACTATTTATCTATTAAATATAATAGTACTGTGTGTTGTATGTCCATGTAACTATTTATCTATATAAATATAATAGTACTGTGTGTTGTATGTCCATGTAACTATTTATCTATATAAATATAATAGTACTGTGTGTAGTATGTCCATGTAACTATTTATCTATATAATATAATAGTACTGTGTTGTATGTCCATGTAACTATTTATCTATATAAATATAATAGTACTGTGTGTTGTATGTCCATGTAACTATTTATCTATATAAATATAATAGTACTGTGTGTTGTATGTCCATGTAACTATTTATCTATATAAATATAATAGTACTGTGTGTTGTATGTCCATGTAACTATTTATCTATATAAATATAATAGTACTGTGTGTTGTATGTCCATGTAACTATTTATCTATATAAATATAATAGTACTGTGTGTTGTATGTCCATGTAACTATTTATCTATATAAATATAATAGTACTGTGTGTTGTATATTTATGTAACTATTTATTGCCCCCCCCGCAGTGGCTCAGCGGTATGTCTGCGGATTTACACGCTAAAATCCGTGTTTCGATACCCGTAGTGGGCAGAGCACAGATAGCCCATGGTGTAGCTTTGTGCTTAATTCAAAACAACAACAAAAAGTTTCTGGTTATTTATTGGAGATTATATATATATATATATATATATGTATGTGTGTGTGTGTGTATTTGGATCTATTCTTTCTATTTCATAACAATTTCGTTAATAACACTAGTAAAAATTATCAAAACAGCCCTGTGGTATTTAAAATTATTTTTTGTATTTACTCGTATCATTCGATATTCACGCAACCGTCGAATACTCCTGCTCAGCGCCGGCGAAATTTTCTTGGGGCGACAACTTGAAGTTCAGCATCCCTCAGTAGTTTTAACAACTTGAAGTTCAGCATCCCTCAGTATTTTTAACAACTTGAAGTTCAGCATCTCTCAGTAGTTTTAACAACTTGAAGTTCAGCATCCCTCAGTAGTTTTAACAACTTGAAGTTCAGCATCCCTTAGTAGTTTTAACAACTTGAAGCTCATCATCCCTCAGTAGTTTTAACAACTTAAAGTTCAGCATCCCTAGCAGTTTTAACAACTTGAAGCTCAGCATCCCTCAGTAGTTTTAACAACTTGAAGTTCAGCATCCCTCAGTAGTTTTAACAACTTGAAGTTCAGCATCTCTCAGTAGTTTTAACAACTTAAAGTTCAGCATCCCTAGCAGTTTTAACAACTTGAAGCTCAGCATCCCTCAGTAGTTTTAACAACTTGAAGTTCTGGTTCAGCATCCCTCAGCACTTTTACTACGCCCACCACTTGAAGTTCTCGTTCCGTATCCCTCAGCAGTTTTACGATCCCCAATCCCACCAGCGATGGCAGGTTGAGAGAGACTTTGCTTTTGCAGCTCGACAATTCTGCCACGTTAAAACTTTGTCAACTTTTTAGCCTTTGCCATATTTTTACCCAATATAACACAGAAGATGTCAGTGGAAGATGTTGACAACGCTAATGCTTGAACACAAATGAATAAATTTCGTTGTCAACATCTTCCACTGACATCTTCTGTGTTACATTGGGTAAAAATATGGCAAAGGCTAAAAAGTTGACAAAGTTTTAAAGTGGCAGAATTGTCGAGCTGCAAAAGCAAAGTCTCTCTCAACCTGCCATCGCTGGTGGGATTGTCGTAAACTTTTGACCAGGTAGTATTTAGGCTAATTCCATAATGTTCACATTTTTCATATTAAATACTGAAACATTTTTTATTTTTATTTTCTCTTTTCTTATTTTCATCTTTCGAAGCTATACTCAAATAAGTGGTTGAGTCTAACAACGTAAAATGCATATATTTTCTCTTTATGTTCATTGGCCTTAAGATTTTGGCCACCAGAGTGTAATTGTAATGTTCTCGTTAATATTAAGTTTGTAATCTCTATTCATAGTATTTTATTCTAAATTCAGCCAACATGAAGGGAAACAGCAAATAGTACCAATAAACCAAAAATACGAACTATATAAGACCTTTTAAAGTAGGCCTTATAGCTCCAACATTGTTAATTGTTCTACAAACCACTTTCCTCCAACATCGTTAATTTTTTGGAAACAACTTTCCTCCAGCATTGTTAATTGTTCTAGAAACAACTTTCCTCCAGCATTGTTAATTGTTCTAGAAACAACTTTCCTCCAGCATTGTTAATTGTTCTGTAAACCACATTCCTCCAACATCATTAATTGTTTTTCAAAATAATTTTCTCCAACATCGTTAATTGTTCTAGAAACCACTTTCATCCAGCATCGTTAATTCTTCTAGGAACCACTTTCCTCCAACATCGTTAATTGTTCTAGAAATCTCTTTCCTCCACAATTGTTAATTATTCTAGAAACCACTTTCATTCAGCATTGTTAATTATTCTAGAAACCTTTTTCCTCCAGCATCCTTAATTTTTCTAGAAACCACTTTCTTCCAGCTTTTTTAATTGTTCCAAAAACCACTTTCCACCAGCATTGTTAATTTTTCTTGAAACCACTTATCTCCAACATCTTAATTTCTCTAGAAACCACATTCCTCCAGCATTCTTAATTGTTCGAAAAACCACTTTCCTACAGCATAGTTAATTTTTGAAGAAACTACTTTCATGCACCATTGTTAATTATTCTACAAACCACTTTTCTCCAACTTCGTTAATATTTCTAGAAACCACTTTCCTCCAGCATTTATAATTTTTCTAGAAACCACTTTCTTCCAGCTTTTTTAATTTTTGCAAAAACCACTTTCCTCCAGCATTGTTAATTGTTTTAGAAACCACTTACTTCCAGCATTGTTAATTATTCAATAAACCACTTTTCTCGAACATCGCTAATTTTTCTAGAAACCACTTTTCTCCAACATCGTTAATTGTTCAAGAAACCACTTTCATCCAGCATCGTTAATTATTCTAGGAACCACTTTTCTTCAACATCGTTAATTGTTTTAGAAACCACTTACTTCCAGCATTGTTAATTATTCTATAAACCACTTTTCTCGAACATCGCTAATTTTTCTAGAAACCACTTTTCTCCAACATCGTTAATTGTTCAAAAAACCACTTTCATCCAGCATCGTTAATTGTTCTAGAAACCACTTTCCTCCAATATCGTTAATTG
Source organism: Carcinoscorpius rotundicauda (assembly GCA_011833715.1). NCBI lineage: Eukaryota > Metazoa > Arthropoda > Merostomata > Xiphosura > Limulidae > Carcinoscorpius > Carcinoscorpius rotundicauda. The sequence continues at coordinate 174,806,599 of CM022392.1, forward strand.
TTCTAGAAATCACTTTTCTCCAACATCGTTAATTGTTCTAGGAACCACTTTTCTCCAACATCGTTAATTGTTTTTCAAATCACTTTCTTCCAGCATTGTTAATTATTCTAGAAATTACTAACTACTAGCATTGTTAATTGTTCTAGAAACAATATGTATCAAGCATTCTCAATTGTTCTAGAAACCACTTTTCTCCAACATCGTTAATTTTTCTAGAAACCACTTTTCTTCAGCATTCTTAATTGTTCTAGAAACCACTTTTCTCCAACTTCGTTAATTTTTCTGTAAACTTTATTCCTCCAAAATCGTTAATTATTCTAGAAATCACTTTCCTTCAGCATTCTTAATTGTTCGAGAAACCACTTTTCTCCAGCATTTATAATTTTTCTAGAAACCATTTTCTTACAGCTTTTTTAATTTTTCCAAAAACCAGTTTCCTCCAGCATTGTTAATTGTTCTAGAAACCACTTACTTCCAGCATTGTTAATTATTCTATAAACCACTTTTCTCGAACATCGCTAATTTTTCTATAAATCACTTTTCTCCAACATCGTTAATTGTTCTAAAAACCACTTTCCTCCAGCATTGTTAATTGTTCTAGAAACCACTTTCCTCCAGCATTGTTAATTGTTGTAGAAACCACTTTATTCCAACATCGTTAATTATTCTGGAAACCACTTTCCTCCAATTTCGTTAATTGTTCTAGAAACCACTTTTCTCCAGTATTGTTATTTATTCTAGAAACAACTTTCATCCAGCATTGTTAATTGTTCTAGAAACCCTTTTCCTCCAGCATCGTTAATTGTTCTTGAAACCACTTTCCTCCAGCATTGTCAATTGTTCGAGGAGCAACTTTCCTTCAGCATTGTTAATTGTTCTTGAAACCACTTTCCTCCAGCATTGTTAATTGTTCGAGGAACAACTTTCCTCCAGCATCGTTAACTGTTCTAGAAACCCTTTTCCTCCAGCATCGTTAATTGTTCTTGAAACCACTTTCCTCCAGCATTGTTAATTGTTCGAGGAGAAACTTTCCTTCAGCATTGTTAATTGTTCTTGAAACCACTTTCCTCCAGCATTGTTAATTGTTCTAGAAACCACTTTCCTCCAGCATTGTTAATTGTTCGAAGAGCAACTTTCCTTCAGCATTGTTAATTGTTCGAGGAACAACTTTCCTCCAGCATTGTTAATTGTTCTTGAAACCACTTTCCTCCAGCATTGTTAATTGTTCGAGGAACAACTTTCCTTCAGCATTGTTAATTGTTCTAGAAACCCTTTTCCTCCAGCATTGTTAATTGTTCTAGAAACCACTTTCCTCCAGCATTGTTAATTGTTCGAGGAGCAACTTTCCTTCAGCATTGTTAATTGTTCTTGAAACTACTTTCCTCCAGCATTGTTAATTGTTCGAGGAGCAACTTTCCTTCAGCATTGTTAATTGTTCTAGAAACCCTTTTCCTCCAGCATTGTTAATTGTTCTAGAAACCACATTTCTCCAACATCGTTAATTGTTCTAGAAACCACTTTTCTCCACATCGTTAATTGTTCTAGAAACCACTTTTCTCCAGTATTGTTAATTGTTCTAGAAACCACTTTCTTCCAGCATTGTTAATTGTTCTAGAAACCCTTTTTCTCCAGCATCGTTAATTGTTCTTGAAACCACTTTCCTCCAGCATTGTTAATTGTTCGAGGAGCAACTTTCCTTCAGCATTGTTAATTGTTCTTGAAACCACTTTCCTCCAGCATTGTTAATTGTTCGAGGAACAACTTTCCTCCAGCATCGTTAATTGTTCTAGAAACCCTTTTCCTCCAGCATCGTTAATTGTTCTTGAAACCACTTTCCTCCAGCATTGTTAATTGTTCGAGGAGCAACTTTCCTTCAGCATTGTTAATTGTTCTTGAAACCACTTTCCTCCAGCATTGTTAATTGTTCTAGAAACCACTTTCCTCCAGCATTGTTAATTGTTCTTGAAACCACTTTCCTCCAGCATTGTTAATTGTTCGAGGAGCAACTTTCCTTCAGCATTGTTAATTGTTCGAGGAACAACTTTCCTCCAGCATTGTTAATTGTTCTTGAAACCACTTTCCTCCAGCATTGTTAATTGTTCTTGAAACCACTTTCCTTCAGCATTGTTAATTGTTCGAGGAGCAACTTTCCTTCAGCATTGTTAATTGTTCGAGGAACAACTTTCCTCCAGCATTGTTAATTGTTCTTGAAACCACTTTCCTCCAGCATTGTTAATTGTTCGAGGAACAACTTTCCTTCAGCATTGTTAATTGTTCTAGATATTCTTTTCCTCCAGCATCGTTAATTGTTCTTGAAACCACTTTCCTCCAGCATTGTTAATTGTTCTAGAAACCCTTTTCCTCCAGCATCGTTAATTGTTCTTGAAACCACTTTCCTCCAGCATTGTTAATTGTTCTAGAAACCACTTTCCTCCAGCATTGTTAATTGTTCTTGAAACCACTTTCCTCCAGCATTGTTAATTGTTCGAGGAACAACTTTCCTTAAGCATTGTTAATTGTTCTAGAAACCCTTTTCCTCCAGCATCGTCAATTGTTCTTGAAACCACTTTCCTCCAGCATTGTTAATTGTTCGAGGAGCAACTTTCCTTCAGCATTGTTAATTGTTCTTGAAACCACTTTCCTCCAGCATTGTTAATTGTTCTAGAAACCACTTTCCTCCAGCATTGTTAATTGTTCTTGAAACCACTTTCCTCCAGCATTGTTAATTGTTCGAGGAGCAACTTTCCTTCAGCATTGTTAATTGTTCTTGAAACCACTTTCCTCCAGCATTGTTAATTGTTCTTGAAACCACTTTCCTCCAGCATTGTTAATTGTTCGAGGAACAACTTTCCTTCAGCATTGTTAATTGTTCTAGAAACCCTTTTCCTCCAGCATCGTTAATTGTTCTTGAAACCACTTTCCTCCAGCATTGTTAATTGTTCTAGAAACCCTTTTCCTCCAGCATCGTTAATTGTTCTTGAAACCACTTTCCTCCAGCATTGTTAATTGTTCTAGAAACCACTTTCCTCCAGCATTGTTAATTGTTCTTGAAACCACTTTCCTCCAGCATTGTTAATTGTTCGAGGAACAACTTTCCTTAAGCATTGTTAATTGTTCTAGAAACCCTTTTCCTCCAGCATCGTTAATTGTTCTTGAAACCACTTTCCTCCAGCATTGTTAATTGTTCGAGGAGCAACTTTCCTTCAGCATTGTTAATTGTTCTTGAAACCACTTTCCTCCAGCATTGTTAATTGTTCTAGAAACCACTTTCCTCCAGCATTGTTAATTGTTCTTGAAACCACTTTCCTCCAGCATTGTTAATTGTTCGAGGAGCAACTTTCCTTCAGCATTGTTAATTGTTCTTGAAACCACTTTCCTCCAGCATTGTTAATTGTTCGAGGAACAACTTTCCTCCAGCATCGTTAATTGTTCTGGAAACCCTTTTCCTCCAGCATCGTTAATTGTTCTTGAAACCACTTTTCTCCAGCATTGTTAATTGTTCTTGAAACCACTTTCCTCCAGCATTGTTAATTGTTCGAGGAGCAACTTTCCTTCAGCATTGTTAATTGTTCTTGAAACCACTTTCCTCCAGCATTGTTAATTGTTCTAGAAACTACTTGCTTCCAGGATTGTTAATTATTTAAGGAACCACTTTTCTTCAACATCGTTAATTGTTCTAAAAACCACTTTCCTCCAGCGTTGTTAATTGTTCTAGAAACCACTTTCCTCCAATATCGTTAATTGTTCTAGAAACCACTTTTCTCCAACATCGTTAATTGTTCTAGAAACCACTTTTCTCCAACACCGTTAATTGTTCAAGAAACAACTTTTCTCCAACATCGTTAATTGTTCTAGAAACCACTTTTCTCCAACACCGTTAATTGTTCTAGAAACCACTTTTCTCCAGTATTGTTAATTGTTCTAGAAACAACTTTCATCCAGCATCGTTAATTATTTTAGGAACCACTTTTCTTCAACATCGTTAATTGTTTTAGAAAACACTTTTCTCAAACATTGTTTTATTGTTCTAGAAACCACTCTCTTCCAGCATCGTTAATTTTTCTAGAAACCACTTTATTCCAACATCGTTAAATATTCTGGAAACCACTTTCCTCCAATTTCGTTAATTGTTCTAGAAACCACTTTTCTCCAGTATTGTTAATTATTCTAGAAACAACTTTCATCCAGCATTGTTAATTGTTCTAGAAACCCTTTTCCTCCAGCATCGTTAATTGTTCTTGAAACCACTTTCCTCCAGCATTGTTAATTGTTCGAGGAACAACTTTCCTCCAGCATCGTTAATTGTTCTAGAAACCCTTTTCCTCCAGCATCGTTAATTGTTCTTGAAACCACTTTCCTCCAGCATTGTTAATTGTTCGAGGAGCAACTTTCCTTCAGCATTGTTAATTGTTCTTGAAACCACTTTCCTCCAGCATTGTTAATTGTTCTTGAAACCACTTTCCTCCAGCATTGTTAATTGTTCGAGGAGCAACTTTCCTTCAGCATTGTTAATTGTTCTTGAAACCACTTTCCTCCAGCATTGTTAATTGTTCTTAAAACCACTTTCCTCCAGCATTGTTAATTATTCGAGGAGCAACTTTCCTTCAGCATTGTTAATTGTTCTAGAAACCCTTTTCCTCCAGCATTGTTAATTATTCTAGGAACCACTTTTCTCCAACATCGTTAATTGTTCTAGAAACCACTTTTCTCCACATCGTTAATTGTTCTAGAAACCATTTTTCTCCAGTATTGTTAATTGTTCTAGAAACCACTTTCTTCCAGCATTGTTAATTGTTCTAGAAACCCTTTTCCTCCAGCATCGTTAATTGTTCTTGAAACCACTTTTTTTCAGCATTGTTAATTGTTCGAGGAACAACTTTCCTTCAGCATTGTTAATTGTTCTTGAAACCACTTTCCTCCAGCATTGTTAATTGTTCGAGGAACAACTTTCCTCCAGCATCGTTAATTGTTCTAGAAACCCTTTTCCTCCAGCATCGTTAATTGTTCTTGAAACCACTTTCCTCCAGCATTGTTAATTGTTCGAGGAGCAACTTTCCTTCAGCATTGTTAATTGTTCTTGAAACCACTTTCCTCCAGCATTGTTAATTGTTCTAGAAACCACTTTCCTCCAGCATTGTTAATTGTTCTTGAAACCACTTTCCTCCAGCATTGTTAATTGTTCGAGGAGCAACTTTCCTTCAGCATTGTTAATTGTTCGAGGAACAACTTTCCTCCAGCATTGTTAATTGTTCTTGAAACCACTTTCCTCCAGCATTGTTAATTGTTCTTGAAACCATTTTTCCTCCAGCATTGTTAATTGTTCTTGAAACCACTTTCCTCCAGCATTGTTAATTGTTCGAGGAGCAACTTTCCTTCAGCATTGTTAATTGTTCTTGAAACCACTTTCCTCCAGCAATTTTAATTGTTCTAGAAACTACTTGCTTCCAGGATTGTTAATTATTTAAGGAACCACTTTTCTTCAACATCGTTAATTGTTCTAAAAACCACTTTCCTCCAGCGTTGTTAATTGTTCTAGAAACCACTTTCCTCCAATATCGTTAATTGTTCTAGAAACCACTTTTCTCCAACATCGTTAATTGTTCTAGAAACCACTTTTCTCCAACACCGTTAATTGTTCTAGAAACAAATTTTCTCCAACATCGTTAATTGTTCTAGAAACCACTTTTCTCCAACACCGTTAATTGTTCTAGAAACCACTTTTCTCCAGTATTGTTAATTGTTCTAGAAACAACTTTCATCCAGCATCGTTAATTATTTTAGGAACCACTTTTCTTCAACATCGTTAATTGTTTTAGAAAAAATTTTCTCAAACATTGTTTTATTGTTCTAGAAACCACTTTCTTCCAGCATCGTTAATTTTTCTAGAAACCACTTTATTCCAACATCGTTAAATATTCTGGAAACCACTTTCCTCCAATTTCGTTAATTGTTCTAGAAACCACTTTTCTCCAATATTGTTAATTATTCTAGAAACAACTTTCATCCAGCATTGTTAATTGTTCTAGAAACCCTTTTCCTCCAGCATCGTTAATTGTTCTTGAAACCACTTTCCTCCAGCATTGTTAATTGTTCGAGGAACAACTTTCCTCCAGCATCGTTAATTGTTCTAGAAACCCTTTTCCTCCAGCATCGTTAATTGTTCTTGAAACCACTTTCCTCCAGCATTGTTAATTGTTCGAGGAGCAACTTTCCTTCAACATTGTTAATTGTTCTTGAAACCACTTTCCTCCAGCATTTTAATTGTTCTAGAAACCACTTTCCTCCACATTGTTAATTGTTCTTGAAACCACTTTCCTCCAGCATTGTTAATTGTTCGAGGAGCAACTTTCCTTCAGCATTGTTAATTGTTCTTGAAACCACTTTCCTCGAGGATTGTTAATTGTTCTTGAAACCACTTTCCTCCAGCATTGTTAATTGTTCGAGGAGCAACTTTCCTTCAGCATTGTTAATTGTTCTTGAAACCACTTTCCTCCAGCATTGTTAATTGTTCTTGAAACCACTTTCCTCCAGCATTGTTAATTGTTCGAGGAGCAACTTTCCTTCAGCATTGTTAATTGTTCTAGAAACCGTTTTCCTCCAGCATTGTTAATTGTTCTAGAAACCACTTTCCTCCAGCATTGTTAATTGTTCTTGAAACCACTTTTCTCCACATCGTTAATTGTTCTAGAAACCACTTTCCTCCAGCATTGTTAATTGTTCTAGAAACCACTTTCTTCCAGCATTGTTAATTGTTCTAGAAACCCTTTTCCTCGAGCATCGTTAATTGTTCTTGAAACCACTTTCCTTCAGCATTGTTAATTGTTCGAGGAGCAACTTTCCTTCAGCATTGTTAATTGTTCTTGAAACCACTTTCCTCCAGCATTGTTAATTGTTCGAGGAACAACTTTCCTCCAGCATCGTTAATTGTTCTAGAAACCCTTTTCCTCCAGCATTGTTAATTGTTCTAGAAACCACTTTTCTCCAACATCGTTAATTGTTCTAGAAACCACTTTCCTCCAGCATTTTAATTGTTCTAGAAACCACTTTCCTCCAGCATTGTTAATTGTTCTTGAAACCACTTTCCTCCAGCATTGTTAATTGTTCGAGGAGCAACTTTCCTTCAGCATTGTTAATTGTTCTTGAAACCACTTTCCTCGAGGATTGTTAATTGTTCTTGAAACCACTTTCCTCCAGCATTGTTAATTGTTCGAGGAACAACTTTTCTTCAGCATTGTTAATTGTTCTAAAAACCCTTTTCCTCCAGCATTGTTAATTGTTCTAGAAACCACTTTCCTCCAGCATTGTTAATTGTTCGAGGAGCAACTTTCCTTCAGCATTGTTAATTGTTCTTGAAACCACTTTCCTCCAGCATTGTTAATTGTTCTTGAAACCACTTTTCTCCAGTATTGTTAATTATTCTAGAAACAACTTTCATCCAGCATTGTTAATTGTTCTAGAAACCCTTTTCCTCCAGCATCGTTAATTGTTCTTGAAACCACTTTCCTCCAGCATTGTTAATTGTTCGAGGAACAACTTTCCTCCAGCATCGTTAATTGTTCTAGAAACCCTTTTCCTCCAGCATCGTTAATTGTTCTTGAAACCACTTTCCTCCAGCATTGTTAATTGTTCGAGGAGCAACTTTCCTTCAGCATTGTTAATTGTTCTTGAAACCACTTTCCTCCAGCATTTTAATTGTTCTAGAAACCACTTTCCTCCAGCATTGTTAATTGTTCTTGAAACCACTTTCCTCCAGCATTGTTAATTGTTCGAGGAGCAACTTTCCTTCAGCATTGTAAATTGTTCTTGAAACCACTTTCCTCCAGCATTGTTAATTGTTCTTAAAACCACTTTCCTCCAGCATTGTTAATTATTCGAGGAGCAACTTTCCTTCAGCATTGTTAATTGTTCTAGAAACCCTTTTCCTCCAGCATTGTTAATTATTCTAGAATCCACTTTTCTCCAACATCGTTAATTGTTCTAGAAACCACTTTTCTCCACATCGTTAATTGTTCTAGAAACCATTTTTCTCCAGTATTGTTAATTGTTCTAGAAACCACTTTCTTCCAGCATTGTTAATTGTTCTAGAAACCCTTTTCCTCCAGCATCGTTAATTGTTCTTGAAACCACTTTTTTTCAGCATTGTTAATTGTTCGAGGAACAACTTTCCTTCAGCATTGTTAATTGTTCTTGAAACCACTTTCCTCCAGCATTGTTAATTGTTCGAGGAACAACTTTCCTCCAGCATCGTTAATTGTTCTAGAAACCCTTTTCCTCCAGCATCGTTAATTGTTCTTGAAACCACTTTCCTCCAGCATTGTTAATTGTTCGAGGAGCAACTTTCCTTCAGCATTGTTAATTGTTCTTGAAACCACTTTCCTCCAGCATTGTTAATTGTTCTAGAAACCACTTTCCTCCAGCATTGTTAATTGTTCTTGAAACCACTTTCCTCCAGCATTGTTAATTGTTCGAGGAGCAACTTTCCTTCAGCATTGTTAATTGTTCGAGGAACAACTTTCCTCCAGCATTGTTAATTGTTCTTGAAACCACTTTCCTCCAGCATTGTTAATTGTTCTTGAAACCACTTTCCTCCAGCATTGTTAATTGTTCTTGAAACCACTTTCCTCCAGCATTGTTAATTGTTCGAGGAGCAACTTTCCTTCAGCATTGTTAATTGTTCTTGAAACCACTTTCCTCCAGCAATTTTAATTGTTCTAGAAACTACTTGCTTCCAGGATTGTTAATTATTTAAGGAACCACTTTTCTTCAACATCGTTAATTGTTCTAAAAACCACTTTCCTCCAGCGTTGTTAATTGTTCTAGAAACCACTTTCCTCCAATATCGTTAATTGTTCTAGAAACCACTTTTCTCCAACATCGTTAATTGTTCTAGAAACCACTTTTCTCCAACACCGTTAATTGTTCTAGAAACAAATTTTCTCCAACATCGTTAATTGTTCTAGAAACCACTTTTTCTCCAACACCGTTAATTGTTCTAGAAACCACTTTTCTCCAGTATTGTTAATTGTTCTAGAAACAACTTTCATCCAGCATCGTTAATTATTTTAGGAACCACTTTTCTTCAACATCGTTAATTGTTTTAGAAAAAATTTTCTCAAACATTGTTTTATTGTTCTAAAAACCACTTTCTTCCAGCATCGTTAATTTTTCTAGAAACCACTTTATTCCAACATCGTTAAATATTCTGGAAACCACTTTCCTCCAATTTCGTTAATTGTTCTAGAAACCACTTTTCTCCAATATTGTTAATTATTCTAGAAACAACTTTCATCCAGCATTGTTAATTGTTCTAGAAACCCTTTTCCTCCAGCATCGTTAATTGTTCTTGAAACCACTTTCCTCCAGCATTGTTAATTGTTCGAGGAGCAACTTTCCTTCAACATTGTTAATTGTTCTTGAAACCACTTTCCTCCAGCATTTTAATTGTTCTAGAAACCACTTTCCTCCACATTGTTAATTGTTCTTGAAACCACTTTCCTCCAGCATTGTTAATTGTTCGAGGAGCAACTTTCCTTCAGCATTGTTAATTGTTCTTGAAACCACTTTCCTCGAGGATTGTTAATTGTTCTTGAAACCACTTTCCTCCAGCATTGTTAATTGTTCGAGGAGCAACTTTCCTTCAGCATTGTTAATTGTTCTTGAAACCACTTTCCTCCAGCATTGTTAATTGTTCTTGAAACCACTTTCCTCCAGCATTGTTAATTGTTCGAGGAGCAACTTTCCTTCAGCATTGTTAATTGTTCTAGAAACCGTTTTCCTCCAGCATTGTTAATTGTTCTAGAAACCACTTTCCTCCAGCATTGTTAATTGTTCTTGAAACCACTTTTCTCCACATCGTTAATTGTTCTAGAAACCACTTTCCTCCAGCATTGTTAATTGTTCTAGAAACCACTTTCTTCCAGCATTGTTAATTGTTCTAGAAACCCTTTTCCTCGAGCATCGTTAATTGTTCTTGAAACCACTTTCCTTCAGCATTGTTAATTGTTCGAGGAGCAACTTTCCTTCAGCATTGTTAATTGTTCTTGAAACCACTTTCCTCCAGCATTGTTAATTGTTCGAGGAACAACTTTCCTCCAGCATCGTTAATTGTTCTAGAAACCCTTTTCCTCCAGCATTGTTAATTGTTCTAGAAACCACTTTTCTCCAACATCGTTAATTGTTCTAGAAACCACTTTCCTCCAGCATTTTAATTGTTCTAGAAACCACTTTCCTCCAGCATTGTTAATTGTTCTTGAAACCACTTTCCTCCAGCATTGTTAATTGTTCGAGGAGCAACTTTCCTTCAGCATTGTTAATTGTTCTTGAAACCACTTTCCTCGAGGATTGTTAATTGTTCTTGAAACCACTTTCCTCCAGCATTGTTAATTGTTCGAGGAACAACTTTTCTTCAGCATTGTTAATTGTTCTAAAAACCCTTTTCCTCCAGCATTGTTAATTGTTCTAGAAACCACTTTCCTCCAGCATTGTTAATTGTTCGAGGAGCAACTTTCCTTCAGCATTGTTAATTGTTCTTGAAACCACTTTCCTCCAGCATTGTTAATTGTTCTTGAAACCACTTTCCTCCAGCATTGTTAATTGTTCGAGGAGCAACTTTCCTTCAGCATTGTTAATTGTTCTAGAAACCCTTTTCCTCCAGCATTGTTAATTGTTCTAGAAACCACTTTTCTCCAACATCGTTAATTGTTCTAGAAACCACTTTTCTCCACATCGTTAATTGTTCTAGAAACCACTTTTCTCCAGTATTGTTAATTGTTCTAGAAACCACTTTGTTCCAGCATTGTTAATTGTTCTAGAAACCCTTTTCCTCCAGCATCGTTAATTGTTCTTGAAACCATTTTCCTTCAGCATTGTTAATTGTTCGAGGAGCAACTTTCCTTCAGCATTGTTAATTGTTCTTGAAACCACTTTCCTCCAGCATTGTTAATTGTTCGAGGAACAACTTTCCTCCAGCATCGTTAATTGTTCTAGAAACCCTTTTCCTCCAGCATCGTTAATTGTTCTTGAAACCACTTTCCTCCAGCATTGTTAATTGTTCGAGGAGCAACTTTCTTTTAGCATTGTTAATTGTTCTTGAAACCACTTTCCTCCAGCATTGTTAATTGTTCTAGAAACCACTTTCCTCCAGCATTGTTAATTGTTTTTGAAACCACTTTCCTCCAGCATTGTTAATTGTTCGAGGAGCAACTTTCCTTCAGCATTGTTAATTGTTCGAGGAACAACTTTCCTCCAGCATTGTTAATTGTTCTTGAAACCACTTTCCTGCAGCATTGTTAATTGTTCGAGGAACAACTTTCCTTCAGCATTGTTAATTGTTCTAGAAACCCTTTTCCTCCAGCATTGTTAATTGTTCTAGAAACCCTTTTCCTCCAGCATTGTTAATTGTTCGAGGAGCAACTTTCCTTCAGCATTGTTAATTGTTCGAGAAACCACTTTCCTCCAGCATTGTTAATTGTTCGAGGAGGAACTTTCCTTCAGCATTGTTAATTGTTCTTGAAACCACTTTCCTCCAGCATTGTTAATTGTTCTTGAAACCACTTTCCTCCAGCATTGTTAATTGTTCTTGAAACCACTTTCCTCCAGCATTGTTAATTGTTCGAGGAGCAACTTTCCTTCAGCATTGTTAATTGTTCTTGAAACCACTTTCCTCCAGCATTGTTAATTGTTCTAGAAACTACTTGCTTCCAGGATTGTTAATTATTTAAGGAACCACTTTTCTTCAACATTGTTAATTGTTCTAAAAACCACTTTCCTCCAGCGTTGTTAATTGTTCTAGAAACCACTTTCCTCCAATATCGTTAATTGTTCTAGAAACCACTTTTCTCCAACATCGTTAATTGTTCTAGGAACCACTTTTCTCCAACATCGTTAATTGTTTTTCAAATCATTTTTTTCCAGCATTGTTAATTATTCTAGAAACCACTAACTACTAGCATTGTTAATTGTTCTAGAAACAATATGTATCAAGCATTCTCAATTGTTCTAGAAACCACTTTTCTCCAACATCGTTAATTTTTCTAGAAACCACTTTTCTTCAGCATTCTTAATTGTTCTAGAAACCACTTTTCTCCAACTTCGTTAATTTTTCTGTAAACTTTATTCCTCCAAAATCGTTAATTATTCTAGAAATCACTTTCCTCCAGCATTCTTAATTGTTCGAGAAACCACTTTTCTCCAGCATTTATAATTTTTCTAGAAACCATTTTCTTACAGCTTTTTTAATTTTTCCAAAAACCAGTTTCCTCCAGCATTGTTAATTGTTCTAGAAACCACTTACTTCCAGCATTGTTAATTATTCTATAAACCACTTTTCTCGAACATCGCTAATTTTTCTATAAATCACTTTTCTCCAACATCGTTAATTGTTCTAAAAACCACTTTCCTCCAGCATTGTTAATTGTTCTAGAAACCACTTTCCTCCAACATCGTTAATTTTTCTAGAAACCACTTTTTTTCAGCATTCTTAATTGTTCTAGAAACCACTTTTCTCCAACTTCGTTAATTTTTCTGTAAACTTTATTCCTCCAAAATCGTTAATTATTCTAGAAATCACTTTCCTCCAGCATTCTTAATTGTTCGAGAAACCACTTTTCTCCAACATTTATAATTTTTCTAGAAACCATTTTCTTACAGCTTTTTTAATTTTTCCAAAAACCAGTTTCCTCCAGCATTGTTAATTGTTCTAGAAACCATCTACTTCCAGCATTGTTAATTATTCTATAAACCACTTTTCTCGAACATCGCTAATTTTTCTATAAATCACTTTTCTCCAACATCGTTAATTGTTCTAAAAACCACTTTCCTCCAGCATTGTTAATTGTTCTAGACACCACTTTCCTGCATCATTGTTAATTGTTGTAGAAACCACTTTATTCCAACATCGTTAATTATTCTGGAAACCACTTTCCTCCAATTTCGTTAATTGTTCTAGAAACCACTTTTCTCCAACATCGTTAATTGTTCTAGAAACCACTTTTCTCCAACACCGTTAATTGTTCTAGAAACCATTTGCTTCCATGATTGCTAATTATTTTAGGAACCACTTTTCTCCAACATCGTTAATTGTTCCAGAAACCACTTTCTTCCAGCATCGTTAATTATTCTAGAAACCACTTTCTTCCAATATCGTTAATTGTTCTAGAAACCACTTTCCTCCAACATCGTTGATTGTTCTAGAAATTACTTTCATCCAGCATGGTTAATTATTCTAGGAACAACTTTTCTCCAACATCGGTAATTGTTCTAGAAACCACTTTTCTTCAACACCGTTAATTGTTCTAGAAACCATTTGCTTCCATGATTGCTAATTATTTTAGGAACCACTTTTCTCCAACATCGTTAATTGTTTTAGAAAACACTTTTCTCAAACATTGTTTTATTGTTCTAATAACCATTTTCTTCCAGCATCGTTAATTTTTCTAGAAACCACTTTTCTCCACATCGTTAATTATTCTGGAAACTACTTTCCTCCAATTTCGTTAATTGTTCTAGAAACCACTTTCCTCCAGCATTGTTAATTGTTCGAGGAGCAACTTTCCTTCAGTATTGTTAATTGTTCTTGAAACCACTTTTCTCCAGCATTGTTAATTGTTCTTGAAACCACTTTCCTCCAGCATTGTTAATTGTTCGAGGAGCAACTTTCCTTCAGCATTGTTAATTGTTCTAGAAACCCTTTTCCTCCAGCATTGTTAATTGTTCTAGAAACCACTTTTCTCCAGCATTGTTAATTGTTCGAGGAGCAACTTTCCTTCAGCATTGTTAATTGTTCTAGAAACCCTTTTCCTCCAGCATCGTTAATTGTTCTAGAAACCACTTATCTCCAGCATCGTTAATTGTTCTAGAAACCACTTTCCTCCAGCATTGTTAATTGTTTTAGAAACCTCTTGCTTCCAGCATCTTCCACGCTCAGTCTGATGCCACGATTACAATACCTATTTTTATGCTCTGCAATCCCCATGAAAAAAAATTAGCCGTATCACAGTTGTATGTAGTTGAACTGTTCTCGTCACGATACACGTTGAAAGTTCCTTATATTTATATCCTTATTTCCATAACTGAAACTGGTGCAAATTTGTACAAGTGATACTTGTTAATTATTCTAGGAGCCACTTTTCTCTAACATCGTTAATTTTTCTAGAAACCACTTTCCTTCAGCATTCTTAATTGTTCGAGAAACCACTTTTATTCAGCATTGTTAATTATTCTAGAAATCTCTTTCCTCCACAATTGTTAATTATTCTAGAAACCACTTTCATTCAGCATTGTTAATTTTTCTAGAAACCACTTTCCTCCAGCATTTATAATTTTTCTAGAAACCACTTTCTTCCAGCTTTTTAATTTTTTCCAAAAACCACTTTCCTCCAGCACTGTTAATTGTTCTAGAAACCATTTACTTCCAGGATTGTTAATTATTCTATAAATCACTTTTCTCGAACATCGCTAATTTTTCTAGAAACCACTTTCCTCCAGCATTGTTAATTGTTCGAGGAGCAACTTTCCTTCAGCATTGTTAATTGTTCTAGAAACCCTTTTCCTCCAGCATTGTTAATTGTTCTAGAAACCACTTTTCTCCAGCATTGTTAATTGTTCGAGGAGCAACTTTCCTTCAGCATTGTTAATTGTTCTAGAAACCCTTTTCCTCCAGCATCGTTAATTGTTCTAGAAACCACTTATCTCCAGCATCGTTAATTGTTCTAGAAACCACTTTCCTCCAGCATTGTTAATTGTTTTAGAAACCTCTTGCTTCCAGCATCTTCCACGCTCAGTCTGATGCCACGATTACAATACCTATTTTTATGCTCTGCAATCCCCATGAAAAAAAATTAGCCGTATCACAGTTGTATGTAGTTGAACTGTTCTCGTCACGATACACGTTGAAAGTTCCTTATATTTATATCCTTATTTCCATAACTGAAACTGGTGCAAATTTGTACAAGTGATACTTGTTAATTATTCTAGGAGCCACTTTTCTCCAACATCGTTAATTTTTCTAGAAACCACTTTCCTTCAGCATTCTTAATTGTTCGAGAAACCACTTTTATTCAGCATTGTTAATTATTCTAGAAATCTCTTTCCTCCACAATTGTTAATTATTCTAGAAACCACTTTCATTCAGCATTGTTAATTTTTCTAGAAACCACTTTCCTCCAGCATTTATAATTTTTCTAGAAACCACTTTCTTCCAGCTTTTTAATTTTTTCCAAAAACCACTTTCCTCCAGCACTGTTAATTGTTCTAGAAACCATTTACTTCCAGGATTGTTAATTATTCTATAAATCACTTTTCTCGAACATCGCTAATTTTTCTAGAAACCACTTTTCTCCAACATCGTTAATTGTTCTAGAAACCACTTTCATCCAGCATCGTTAATTATTCTTAGAACCACTTTTCTCCAACATCGTTAATTGTTTTAGAATTTTTACAAGTGAAACTTATAACAACAGATTTGGGTTCAAGTTAATTTTTTTCTTGGTTTAGAAAAGTTTCTCTGGTTAAATAATACATGAGAATAAATTTACATCGTCTCTGTTGTACATTTCTGAAATTCCTATGTAGCCATATAGGATTACTTCGTGAGTGAGAGACAGCTCAAGACACCACATATATAATATCAAATACAAGTTAGATGAACGAAATTAATACATTATTTTATGAGTGGCTTCAGCGCCAGAATGCAGAGATACAGAAAGAATCACGTATGTAATTATTGTTGTTAATACGAGTGAGAAATATTTTTAAGACAGTATTCATAAATTTAAGTACTATTATTATAGACTAGCAGCGTGATTTATCGAGTCGCGGTATTCATAACGTGGCTGAGTCGCGTGCTAAATACATGTTCTGCTCCGAGAGCACGTGAGTGGGTATCATTGTCGTGCCTTGAATGCTTTATATGTATATATCATATAAACAAGCGTATTTTCCCAAGGCAAAATTGATTAAATTTAATGATATGTCAATTTTTAGAAACTTTTTTGATTAGTTATGGTCAAAAGTAAAGCAATAGGTTTGAATTTTTTTTTACATTACTTGAAGTTTTTACTGTGAACTGTAGGAAAATTATTGATCCGATGAAAATCAAGAATTTGAGATAAGTATTTGTAAATCTTAGGCCCAACGTAATATTTCTCATCACGAGCCGTCTGACAAGTGTAACGCGGCTTATGCTATAATAAATCGATTGAGAGCCTCAGACGGTCTGACAGTTAAACCTCTCGACTTACAATCTGCAGGTCGTATCCCTTTCACTGAACATGCTCGTAATTTCAACCACGTATGTTATAATGTTATGGTTAATCTCACGTTTCGTCGATGAAACAGTAGCTTAAGGATTAGCGTAGGTGTTGTTGATTTAATCTTCCACTGTTTTTATGGGAGGGGGTGTTTGTTAGTTATGTTCCCTTAACTCTATCACAGTTAAATTACTGACAAATAGCACAACTGGCCCTTGACTGTAGCTATGTTCCCTTCACACTGTCACAGTTAAATTACTGACAAATAGCACAACTGGCCCTTGAGTGTAGCTATGTTCCCTTCACACTGTCACAGTTAAATTACTGAAAAATAGCACAACTAGCCCTTGACTGTAGCTATGTTCCCTTCACACTGTCACAGTTAAATTACTGACAAATAGCACAACTAGCCCTTGACTGTAGCTATGTTCCCTTCACACTGTCACAGTTAAATTACTGACAAATAGCACAACTAGCCCTTGACTATAGCTATGTTCCCTTCACACTGTCACAGTTAAATTACTGAAAAATAGCACAACTAGCCCTTGACTATAGCTATGTTCCCTTCACTCTATCACAGTTAAATTACTGACAAATAGCACAACTGGCCCTTGACTGTAGCTATGTTCCCTTCACACTGTCACAGTTAAATTACTGAAAAATAGCACAACTAGCCCTTGACTATAGCTATGTTCCCTTCACTCTATCACAGTTAAATTACTGACAAATAGCACAACTAGCCCTTGACTATAGCTATGTTCCCTTCACACTGTCACAGTTAAATTACTGACAAATAGCACAACTAGCCCTTGACTATAGCTATGTTCCCTTCACTCTATCACAGTTAAATTACTGACAAATAGCACAACTAGCCCTTGACTATAGCTATGTTCCCTTCACACTGTCACAGTTAAATTACTGACAAATAGCACAACTAGCCCTTGACTGTAGCTATGTTCCCTTCACACTGTCACAGTTAAATTACTGACAAATAGCACAACTAGCCCTTGACTATAGCTATGTTCCCTTCACTCTATCACAGTTAAATTACTGACAAATAGCACAACTAGCCCTTGACTATAGCTATGTTCCCTTCACTCTATCACAGTTAAATTACTGACAAATAGCACAACTAGCCCTTGACTATAGCTATGTTCCCTTCACACTGTCACAGTTAAATTACTGACAAATAGCACAACTAGCCCTTGACTATAGCTATGTTCCCTTCACTCTGTCACAGTTAAATTACTGACAAATAGCACAACTAGCCCTTGACTATAGCTATGTTCCCTTCACACTGTCACAGTTAAATTACTGACAAATAGCACAACTAGCCCTTGACTATAGCTATGTTCCCTTCACACTGTCACAGTTAAATTACTGACAAATAGCACAACTAGCCCTTGACTATAGCTATGTTCCCTTCACTCTATCACAGTTAAATTACTGACAAATAGCACAACTAGCCCTTGACTATAGCTATGTTCCCTTCACACTGTCACAGTTAAATTACTGACAAATAGCACAACTAGCCCTTGACTGTAGCTATGTTCCCTTCACACTGTCACAGTTAAATTACTGACAAATAGCACAACTAGCCCTTGACTATAGCTATGTTCCCTTCACACTGTCACAGTTAAATTACTGAAAAATAGCACAACTAGCCCTTGACTATAGCTATGTTCCCTTCACTCTATCACAGTTAAATTACTGACAAATAGCACAACTAGCCCTTGACTATAGCTATGTTCCCTTCACACTGTCACAGTTAAATTACTGACAAATAGCACAACTAGCCCTTGACTATAGCTATGTTCCCTTCACTCTGTCACAGTTAAATTACTGACAAATAGCACAACTAGCCCTTGACTATAGCTATGTTCCCTTCACACTGTCACAGTTAAATTACTGACAAATAGCACAACTAGCCCTTGACTATAGCTATGTTCCCTTCACACTGTCACAGTTAAATTACTGACAAATAGCACAACTGGCCCTTGACTATAGCTATGTTCCCTTCACTCTATCACAGTTAAATTACTGACAAATAGCACAACTAGCCCTTGACTGTAGCTATGTTCCCTTCACTCTATCACAGTTAAATTACTGACAAATAGCACAACTAGCCCTTGACTATAGCTATGTTCCCTTCACTCTATCAGTGTTAAATTACTGACAACTAGCACAACTAGCCCTTGACTATAGCTATGTTCCCTTCACACTGTGACAGTTAAATTACTGACAAATAGCACAACCAGCCCTTGACTATAGCTATGTTCATTTCACTCTATCACAGTTAAATTACTGACAAATAGCACAACTAGCCCTTGACTGTAGCTATGTTCCCTTCACTCTATCACAGTTAAATTACTGACAAATAGCACAACTAGCCCTTGACTATAGCTATGTTCCCTTCACTCTATCAGTGTTAAATTACTGACAACTAGCACAACTAGCCCTTGACTATAGCTATGTTCCCTTCACACTGTGACAGTTAAATTACTGACAAATAGCACAACTAGCCCTTGACTATAGCTATGTTCCCTTCACACTGTCACAGTTAAATTACTGACAAATAGCACAACCAGCCCTTGACTATAGCTATGTTCCCTTCACACTGTCACAGTTAAATTACTGACAAATAGCACAACTAGCCCTTGACTGTAGCTATGTTCCCTTTACTCTATCAGTGTTAAATTACTGACAAATAGCACAACTAGCCCTTGACTGTAGCTATGTTCCCTTCACTCTATCAGTGTTAAATTACTGACAAATAGCACAACTAGCCCTTGACTGTAGCTATGTTCCCTTCACTCTATCAGTGTTAAATTACTGACAAATAGCACAACTAGCCCTTGACTGTAGCTATGTTCCCTTCACTCTATCACAGTTAAATTACTTACAAATAGCACAACTAGCCCTTGACTGTAGCTATGTTCCCTTCACTCTATCAGTGTTAAATTACTGACAAATAGCACAAATAGCCCTTGACTGTAGCTATGTTCCCTTCACTCTATCAGTGTTAAATTACTGACAAATAGCACAACTAGCCCTTGACTGTAGCTATGTTCCCTTCACTCTATCAGTGTTAAATTACTGACAAATAGCGCAACTAGCCCTTGACTAGCTTTATACGAAATTCGAACAAACAAAAATCAATTTGCTTTTTCCCTCAAAGAATCTTCTTTAATTTTAGTTAAAGATAAATTTTCTTTTTAAGATATCAAGTTAATACCATTCCTGAATCTTCAAACAATAAAACATTACCCTCAGTTCTAGTTGAGTGGTTAATTACGACATACGTTCTTACCCTCAGTTCTAGTTGAGTAATCTTATTACGACATATGTTCTTACCCTCAGTTCTAGTTGAGTGATCTTATTACGACATACGTTCTTACCCTCAGTTCTAGTTGAGTAATCTTATTACGACATATGTTCTTATCCTCAGTTCTAGTTGAGTGATCTTATTACGACATACGTTCTTACCCTCAGTTCTAGTTGAGTGATCTTATTACGACATACGTTCTTACCCTCAGTTCTAGTTGAGTGATCTTATTACGACATACGTTCCAGCCAGTTGTTATTAAAATTTCTCACGAGCCCACAAAGTTTCCCTTTGTGATTGTGGTTTCGATTCCTGGCAAACTATAATGTTCATTATTCCAGCATTATTTCTGTCTTTAATTATAATGCCTACTAATTAAATATGGGAACAGGTAGGTGGCTCTTGGATCTTTTAAGCTTGTTTTGTTCATTCTTAAGCGCGTAGCCACAAAATCTGTCATCTGTTCTTGTACTCACAACGGATATTAGAACACAAGTTTTAGCATTGTAAGTCTTCAGACTTACCAGTTAGCCATTGTGAGGAAGACATCTTTCATCTAGATTTTATTATCTTCAAACAAACAGATATGTTTAATGTAAACAAGATTATATGGTAAGTAGTTAATAACACATTTTACTGCAGGTACTAATATAAACAGGATAACATGGTAAGTATTTAATAACACGTTAAACTATAGGTACTAATATAAACAGGATAACATGGTAAGTATTTAATAACATATTATCCTGCAGGTACTAATATAAACAGTATAACACGGTAAGTAGTTAATAACATATTATCCTGTAGGTACCAATATAAACAGGATAACATGGTAAGTAGTTAATAACACATTTTACTGCAGGTACTAATATAAACAGGATAACATGGTAAGTATTTAATAAAATATTATACTGCAGGTACTAATATAAACAGGATAACGTGGTAAGTAGTTAATAACATATTATACTGCAGGTACTAATAAAAACAGGATAACATGGTAAGTAGTGTTATGTATAAAAGCGTTTGAAATACCATGTTGTTATTTGTATTGTTGTTTCAAAGTTTAAACCAATAAAATATGTTGTTATTCATTTCAAATAACATTTAGAAATTTCTAGAATTAGGTAGATCAATCAATTTACTATAAATGGAATGTTGGCGGCCTAGTGTCTAGACGACAAGTCTCGTGCAAAAACAGACATGCGCAAATTACTCTGGAACTCTGTGAAAGTTACGCGATGGTTCAAGAAATGTAGGCCTACTAATATATAAACAGACGAAAATGTGAGAGAGAACGGGAGTCAGTCATTTGTTTGTATTTGATTCAAGAAATAGTGTCTTTGTTCGAGAAATTTTAAACGTTTGCTGTGTGTTTATTCAACTTGAATTTGTGACTAGAGCTACACCTACAGAAGCTGTGATTTTATTTCGTCAATCTCTACGATTCGTTCGAATTACTAGTTATACTGAAGGTCAACACGTGTAGAACTGTTTAGGGTAGACCGGGAAAATTGGAAGACGATAAGTTTGAAACGTTCATCGGAGGCATCGTGAAGGGAACTTCGTCGAATTTATTGAACTGTGAATTGTTTCTGGACTTCTCCATTCAAACTTCGGTATTTCTTCGTGGGACCAAATTCACACCCTAGAACTGAATTTTGGATTTCTGATCTGAACTTTTGAACTTTCATTCTAGATCATTATATTGGACACAGGCCAGTACCATTTTGTATCGTAATTAGCTTTGAAGGTTAAAACTAGTACCATTTTGTATTATAATTAACTTTGAAGGTTGAAACCAGTACTATTTTGTATTGTAATTAATTTTAAACTGAATATCTGTCATTGTTATTATATAATTTATGTTATATCTGTCATATATATAATAGCTTATTGTAATAAATTATACAAGCTGTTATCTGTGTCTTTCTGTTGCGTTTAGTCTACATAAAACATAAAAAAGTAACAGTAGTTAATAACACATTTTACTGCAGGTACTAATATAAACAGGATAACATGGTAAGTAGTTAATAACATATTATACTGCAGGTACTAATATAAACAGGATAACATGGTAAGTAGTTAATAACATATTATACTGTAGGCACTAATATAAACAGAATAACATGGTAAGTAGTTAATAACATATTGTCCTGCAGGTACTAATATAAACAGTAAGTAGTTAATAAAATATTATCCTGCAGGTACTAATATAAACAGAATAACATGGTAAGTAGTTAATAAAATATTATACTGTAGATACTAATATAAACAGGATAACATGGTAAGTAGTTAATAACACATTTTACTGCAGGTATTAATATAGACAGGATAACACGGTAAATAGTTAATAAAATATTATACTGCAGGTACTAATATAAACAGGATAACATGGTAAGTAGTTAATAACACATTTTACTGCAGGTACTAATATAAACAGGATAACATGGTAAGTAGTTAATAACACATTTTATTGCAGGTACTAATATAAACAGGATAACATGGTAAGTAGTTAATAACACATTTTACTGCAGGTACTAATATAAACAGGATAACGTGGTAAGTAGTTAATAACACATTTTACTGCAGGTACTAATATAAACAGGATAACATGGTAAGTAGTTAATAACACATTTTATTGCAGGTACTAATATAAACAGGATAACATGGTAAGTAGTTAATAACACATTTTACTGCAGGTACTAATATAAACAGGATAACGTGGTAAGTAGTTAATAACACATTTTACTGTAGGTACTAATATTAACAGGATAACATGGTAAGTAGTTAATAACACATTTTACTGTAGGTACTAATATTAACAGGATAACATGGTAAAGTAGTTAATAACACATTTTACTGCAGGTACTAATATAAACAGGATAACATGGTAAAGTAGTTAATAACACATTTTACTGTAGGTACTAATATTAACAGGATAACACGGTAAGTAGTTAATAACACATTTTACTGCAGGTACTAATATAAACAGGATAACACGGTAAGTAGTTAATAAAATATTATACTGCAGGTATACTTAGACATTTTATCTGTTTGTAGTTTTTGTATTACCGATAATATAATATGTTTTTCGTTATTTACCGTGTTAGTCTGGGTATATGCTACCTGTAGTATTTATATATTATACACTATTCACCATGTTAACTTTGTATATTGTTACCTATACTAAAACGTGATATGCACTACTCACTTATTCACTGTTTACCACGTTTCCTGGCTATATTGTTATATACTGCATTATGTGTTTTCAATATTTACCATGTTAGTCTGTGTATATCGTTACCTGTGATATGATGTGGTATTCACTTATTACCATGCTATTCTGTGTATTTATTTACTGATAGTATAATGTGAAATTCACTTATTACCATGCTATTCTGTGTGTTTTTTACTTATAGTATAATGTGATATTCACTTATTACCATGTTATTCTGTGTGTTTTTTACTTATAGTATAATGTGATATTCACTTATTACCATGTTATTCTGTGTGTTTTTTACTTATAGTATAATGTGATATTCACTTATTACCTTGTTATTCTGTGTGTTTTTTACTTATAGTATAATGTGATATTCACTATTTATTGATATAATGACCTGGATTTGAATCTAGTTCTAATATTCTCTTGATAATCCACGTGTCATTTTAAATAGTATTTTGTAGGTAGCCGTGTTTATTTATGTGTCCTATCTATTATTCATCATAAATTTGTATATGGATTTGTTCAGCTTAAGTATGTTTAAGTGACGTGTCTGCTCATTAGCCCAAGAGCTGACACTGTGATAATAAGTACATATGGCCACGTGGTGTTCAATATTTTCTATTTCGTAACTTATGTACAGTCTAATTATTACCTAGGGCTATAAAAAACAAAACAAAAGTGGGCCCCTTAAGTCAATATCAATCAAACGACACCTAGCAGGCCGGTAATGAAATAAGTATTTATTATGAAATCCAATGAGAAACCTCAGAGAAAATCATTGTTTGATTTTTTTTATTTTTGAGTTTTTGAATATTTATTTATTAATAGCTTATTCTATTGAAACAACTTGTTTTTCTAACGCTTCGGTTATATTCTATAAATTATTACGTTTAAAAAAACAATACAAATAATATATATTTTGTCACCAATTGTTACAAATGTGTCACATCAACTCGGTTAAAATTAAGTTTTATTTCTCTAGTCTGAACCAAGAAACCACTGAGCTTTTTATTGTGATTGCCTTATAAAGCAGTGACATTAAGCCTTGTTTTGTGATTGCCTTATAAAGCAGTGACGTTAAGCCTTGTTTTGTGATTACCTTATAAAGCAGTGACGTTAAGCCTTGTTTTGTGGTTATCTTCTGGAGAAGTAACCTTATGTCTTGTGTTGTGGTTACCTTCTAAATCAGTAACATTAAGCCTTGTACTGCACTTACCTACCTACTAAAGCAGTAATATTAAGTCATGTACTGTACTTACCTACCTACTAAAGCAGTAATATTAAACCTTGTGTTGTGGTTACCTTCTAAAGCAGTAATATCAAGCCTTGTGTTGTGGTTACCTTCTAGAGAAGTAACATTATGTCTTGTGTTGTGGTTGCTCTCTGAAGCAGTAACATTAAACCTTGTACTGTACTTACCTACATACTAAAGCAGTAATATTAAGCCTTGTGCTGTGGTTTCCTTCTAAAGCAGTAATATTAAGCCTTGTGCTGTGGTTACCTTCTAAAGCAGAAAAATTAAGCCTTGTGCTGTGGTTACCTTCTAAAGCAGAAAAATTAAGCCTTGTGCTGTGGTTACCTTCTAAATCAGTAATATTAAGCCTTGTGCTGTGGTTACCTTCTAAAGCAGTAATATTAAGCCTTGTGCTGTGGTTACCTTCTAAAGCAGAAAAATTAAGCCTTGTGCTGTGGTTACCTTCTAATGCAGAAAAATTAAGCCTTGTGCTGTGGTTACCTTCTAAATCAGTAATATTAAGCCTTGTGCTGTGGTTACCTTCTAAATCAGTAATATTAAGCCTTGTGCTGTGGTTACCTTCTAAAGCAGTAATATTAAACCTTGTGTTGTGGTTACCTTCTAAAGCAGTAATATTAAGCCTAATGTTGTGGTACTTTATAATCACTACGATCAGCTGCTATACATCCTTTTACTGATACAATCTTTCGTATGTTGCTCCACCTGGTAGCTGTTTACATGCAATTGAAGAGAATTATTGTCATAGTTAATTAATTTTCCAAATTACTTAATGTGTTATTAGAAATACAAAAACAAACCTTATTACTTTTTCGAAATTACTCGGGTTATAAGGTTTTTACTTCATTTCTATCAAGTCTTCTTTAACCTACGTGATTTTCTAACATATGAACGTACATTTATTACGTATTAAAAGTGTATTTTAACTGTTTACAGTTTCCTCAACCAAACTAATTCATTAAAGTAATAAGAATGTATATAATGTTTTCCTCCCTCAAGTAGTTCCATCAGCCAGCAAGCAGACACAGGATCCTATGCTTAAAAAGTTGACCTCCAGGTTTGAAATCGCACCCACAGCTCAACTGAAGAGGAACATTTTGTGGTATCGAACAGATTTGAACCCATCTCCGAAATCTAGATGTCTTCTAGATCGCCGGCACGTGCCTACCAGAAAAGTCCCGGGTCCTTAACAGTGCATAGAAGAAAGTGGCATTTTACTTAGTAAACTTTTGTTGGAAATGTTAACTGAAATTTCAAAAATACATAGACATACACACACACCTCGGACTGTTTCATCAGGTGCAAGGGTACAAAAGAGATTTACAATGGTAATAAATGTTTTTTTTTTTCATATGGAACAGGATCACGAGAGGAATGAAGTATTGAAACTATAGAAACAGCTGTTGGTAACACACATCTTCTGAGTGAACATAACTTGATCACATGGAACAGGATCACGAGAGGAATGAAGTATTGAAACTAAAGAAACAGCTGTTGGTAACACACATCTTCTGAGTGAACATAACTTGATCACATGGAACAGGATCACGAGAGGAATGAAGTATTGAAACTAAAGAAACAGCTGTTGGTAACACACATCTTCAGAGTGAACATAACTTGATCACATGGAACAGGATCACGAGAGGAATGGACTATTGAAACTAGAGAAACAGCTGTTGGTAACACACGTCTTCTGAGTGAACATAACTTGATCACATGGAACAGGATCACGAGAGGAATGAAGTATTGAAACTATAGAAACAGCTGTTGGTAACACACATCTTCAGAGTGAACATAACTTGATCACATGGAACAGGATCACGAGAGGAATGAACTATTGAAACTAGAGAAACAGCTGTTGGTAACACACATCTTCTGAGTGAACATAACTTGAGGACATTTTAAGTATTACTAACTGGTCGAATCTACTTTTTTAGTGTCCTAGAACTGTAAACAAAATGGTTGCATTGTATGAGTTTTGGTTCGTATACAGAAACTCGCTGTTGAAACAGCCTTGAATTATATAGAAAAACATTACCATTGCAATGATTTCATATTATTTAAGAAATGGAAATTTTTAACGGCGTTATGTAGTTTACTGTTATAATGTTTAGTAGAATATGGTAAAAAGGAGACCGTGTAGAGCTACTGAGGTCTCTTCCCGCCTAAAACAACAACAAGAATAACAAACCTAAAAATAACAGGAAAATTCGAATTAAAAAGATAATTTTATAACCACTTTATTCATTATGTCGCGTTGTTATGCTATTGTTAATGTCGAAATTAACACAATTTGAGTCTTTTAAACTGATATATAAAAGCTTGAGGTGCGAAAGAAAATAGGTTTTGTAAAACTTGACTAGAGTGACTATTTCGAATATCGACAATTACGCAGTTTATCTCTTAAAGATTTATGTATTAATAAACTCGAAACCTGCGCTGGACCAGTAAAGAATGGTGTGTTAATAAAGAATGTGTACAGTCTTGTCCCATCGTTAAAACCCCTGATAATTACATATAACTATAGCGTGACTCTACTGAATTGACTTTTCTGTTTCAGTTATTTAAACCTTGACCCCCAAAGCGATGGTACCTCAAAGAAAGTCCTCGAAAAGTTAAAAGAAAACTTTGTTTTAACAAACACGAGTTCAAAACAGACATAAAATATTCCAGTTTTTTTGGCATGATACTCGATTAATTCTTCCTATGTGGAGTTGGGCGTATTAACAATTGTTAGCTGTTGAGCTGAGGGTTGTTGGGCTTATGATTCGACACGTGCTGCCACTCAACACACTCCACAGCTTCAACTGGGAATGCAGTATAAAAGTGACGGTCAATTCCATTAGTCAGTTATAAAGAGATGCCCAAACCCTTGAGGTGGCGGTGTCTTAGTGCCTCTCTTCTGGAAGTACTCTGTGATTAGGGTTGGATAACCTGAGGCTTCTTCACCTGGCTGTTTGCTCACGTGTACGTAAGTCTTTGTTGAGGTTGAAACTTCGAATATCAGTTCCCACTGGTATGGTTTTATCACGATCACTCTGTTTTCTTGTATCTAATTTTAACTCTGAAGAGTTCCACGTTTACCAGGGATAAAAGTTAAACTGATTCACTATCAGAAAGTGGAGTAGTGAATATCGTCACGAATCGTCACCATCCAACAAGGTTTTCTCCTATATTCCATTTGAAACTTAGAACCTAACCTAATATTCGCACTTTATTGACATACATAAGTCACGATCAAAGTCTGGAATCGGTGAATTACAGTAACACAAAGCGTGCCCTGAATATTAAAAATAAAAGAAACTGTTTTTACAGACACAGTATTACACTTACAATCTAATAAATGTATCTACAAGAGAAGACAAAATAGTAATTTTTACTTGCATTTCACTCAATATTTCTATATAACATCTGCGTTTGGACCTTTTCTTCTTTCTCTACAGAATGGTGTATATTTATTGTTCGAGTAAAAATGAAAATATAGTTTCCTTGTCACGAATAAATGTTGAAGACAGAACTACATTTAATATGTTAATTGTAATCAACGTTTCCATGGAGACAGAGCTGTTATGTTTGTCATTGGTGTATCAAATAACAGCTTTTGATCAAATTCATCAAATTAAATTGGGTTTTTAAAACAAATCTCTGTGTATTAGATTCGATTAGCAGATTGTTTGTCTGTTTCAAGATAAAACTACGCGAAAAGATATCCGGATTCTGTTAGACACGAGGAATCGTACGTCTGATTAGTGTTGCAAATCCATCCACTTATGATAATAATGAAAGATAAAAAAATGGACGTCATTTTATGGAAAGACAATTTTGATCAGTTATTTTCTTCATAATAAATAAACAGGTAGGAAATGTTTGAGATAAACTGAGAAAGTAATGTTGTATAAATACACTAGAACGGGTACTTTGTTGTGGTTTAGAGAACACAAAATGAAAACGGATTTGTCTACATCTCACTTCTCTCCACCACCAGGTGTGTTCGGTTTTCCGGCTCGATCGAAATCCTTCGTTCGTTGCGAAGTTCGCGGTCAGTGCACATATGACTTGTCTTATTCCACAACTTGGAAGCTGCGGGTACGCACTATGTTCCCGGCAGAACGTCATTTATATATGCAAACCAATAGGCTTTCCTATTCCACACACATTTCGCTTAGTCGTGTGAGAATCGCAACTCTGCGAGCTTTAAGATGTAAAACAGTTTCCTGAAAAAGGTTTTTACTGTGCTTTTATTCAGCCGCCATGATACCAGTATCCAGAGGAATTGCTGTTTTGTTGTTTTATAATGGATGTTGTTTTGATTTGAATTATCCGGGGTGAGGGGGTGTCATTGTTTATTTGTTTAGAATTCACGAGCAAAGCCAAAGAAACTCCATCAAACATAAAAAAAACGATGCAATATAGTTGAAAATTCTTCACCATTTTCTATGCTAACGTTTTAAAATGATTTTAATACTTATAAAAATTATTATCAGATCTGCAGTTTGTACATTTTACATTATCACCGTGCAACAGAAAGTCCAAGGTTTGACTCTTAGGATGCTACTGAATACACAATGTATATTTTCAGTTGCTATAAGTGTGACATAGGTGACGAGTGCCACTAATTGTTTACTCTCCTAGTACATCGCTATTTTATGTTAGGGATGGCTAAGCCTTAACCTGGTCCTTTCAATCCACTGGTTGTTTCATAGCTTGAAAATGTTCGAAAATAACAACTTTTCATTTTTTTTTCCTGACCCGGCATGGTCAGGTGGTTAAGACACTCGACTCGTAATCTGAAGGTTGCGGGTTCGAATCCTCGTCACTTCAAACATGCTCGCCCTTTCAGCCGTGGAGTTGTTATAATGTTAAGGTCACTCCCACTATCCGTTGGTAAAAGAATATTCCAAGAGTTGGCGATGGGTGGTGATGACTAGCTGCCTCTTCTCTCGTCTTACAAAGATTAAATTAGGGACGGCGAGCGCAGATAGCCCCGTGTAGCTTTTCGCGAAATTCAAAACAAACCAAAACAAAATCTCTAGTCTTACACTGTTAAATCAGGGACGACTAGCGCAGATAGTCCTTGTATAGCTTTGCGCGAAATTCAAAACAAACCAAACCATTTTCTCTGCTGTAGTTTAGCTCACACAAATGTGGTTCTACAAAATAAGAACAAAATCTGTAGTTAATATTTTTTCTTGGGATGCCGTGTATTCTTACAATAGCTGTCTTTATCAGGTTTTAGAATCATGTGTTGAATAATGGTTCTTCATTTCTAACATCTAGCAGCTGCGTGAGACATTTACAAACTGCCTCAAACGCTTTAACTGACCAAGATGGAAAGGGCATTAGAAAGAAAACAAACCAAATAGACCCGGTATGACCAGGTGGTTAAGGCGCTCGACTCGTAATCTTTAAGTTTAGGGGCTCTAATTTCTCGTCACACCAAATATGCTTGTTCTTTCCTCGGTAGGTCGTTAAAATGTAAAGGTCAATCACACTATAAGAGTAGCCTAAGAGTTGGCGGTGGGTGATGATGACTAGCTGCCTTCCATCTTGTCTTACACTGCTAAATTAGGGACGACTAGCATAGATAGTCCTCGTATATATTTGCGCGAAATTCAAAAACAAACAAAAAATCTAAACAATCTAAGGTTACTAAAAACCCATGATACCGTCCTACGCCTATATTCTCATATGCCTCACTCAAGCAGAAAGAGCGTCAGTTAAACCTTCCTAAGGTTACTAAAATAGGTCATATAAACCCATACTGCGTACATAAGTGGTATTTTAAACTTTGAATATATTACAGAAATATTAGTGAATTCATTTATTGATTATGCGAAACCTTTCTGAAAAGATAGAAAACGAAAATCTAGAAACTGAGGCGACACTAACTTTTGGCACTTAAAAATAAATAAATTTGTGATGTGTCAGTCAGGCTCCAAACTCATCGTTACGTTAGAATTCCGCTTTGATCACGTGACACCTTTGATTTTTTTGGTTTTTATAAAGACAAGAAATAAAAACTGTTACTTCTGGAATATTTTTTTTTTAGTTGGCAATCTGCCAAAATAAGATCCAATCAGAGAAAACAATGTTTGATTATTAATTCAAATCAATAGGTCGTATGGTGTACTGGAATCGAAGTATACGTGATAAACTTATAAGGTTTATTAGGCTCGAAAGATATCTGGCCTAACTTGTAAGGTTTGTATGTTAGCTCTAGAGAAAGCACAGATATTTGCACAATGCTACACTCACACACTGACTGGGTCATGAAATGTTAGCTCAAGGGTCATTGTCATTATCACTCACATTCAATGTCATGAAATGTGAGTTTAGTGGGCTATAACAAACCGATAACTATTCCAGTCGAAAATATGAATCAAATAAATAACATGCTTTGAGTTTCTAATCTAAGAAGGATATTTAGGAACTGTGACCTATATAATTTCAGTACAGTTATACAAGTCATGACAAGACAAAGTGCAGAATAAACCTAAGATAATACACATGTCAGTCATAAAAATGACCGTAACTATTGACATAAGATAATACATATGTCAGTTATAAAAGCGATCGAAGCTAATGACAAAAAAAAATGCGTATGTCAGTTATAAAAATGACCTTATCTAATGACATAAAAATAAGCCATATGTCAGTTTTAGAAATGACCGTATCTAAAGGCATAAAATAACATATATATTAGTTATAAAAAAATGACTGTACACAAGTCGCGTGACAGAACACGTGATTCTGATTTATCAGAACGTGTCTGTCACTGTAACCTAGATAATTAGTTTCAGTCCTCTCAGCTTACAGCACGTGTTTACCTAAATATTGTCATTATTTATACAAGAATATTAGTATTTCAATTTTATAATTTGTTTCAGCAAATTAACTCAGTAATGTCCAGAGCTTTGTGAAGAAATCATCCGGGTATATTTCTTTTTTTGTCTCTTATTTAATTGCAATTGCTTAACCTGTCTCTCTCATATGACGACATAATATTTTCCTCTCATCTGATAAGATAAAGATCACCATCTATCTATTTTAATATCGTCCCCCTTCGGATTTACAATGCTAAAATCGGGGGTTTGATTCTCCTGAGTGGACTCAGCAGATAGCTCAATGTAGGTGGCTTCGCTACAAGAAAATACACACACGCGCTATTTTAGTATCACCTGTAACATAAAAGCAAAAAACTTCTTAACCCTTGTAGCTTGTTTGTTTGTTTGTTTGTTTGTTTTGAATTAAGCACAAAGCTACACAATGGGCTATCTGTGCTCTGCCCACCACGGGTATCGAAACCCGGATTTTAGCATGTAAGTCCGCAGACATACCGCTGAGCCACTGGGGGGCCCCTTGTAGCTTGAGTAACAAATTAAGAAATCGTTACCTTGTCTTTACTGTATGACTTAATACTTCTCTAGAACAACATTTAATGCTAATATTTTGTAGGGTGTCAGAGCTATCGTCTCCACTTTTACATTTTCTTTTCGTGTATTATTATTCCGAGTTAATTTAACTGAGCTCCTCTTTTAGCGACCTCTATCGAGACGAATCCAAGACTTATCGATGCCCAGGTCTCAGTGAGAACGAGCTCGTGCCAGAGAGTACGTCACGTTACATTTCGGTCCCTTTCCTTTGCTAAAAGAACTTCATATAAAAGGTGGAACGCTGTTACGTTTCATCTTTTGTTCTTCTTTTTTTAATTTTCATCTGTGAGAATTCGGAATATAAAAATTCCGATAAGCTATTGGCTTAAACATCAGCAACATTCACTGTGCATTAAATTTTCTAGTGCAAACCTTCGTATTTTAACAGCTAAGACTGTTATCTTTTTGCAAAGACTGAGTTATTTTTTTAGTAATTCCGACTTCAAGTTAGGGTTAATCTAGTTTCAGTATGAGTGCGAGGCCCTCAATAACCGAGGTTCAAACTCATTGGCTAATAAGTTTTGGACTCTGGTTCGTGCTACAAGTGGGTGCATCTGGACCTCTGCAACTACAGATAGGTGGATTCTTTCCGGTAAGCCACAAGGTTCCACAAGGAGAAATTGGGCGTGGAGTCATCCCAGCAGTTACTCTGGCATTGAACCATATCAATACGTCTCCCGATATTCTCCCAGAATACCAGTTGACTCTTCAATGGAACGACACCAAGGTAGGACATTGCTGGTCTCACGTGGAAAAAAAAAAGTCAATTTGCACTTGCTGTATGTAAATTTTTCAACATGGTGATACTGGGAACAATCGAATCCGTATAATTTCCGGCACTGTTATTGTTTTACGCAAACAAAAGCACTTAATCTTGTTTTTTATTTCCATAACGTAATGCTTCCTAACGCGAAATGCAAATTACCTGTGGTAGAACACTTCGTGTGTTCCATGTTACAAAGTGTAATCTAACTTCGTGTGTTCCATGTTACAAAGTGTAATCTAACTTGTAAACCATATTGTTTTATAAAGCTGGCTGCAGACTTGAGGCGAGTTGAATTACCAAGGGAACCACTGGTAATAACACAAATCAAATGATAGGTAAAATAGAATTCCTAGAGATATCTCTCTGTGTTACTTTAATCGATGACTTGAGTAATTCTCAAGTACAAACAAAACCTGTTGTGATTTGTTTAAAAGACGACTTACTTTAATGTTACTAAGTTAACCGGTGCGAACTGCTGTAACAAACTGTGACTTGTTCTTGGACTGTAGTATAGATAGTTATTTATTGTAATACAAACCGTGACTTGTTCTTGGATTGTAGTATAAATAGTTATTTATTGTAATACAAACTGTGACTTGTTCTTGGACTGTAGTATAGATAGTTATTTATTGTAAAACAAACTGTGACTTGTTCTTGGACTGTAGTATAGATAGTTATTTATTGTAAAACAAACTGTGACTTGTTCTTGGACTGTAGTATAGATAGTTATTTATTGTAATACAAACTGTGACTTGTTCTTGGATTGTAGTAAAAATGGTTATTTATTGTAATACAAACTGTGACTCGTTCTTGGACTGCAGTATAGATAGTTATTTATTGTAAAACAAACTGTGACTTGTTCTTGGATTGTAGTATAGATAGTTATTTATTGTAATACAAACTGTGACTTGTTCTTGGATTGTAGTATAGATAGTTATTTATTGTAATACAAACTGTGACTCGTTCTTGGACTGCAGTATAGATAGTTATTTATTGTAATACAAACTGTGACTCGTTCTTGGACTGTAGTATAAATAGTTATTTATTGTAAAACAAACTGTGACTTGTTCTTGGATTGTAGTATAGATAGTTATTTATTGTAATACAAACTGTGACTCGTTCTTGGACTGTAGTATAAATAGTTATTTATTGTAAAACAAACTGTGACTTGTTCTTGGATTGTAGTATAGATAGTTATTTATTGTAATACAAACTGTGACTCGTTCTTGGATTGTAGTATAGATAGTTATTTATTGTAATACAAACTGTGACTCGTTCTTGGACTGCAGTATAGATAGTTATTTATTGTAATACAAACTGTGACTTGTTCCAGTGCTGCAGTACAAACCATGACCAGATTCACTTATGTGTAGCAAACAGTTACCTGATCTATTGATGTATAACAAACAGTTACCTGATCTATGATGTATAACAAACAGTTAAATTATCTAGTGATGTATATCAAACAGTTACCTGATCTAGTGAGGTATAACAAACAGTTACCTGATCTACTGATGTATAACAGTTACCTGATCTAGTGATGTATAACAAACAGTTACCTGATCTACTGATGTATAACAAACAGTTAAATTATCTAGTGATGTATATCAAACAGTTACCTGATCTACTGATGTATAACAGTTACCTGATCTAGTGATGTATATCAAACAGTTACCTGATATAGTGATCTTTAACAAACAGTTACCTGACACCTAGTGATGTATAACAAACAGTTACCTGATCTAGTGATATATAACAAACAGTTACCTGATCTAGTGATGTATAACAAACTGCTACCTGATCTAGTGATGTATAAAAAACAGTTACCTGATCTACTATTGTATAACAAACAGTTACCTGATCTAGTGATGTGTAACAAACAGTTACCTGATCTACTGATGTATAGCAGCTACCTGATCTAGTGATCTTTAACAAACAGTTACCTGATCTAGTGATGTATAACAAACAGTTATCCGACCTAGTGATGTATAACAAACAGTTACCTGACCTAATGATGTGTAACAAACAGTTACCTGATCTAGTGATGTATAGCAGTTACTTGATCTAGTGATGTATAACAAACAGTTACTTGATCTAATAATGTATAACAAACAGTTACCTGACCTAATGATGTGTAACAAACAGTTACCTGATCTACTGATATATATCAAACACTTACCTGATCTATTGATGTATAACAAACAGTTACCTGATCTATTGATGTATAACAAACAGTTACCTGATCTAGTGATGTATAACAAACAGTTACCTGATCTAGTGATGTATAACAAACAGTTACCTGATCTTGTGATGTATAACAGTTACCTGACCTAATGATGTGTAACAAACAGTTACCTGATCTACTGATATATATCAAACAGTTACCTGATCTTGTGATGTGTAATAAACAGTTATCTTTTCTACTGATGTCTAACAAACAGTTAACTGATCTAGTGATGTATAAGAAACAGTTATCTGATCTAGTGATGTATAACAAACAGTTACCTGATCTAGTGATGTGTAACAAACAGTTACCTGACACCTTGTGATGTACAACAAACAGTTACCTGATGTACTGATGTATAACAAACAGTTACATGATCTAGTGATGTATAACAAACAGTTACCTGACCTAATGATGTGTAACAAACAGTTACCTGATCTACTGATGTATAACAAACAGTTACCTGATCTAGTGATGTATAACAAACAGTTACCTGATCTACTGATGTATAACAAACAGTTACCTGATCTAGTGATGTGTAACAAACAGTTACCTGATCTAGTGATGTATAACAAACAGTTACCTGATCTACTGATGTATAACAAACAGTTACCTGATCTAGTGATGTGTAACAAACAGTTACCTGATCTAGTGATGTATAACAGTTACCTGACCTAATGATGTGTAACAAACAGTTACCTGACACCTTGTGATGTACAACAAACAGTTACCTGATCTACTGATGTATAACAAACAGTTACAGGATCTAGTGATGTATATCAAACAGTTGCCTGACCTAATGATGTATAACAAACAGTTACCTGATCTAGTGATGTATAACAAACAGTTACATGATCTAGTGATGTATAACAAACAGTTACCTGACCTAATGATGTGTAACAAACAGTTACCTGATCTACTGATGTATAACAAACAGTTACCTGATCTAGTGATGTATAACAAACAGTTACCTGATCTACTGATGTATAACAAACAGTTACCTGATCTAGTGATGTGTAACAAACAGTTACCTGACACCTAGTGATGTATAACAAACAGTTACCTGATCTACTGATGTATAACAAATAGTTACCTGATCTAGTGATGTATAACAAACAGTTACCTGATCTACTGATGTGTAACAAACAGTTATACAACCAAGTGATGTATAACAAACAGTTACCTGATCTAGTGATGTATAACAAACAGTTACCTGATCTAGTGATGTATAACAGTTACCTGACCTAATGATGTGTAACAAACAGTTACCTGATCTACTGATATATATCAAACAGTTACCTGATCTTGTGATGTATAACAGTTACCTGATCTATTGATTTATAACAAACAGTTACCTGATCTACTGATGTATAACAAACAGTTACCTGATCTAGTTATGTATAATAAACAGTTACCTGATCTAGTGATGTGTAACAAACAGTTACCTGATCTACTGATGTCTAACAAACAGTTACCTGATCTAGTGATGTATTATCAAGAGTTACCTGATCTAGTGATGTGTAACAAACAGTTATACAACCAAGTGATGTATAACAAACAGTTACCTGATCTAGTGATGTGTAACAAACAGTTATTTGATCTAGTGATGTATAACAAACAGTTACCTGATCTACTGATGTATAACAAAAAGTTACCTTACCTAATGATGTGTAACAAACAGTTACCTGATCTAGTGATGTGTAACAAACAGTTACCTGACACCTAGTGATGTATAACAAACAGTTACTTGATCTAGTGATGTATAACAAACAGTTACCTGATCTAGTGATGTATAACAAACAGTTACCTGATCTAGTGATGTATAACAAACAGTTACCTGATGTACTGATGTATAACAAACAGTTACCTGATCTAGTGATGTGTAACAAACAGTTACCTGACACCTAGTGATGTATAAGAAATAGTTATCTGATCTAGTGATGTATTACAAACAGTTGATCTAAAGCTACTTGAGAAACCTGTCAGGAAGTGGCATATTTGTGAACATATCTAAAATATGGATCTGAGGGTTGATGGTTCACTGTGCACTCTAGATTCATGAGTGACGTTCAGTAAACAGTAGTTTTGGGAAGAGCTAAGGGTAGGTGCACGTAAGTAAATGCCTTCTTTGGTTGAAAATTATCAAAATGGCCCTCGTGTAACTTTTGGGGGAAATTTTGAAATAGACAAAAATATTGAAGTGTTTTGCAGGTTTCGGTACAAAAACGATGTTCCTTCCAAAACAGTTTTCGTAACCATTTTGCAATACATTCCCAAGTGAAGAAAGCTTAACTTATAACCATTTTTCACAACATTCTCAAGTGAAGAAGGCTTAACTTTTAACCATTTTGCACAATATTTCCAAGTGAAGAAGGCTTAACTTATAACCATTTTGCAATGCATTCCCAAGTGAAGAAGGCTTAACCTAGTCTTCTGTTAATATACAGTAACTAAAGTTACATATATATATAATGGTTTCTCTCAACGTGTAGTTTCAGCGGTATTTTCCATTATTTACTTACTTTTATAATGTTTTCTAATTTGGGTGTTTTATTACTTCTGTTGTAGCTTGTGTTCCCAATTTTGTGGTAAACTTTTGTTTTTACTTTTGCCTTTTGTGTCTTCTTTGTGTGCTTTATGACTTCCCTTAACAGATATTAGACGTTTTTCAATAATGTGAAATTATATCGAGATATCATATAAATTACATATTAGATGTTTTCTAAAACTATAGTTTTAAAGAGATATATTATATAAACTAGGTGTTAGATTTTCCCGGGATATACTTTCACAGAGAGAGATATAAACCATGCATTTGTTTTTCAGTCATGTAGTTTTACAACAAGATATTACATGACTTATGTATTATATGTTACAGTGCTATAGTTTTACAACAAGATATTACATGACTTATGTATTATATGTTACAGTGCTATAGTTTTACAAGATATTACATGACATGTATTATATGTTAAAGTGCTATAGTTTCACAACAAGATATTACATGACATGTATTATATGTTAAAGTGCTATAGTTTTACAAGATATTACATGACATGTATTATATGTTAAAGTGCTATAGTTTTACAAGATATTACATGA
Source organism: Carcinoscorpius rotundicauda (assembly GCA_011833715.1). Classification (NCBI taxonomy): domain Eukaryota; kingdom Metazoa; phylum Arthropoda; class Merostomata; order Xiphosura; family Limulidae; genus Carcinoscorpius; species Carcinoscorpius rotundicauda. The sequence continues at coordinate 174,844,171 of CM022392.1, forward strand.
CATGTATTATATGTTAAAGTGCTATAGTTTTACAAGATATTACATGACATGTATTATATGTTAAAGTGCTATAGTTTTACAAGATATTACATGACATGTATTATATGTTACAGTGCTATAGTTTTACAAGATATTACATGACTTATGTATTATGTGTTACAGTGCTATAGTTTTACAACAAGATATTACATGGCTTACGTATTACATGTTACAGTGCTATAGTTTTACAACAAGTTATTATATGACTTATGTATTATATGTTGCAGTGCTATAGTTTTACAACAAGTTATTACATGACTTATGTGTTATATGTTACAGTGCTATAGTTTTGCAACAAGTTATTATATGACTTACGTATTACATGTTACAGTGCTATAGTTTTACAACAAGATATTACATGGCTTACGTATTACATGTTACAGTGCTATAGTTTTACAACAAGATATTACATGACTTACGTATTACATGTTACAGTGCTATAGTTTTACAACAAGATATTACATGGCTTACGTATTACATGTTACAGTGCTATAGTTTTACAACAAGTTATTATATGACTTACGTATTACATGTTACAGTACTATAGTTTTACAACAAGTTATTACATGACTTATGTATTATATGTTGCAGTGCTATAGTTTTACAACAAGATATTAGATGACTTACGTATTACATGTTACAGTGCTATAGTTTTACAACAAGTTATTACATGACTTATGTGTTATATGTTACAGTGCTATAGTTTTACAACAAGTTATTATATGACTTATGTATTATATGTTACAGTACTATAGTTTTACAACAAGATATTACATGACTTACGTATTACATGTTACAGTACTATAGTTTTACAACAAGTTATTACATGACTTATGTGTTATATGTTACAGTGCTATAGTTTTACAACAAGTTATTATATGACTTATGTATTATATGTTACAGTGCTATAGTTTTACAACAAGTTATTATATGACTTATGTATTATATGTTGCAGTGCTATAGTTTTACAACAAGTTATTACATGACTTATGTGTTATATGTTACAGTGCTATAGTTTTACAACAAGTTATTATATGACTTACGTATTACATGTTACAGTGCTATAGTTTTACAACAAGATATTACATGGCTTACGTATTACATGTTACAGTGCTATAGTTTTACAACAAGATATTACATGACTTACGTATTACATGTTACAGTGCTATAGTTTTACAACAAGATATTACATGGCTTACGTATTACATGTTACAGTGCTATAGTTTTACAACAAGTTATTATATGACTTATGTATTATATGTTACAGTACTATAGTTTTACAACAAGTTATTATATGACTTATGTATTATATGTTACAGTACTATAGTTTTACAACAAGTTATTACATGACTTACGTATTACATGTTACAGTGCTATAGTTTTACAACAAGTTATTACATGACTTATGTGTTATATGTTACAGTGCTATAGTTTTACAACAAGTTATTATATGACTTATGTATTATATGTTACAGTACTATAGTTTTACAACAAGTTATTATATGACTTATGTATTATATGTTACAGTACTATAGTTTTACAAGTTATTATATGACTTATGTATTATATGTTTTTCAATGCTACAGTTTTACTCTCATTATAATTGCACGAAGTACGTGTTTTCTCCCAGATAATTAGTATAATGTTTCAGTAGCTCTAGTTTGTTGTAATGACAATAAATATGTGACTTCTCCTGCACAGTCAGAGTAGTGTTATCAGCTAGCTTGTTGTAATGACAATAAATATATGACTTCTCCTAAAGAGTCAGAGTGGCGGTGTCAGCTAGCTTGTTGTTTCGACAAGAAATACAATGACTTCTCCTAGACAGTCAGCTAGCTTGTTGTAATGACAAGAAATACAATGACTTCTCCTAAACAGTCAGAGTAGTGTTGTCAGCTAGTTTGTTGTAATGACAAGAAATACAATGACTTCTCCTGAACAATGAGAGTAGTGTTGTCAGCTAGTTTGTTGTAATGACAAGAAATACAATGACTTCTTCTGGACAGTCAGAGTAGTGTTGTCAGCTAGCTTGTTGTAATGACAAGAAATACAATGACTTCTCCTAAACAGTCAGAGTAGTGTTATCAGCTAGCTTGTTGTAATGACTATAAATATATGACTTTTTCTGGACAATCAGAGTAGTGGTGTCAGCTAGCTTGTTGTTTCGACAAGAAATACAATGATTTCTCCTAAACAGTCAGAGTAGTTTTATCAGCTAGCTTGTTGTAATGACTTTTCCTAAACAGTCAGAGTAGTGTTGTTAGCTAGTTTGTTGTAATGACAAGAAATACAATGACTTCTTCTGGACAGTCAGAGTAGTGTTGTCAGCTAGTTTGTTGTAATGACTATAAATATATGACTTCTCCTAAACAGTCAGAGTAGTGATATCAGCTAGCTTGTTGTAATGACAAGAAATACAATGACTTCTCCTGGACAGTCAGAGTAGTGTTGTCAGCTAGTTTGTTGTAATGACAAGAAATACAATGACTTCTCCTGGACAATCAGAGTAGTGTTGTCAGCTAGTTTGTTGTAATGATAATAAATATGTGACTTCCTCTGGACAGTCAGAGTAGTGTTGTCAGCTAGCTTGTTGTCATGACAAGAAATACAATGACTTCTTCTGGACAGTCAGAGTAGTGTTATCAGCCAGCTTGTTGTAATGATAATAAATATGTGACTTCCTCTGGACAGTCAGAGTAGTGTTGTCAGCTAGCTTGTTGTCATGACAAGAAATACAATTACTTTTCCTGGACAGTCAGAGTAGTGTTATCAGCTAGTTTCTTGTAATGACAAGAAATACAATGACTTCTCCTGGACAGTCAGAGTAGTTTTGTCAGCTAGTTTCTTGTAATGACAAGAAATACGATGACTTTTCCTCGATAGTCAGAGTAGTTTTGTCAGCTAGTTTGTTGTCATGACAAGAAATACAATTACTTTTCCTGGACAGTCAGAGTAGTGTTATCAGCTAGTTTCTTGTAATGACAAGAAATACAATGACTTCTCCTGGACAGTCAGAGTAGTTTTGTCAGCTAGTTTCTTGTAATGACAAGAAATACGATGACTTTTCCTCGATAGTCAGAGTAGTTTTGTCAGCTAGTTTGTTGTAATGACAAGGAATACAATGACTTTTCCTAGACAATCAGTATGGTGGTACCAGCTAGCTTGTTGTCATGACAGAAAGTATGACCGAGTATGGTGTTGGAAGTGTTCAACTTCTTGCTTTGAATTACACATTACGTGTTTGATCTCTTTCTTCACTAAGTGGTTTTGAATTTACTCTAGCTTAAATAACTCTCCTGTCAACTTTATTAAAGTCACACGTGTAACATATACACAACTCTGATATCTCTCTTGAACGGATATCGATTTCATTCAGAGCTAGAAATATTCTCTGCTGTTCTAGTAATAACTTTGTGTTTTGTGTAATTACGGCTTCCCAACCTCTTCGATTCACAATCACTTCTTCGTGGAGTTGCACAAGTTCGTCTCTAATAACTCGCATTCTTTTCTTTTTACCAATCGCAAATTGGCAACACAAGAAGCCAAATATATATGCATGTTTCAACCCTGTCGATCCACTAACAGCAACCGATCGTCCTATACACAGATATATACTATTGGCTGCTTGTTGACCAATGGCTATTGCTGTTACCTAGCTTGTCTGCTCATGTCAGCACACTTGAAAGTGTCAACAAAATAATCTGTGTCTTGGAGAAACATACCTCCAGGGTGAAACAAAGTTAATAACGGAATGACACCAACATAGGACTGGAGAGAGCACGTGAGATTGTGAAAAATGATATTTATATAAACTTTTATTTTAACATTTTGTGGAAACACCTACTATCAAATCTTCAGTGTTTTGTCTCCTTAGTCAACAAAACTCCATGTCGTAGTGTCTTCTCTCACCTCGAGACGTAAGATATGCCCAGAACCTGAACCTTAATTTTTGCGAAAAAAAATGAAAATATTATTATACGTATTGTGTCACGTAGCATGTGACTGAGTCACTGTCATACTTTCAGAGAATACTGTACTGTTATACACGATAACTCTCCAGTTGCCTCTCCTCTGTGATCAGTGGTAAGCCTGAAGACATACAACACTATAATACCAGTGGTGGGCACAACATAGGTAGCCCGCTGTACTTAACAACAAACTCTGTTTAGTTTGATCTTTGACAGTGTTTACTCATTTACCTCTTATATTCTTGTTTAATTATTATTTTAGTGATGCATGTGCCATTCATCGTTTTGTTAATCCACTGATATCGACTTTACAGACCTGGATTCTTACAGAGATAGAATATGTTTACTCACCGATTGTCTTCTTTAGTAATAAACATTCAAGGAAGCGAGAGGAACACCTTTCGTTTTTGTCATTTCTTCATATATAACAACGTTTGCTGCAGTTATTTTGGCAATATAAACGAAAATAACAATAAGTTAGGGACATGTATTTCTATATTATATTGATCGATATTTACGAGACTTGAAATAATTTATATTTAATGGAAAGATAAGGTAAGATAAGATAAGGTTTCTACACGCGTTACCAGCTATATTACCATACATAATCTTATAACAATCATTATTTTGTCTCTCTCTCAATGTATCAAGTTTAGAGAGATAATAATGTAAGTTTTGTCTCTCTCATTTTAGTGTTTTTGCAAAATGTACTTATCAGATGTTAAAAAGCAAACTTCTATGATTTGATCTTCAACGTGCAACATCAGTGGACTTGAATCGGGTAAGTAAGGTGACGTTACCTACCATACAAATGGTCGATTAAACACACTTTCTTTATGTGTGGTTGTGAACGTCAACTCAAACAATTAACCACATTAAAAAAATTGTGCCATTAAAGCCGCTTTCTAGAAATTTCCAAGAGAGACTTACTATTAAGTCATCTGTAGTTTTGCTTGGACGTCTTTCCAGTATGATTTCAACATATATCCTCAACATACACTTTCTCTTTCATGCAACTGTTAACAATATATCATCCCGTGAGTGGGGTAAAATAAAGTTTACTTGTTAACGCCCCCACCCCGGGATTCTTCTCCAATTTGAGCCTCAGGACTCGTATCGAAATTTCTGCCATGTTCTATTGAATTGGGTTTTTCAGAGGGTATTGATGACCTTCATGTGGTGATGCCTGACGTCATCAAACGAACCTCAGACCTCGATATACAACTAATTTGTTGTTCTAACACTCCACACGAAGAAGAAGATAAAGTGGAGAAAGTTATTGAGTTCTGATTCCGTTCGGGTGTTTTTTATTCCAACAATGTGAGCCATATAATGGAAAAATAAATAACTCAGGTTTTATTTGATTAAAGATACGTTCACAAGTTGCCAAAAGAAAGGCAGCGTTGTTAGCGACGAACATGTTACAGTGTTGTACTTACACCGAGAGTAAAAGTTGAAATCTGTGTTTAAAAAGAGTTGATAATATAACAAATCTATAACTATTGTATTATAACAAGGATAATGAAGAACATAAGTTGTTAGAACTGTTGGATCGGCGGGTGGGTATTTTTTTTATAGCAAAGCCACATCGAGTTATCTGTTGAGACAACCGAGGGGAATCGCATCCCCTCATTTTAGCATTGTAACTCCGTAGACTTATCGCTGTACCAGCGGGGGACATCATAGCTGTTATTTCAGGTATGTCAAAACTGAGTGTCGATTAATCTTTTTTTTCGTTGTACCAGCGATAGAAATAAAAAAAGTGAAACACTTTTTAGTTCATTAAAAGAACTCTTGCTGAAGTAATGCCAGTGAGAAATAAACACAGGTATACACACAGCTCAATGATAAGTTCTAAAATTCGGGGCTCGACTCCAGTACAGAACAATCGAACATGTAACACATAATACGTTATATTTAAATTAAATATCAACCTGATTTTGTTTCGAATCATTCTGAGATAACGCTTTTCGTGTGTCACATTTCCTTATTTGTGTTTCACTTGTCAGTTCTCATATTAAAATAATCAATCATGTTGTCACGGGTTGAGATGACTTGTAGATCCGAGCTAAAAAACATCAAGAAAACTGGTGTATTTATAAATACTTTACTGGTTTAAACAGCTTTATAAAACAGAATTATTACCATGAACTATACGATAGTAGTTCATAATAGAGATCGCCCAAGATTATTACAAACTTTTAATACAACATAGTGCAAAAACCATCTTAAAAAGCAGACTTGTTCTTACAATTGCATTCACGATCTCCTATCTCAAAGGCTCAGGCTGCTAAAATATTGATAATAGCACATGTTAATTCTCCAGTTGTTAAGTAAAATGTTAATTTCATCTATTTGTTTATCATATTATTATTGTTGTTGCTTCATAAGCCTACAGAAAAACGGCTGTGAACCTGAGTAAGTCACAAAACTATCATTGTGTTGATTTAACTGCTATGAACCTGATTAAGTCATAAGACTATTATTATGTTGATTCTTGAAGGTGAATTGCGTGTTGGTGAAGAAACTGGTAAATATTTACCCCTGCGAAACCCTTACACCACAATACACATAATCAAAACCAAAAATATAACAATATGTAAGAAACAGCGGTTTATGAGTCGCTCTTTGTCAACCTATTGTCATGATTCACGATAATGATTCATGCTAGGAATCGCCCAAGAATCTAACAAAGATATTAATAGAATATATAGGCAAAGGCCATCTCAAAAATAACATTTGTTCTTCAAACAACTCTCAAGACCTATTACTGGCAACCAGCTATTCAAGCGCCAAAGCTTGCAGAAAAAACGGTTATATATATTGCATCCAAATCTTTGCACAGTTACTAAACAAACTCTTGCGAATGTTGTAGGACTATTTTAAAGTCGATTACTGAATTTTGAGATTGTTGTCCTCAAAAGTATTTTAATTTCTTCTTTACTACCAACATAAATTATTTGAAGCTATTCAAGCATGACAATAAATATAAACGACATTTAAGCACCATAAAACTAGTCGAAAATACTTCATTTTGTTAGAGTAAACCAATATATATATACACACATCTTTATAACAGTATCTCTAGCCTTATTGTTACTTATTATGCCGCTATAGAAAAAACGGATACGAATATTTTATTGAAACCTGGACAATAGGGATGAATTCAGTATTGAGTGTATCATAGGGTAACGCCAAATTAATTTAAATGCCTTCGGTTTTTGTCATGAAGAATTTCTCTAAGTCTTTCACTTTCTTTTATTGAAAAAAATCAATTTTTTTTCCACTGATGCACATTAATTGAAATTGCCACGTCAAGAATTCATCATATCTCGACTTTCCTGTTGTTTATTGTTCCGACGTGGTTTTCGGCAATTATTTTAATAATATTTTTAACAGTAAACGATTACTATGGCAGATTTCTTTATTTTTGTGTGTAGCGATTTATTCTACTGATTTTCTTACTTCGTTAACGTTTTGAGTGCTTCTTTAATTATGACGACACCAAATTCGGCTGGGTATTTTACACTTAAGCCTAAAGAGATATATGATACACTACATAAAACGCTGGAAATGTCCGTGACATATTCGAAAAGTTAATCATTTTACTTTGAAATTCTGTTTAGATCCCTGCAGGTACATAATATATGCTATATTTCTGTAAATGTTTGTCTCTGTACTAGATGCTTGTTAAACGCGTGTTTACACGAAACATCAGACACAAAGTCACATAACTCGGTGAATAGTGACTGGGTGGAGAAATCACCAGTGCAGCGGTAAATTGTTGAAAAACTTGTAACATTCAACTGAAACATATACACGTGTGTAGCTTAAAATGTATTCTCCATAATTAAACCTAAAAACTTAAGAAACAAGGTAATTAAAAACTATTAAGTCAAAAATGGAAATAGGGATCGTCAAAAAAGTACAGAGAAAAGTTGAAACAAAATACAAAAATTATATTTTCAAGTCCACAACTGTGGACTCTATAACATTTAACAAATTAGATTGGAAATAGAGTCTATATTACTTTCCTAACCTCTAAGTCCCCGTCTTGACTCTATTAAAATTAATAAGTACTGTAGACATAGAGTCGAATTAGAGATTTCTAGCTTCAGAAAATAGTATATACTCTATTTCCAGCCGAATGTTTTTACTTGTTTTTATAGTCTTGAGTTGTAGGCTTGAAAATATAATATTTGTATTTTGTTTAAATTTGTCTCCGAACTTTTTTGACGATCCCTATTCTACTTTTTAAATCAATTGTTAATTATCTTGTACTAGTTATTTTTACTCACTTCTTTAGTATTAACCATATTACTCCTGTAAAACTCAAAACTTGGTTCCCTCGTATATTTTGACTTTAAAATTGATTTTTAGAGTACCGAATTGATTTAAGGTCTTTTTAGATGGACCTGTCCAAGAATATTATTTACAACAGCTTAAATCTTTTCATAATGGACATGAGCTGTAAGCAGCCATATTATACCTTCTAACTTAATTGAAAGGAAATTATTGTACTATTTTAAACTAACGTCAGAGAATGACTACGTTATGTAAGTATCATATTATATTTTTGTCATTATCTGTTGTTAACATAAAAAAGAACAAATAATTAATATAGTAGATGGGAAATGGATTTAGAATCTACAGAAGAGTTTATAACTTGAATGTCAATTGAAATACGAGTATATATAAAGGAAATCATTCGAGACTATGATATATTTTTAACAAAAAAGCAATAAATGAAAAACCGTTAATGGAAAAAGTGGAGTCGAGTATTTCGTACACAGGGCTATCTGCGATACCCCCGTCCTTATACTAGTGAAAGACTAGAGGGAAGGTAGCTAGTCCATCGCCAACTCTTGGGCTACTCTTTTCACAAACAAATAACGTTATGACGCCACCACGCCACTGAAAGGACAAGCATGTTTGGTGAATGGAGATTCGAACCCGCGACCTTCAGATTACGGGTGGAGCACTGTAACTACCTTGCCATACCGAGTCGTTTCAGTGAAGAAAACAAAACTGTTTGTTTGTTGTTTAGCGCCAGAAAGGGTTAAAACATTCAGATCGCGGGCCTACAGATGTTGGAGTATTCGGCGTTTCGGTGTGCTGTCGATCATTGTTTTCTTTTCTCGTTTTTCAAGACATCGACGGATGATTCTGGACATTGTCCAACGCGTACCAGCACCTAGCAATGCCTGTTTTCTAACGGAAATACACATAGTGGTGTATCATTACTGCACCTCCACGGGTATCTAACCCGAGTTTTAGCGTTATAAGCTTTCAGACAGCTGTGCCACTGGAGGGTTTGTATTATGAAAAAACGCCAAATAAATATCTACGTTTAAGATAGTCACGCCAGTTTCCTGGTATCAGCTACCAAAGAACTTCACACTAAGTGTTATTCGATAACCTGTGATTTACGTTTCAAAAAAGGGAATCAAGAATTGGTAAAATATACTATTGGTTATCAGCTTTCGCTTAAGTCTATCAGACTAAAACTGAGAATGGTTATTGCAGATAGCTCTGGTGTAGCTTTGAGCGAATATCCAAAACAAACAAAGCATTAAATTACAAAGTCGATTTTATACGGTGCTGTCCACATTTTTCCTCATAATAACTAATTTTATGATTTTTGTTCACTGCTGTACTATTAAAGTGTTAGCCAGCCAACCTAACTGGATGAAATTTGTCATTTTATTTGTGAAATACTCAACACTGTCGTTAAAATGCTTCGTAAGGGTCACCCAGATTATTAGGGACTCCTAAACCAGATAAAATGATGGACATACAAACTCTAAACTTCTAAGTAATTTAGGGAAATGCGCTTGAGAAGTTGAGGGGGTTAATAAATTTCATCTGTAATCCTAGAGTTAAACACCTTAGAGTACATTAATTTTAGAACTAAACACCTTATAATATATCAATTCAAATTATAGTGCCAGTTTCCTAAGGCGTCTAAGAAAAGTCACAATATCCTAGAATCAAATGTACCAGAGACCATCCGATGGGCTACTTGGCAGTCAGTATGTTAACAGGCATAAAACACCATTGACAACTGTGTTGACCAACCGATACGTACTATTTCAACAGATTTCTTCAAGGGCCGTGAATGCGCTATAAAAAAAACAGTAATATCCCACTAATCTATTAGAGTTGCCCATGAGTTAACGGCGGGAGCTTTTAACGTGCTGCCTTCGTTATACTGTATTAGTTCAAAGTTAGAAAGAGATGGGGGAGATTGTCCTTATTCTGTAGCACGAAAAGCCTGAAACAACATAGAACACGTAGTTGTATTGGCAAATTAGTTTACCAGCAGAGACTGACAAAACAAATACGATCAAATTAATATTTTTATTACAACAGTACTTCTTTAAACACAGGATTTCTAGAATAATAGTGAAGAATTGTACTCGCAGACATCGTAATTTATGAGTCGAGTTGTCTTAGACCTAATATTAGTTAACCTTGTATTAAGCACAGGCTTAACTGATATTTGATAAATGCGTGAATTGTAACTTCTATTTATTTTCGCTTCAGTTTAGTTACAATTAAGCCTTATTGTACTTAATACTATTAATAAATAAACTTATAATATTAATATACGAATTATTAACGTTAGACCTCTTTTAAAAAAACTATTATACGTTTTTAACATGATGTAAAAATATCTACAAGTATATATTTACGTCGTCCTTTTGTTTCAGTCCGTTGAAATGAAGTGCGCGTGCATTGTTAGAATAGGTGAAAACCAAGTATTAGTATAACAGGTAATGCTCGAAAATAGAATGTTTGTGCTTAGGCCTAATTAAGTTACGTTTATGTGTGCATTTGAGCTCGAGCTGCTTACTAACGTGACATTTCGCAATTTGACCAATTCTTAATCAGCAGACGAACATGATTTCTGTGCATCATTGTAACTCTAGTTCCCAAGACGTTTGCGAACATTTTATTTGCTCTCTTACATTTTTTTTCGGTTCTTTTCTAAACAGGCAGGAAATAAATATATTTTCATGGATTTATTTTTCGGTGGAAGGTTAACTTTAGACCAAGTAAGCAAGGTAAATAAGTGCTTGAAGAATAAAAATAAATGACTATTTAGTGCTTAGGCCTAATTTAAAAAAACAAACAAAAAACTTTTATTATGTAAAAATAGACAACTTAATGCTTAGAGCTAAGTTTAAAAAGTTTATATTACGTACAAATAAATCACTTAGTATTTAGGCTTAAGTTGATGAAGTTTATATTTTGTAAATGTGTTTTAACGCTTGGGGTTAAGATAACGAAGCTGGTGTTGCGTTAGGGTTAAGGTTAAGTTCAGTAAGATTAGAAAGTATATAGAGAAGTCGTTCACAAATTGAATCTGTAAAATTAGACTAAGCATATACTTAAGTGAGTGTTAACTGTGCCAAGATCGTATCTTCACGTTACATGTTCACAATCGTGCCACTGAAATAACGCTCAGCTTGTCGTAAAATGTTTTATGTTGAATACTGTCACGTTTGTCTGTCTTCTGCCTGTACGTGACTAAATCCGAGATTCTTTCGGTGTGTGCAGAATACAAAAATTCAATTGTATAATTGTAGAAATAACTCTCATAATCGAAAATCGAAAACACGCGCACAGATAATACCTGGACTTGAGCAGCTAAGCTGGACTATTTTTGTAGGTCGTCTTAAAAGGTAGTCAAGGTTAGTCACTCTGAACAGGCTTTTGTTGTTCTTCAGTACTAGTCTACCAAGGTCATTTCTGGGAATTAACCAGAAAATCAGTGATTTTGTACATGAATTTTCAAATGCGCAAGTTTTAGCTTTTCTTTCCCTTTTTGTTTTCTTTCTTCAAAAAAACTACTCTATGTACTTGGAATAATTATTTTCTAAACCTTCAGTTATCTTTATGTGTTCAGAAAGTCTATTTCAAGCCAGCAACTGATAGCGGTGCTCAGAAACAAAATAAGAAGAATTCAAGCCTGTAATGATGCCAATCGGGGTGTCTTTCAAGATTGTTTACAACTATCATTCATATTTAGCTCCAGTGTTCTTTATTGAAACATGTCTGTTAATAAATATATAAGTGTACAGTGATTTTTCGAACATCCTGTAGAACAAACTTTACACATCTGTAAAATTAAGGTACATAAAATTACGTAATTCTGTTTGGGGTGGGGTGGAAGGGGTGTTTTGAATTTCGCGCAAAGCAACACGAGGGCTATCTGCGCTAGCCGTCCTTAATTTAGCAGTATAAGACTATAGGGAGCGCAGCTAGTCATCACCACCCACCGCCAACTCTTGAACTACTCTTATATTAACGAATAGTGGGATTGACCGTGACACCCCTCGGCTTCACAGTGAAGCATTTTTGCGAATATTGCTTCAGTTCCAAGAGTCATGAAAATTGACATATACTACAAAGCTCCCTGTGTTAATTTCCGGCATGACTAGGTGGTTAGGGTGATCGATTAGCAATCTTCGAGTCGCGCATTCGAATCTCCGTCTTACGAATCACGCTCGCCCATTCAGCCATAGAGACTTTTTAATGTGACGATCAATCCCACTATTCTTTGGTTAAAGAGTAGTCCATTGGTTGGCGGTGGGTGGTGATTACTGGCTGCCTTCTATCTAGTCTTTCACTGGTAAATTAGGGATGGCTGGTGTAGATAGAACTCGTGTAGCTTTGTGGAAGTTCCAAGCAAATAAATTCTATGTGAAGTATTCAGTCTAACTGACACCTGGTTGAATATCATGTAATTAATTAGTGTGGAGTACAGCGAGCTCCCCATTAAACATGCTAAGGAAAACTTAACAGTTGTGTTCAGTTTAGGTGAAAATAATGAAGGTTTAAATTAAAACATTTGTAACACAAGACTGATTCCATAATCATGAGAAAGATTTGTTGTGTCACTAATAGCGGTGATTGCTATAATATTTTTCAGGTTTATATCCTACATCTCTTTGCTGTAGGGATTCGATAGGGTCGTCCAGTGAGAGCTCTATTTGATGTGAGATACATAACACTTGTACATCACGTGACTAGATATACATTCCTGGGTTCCCTGAAGTAAGTGTTTCTTGCTGCTGTATAACTGATGCACTATGACTGGTTAGATATCACGTGACTAGATACACACTCAAGGTTCTCCTGACGAAAAGATTCGTGACTACATGCTGGGTTAAAGATCACGTGATTAAATATCATGTATCATACGCTCGTGGATGGGATGTTTATTTTGAACGTTATGGGTGACAAATGGTGGAATACGATGCGCCGAGAACATCACCATAACAACGTCAATGTTGACAGCCGACCGAATCTCCTTCAAACGTCAATGTTATTCCGCGTAAATAATGAGTGAAGTGGAAAACCTGTCTTTCTTGTAGGTCTTCACTCTTATTACCACTATACGAGTTTTCTTCAGAGCTGTCAGAAAATGTATTTATCGTGTTTTTACCAACTTTATTGTGAGGAAAAAAAAAGTGAAATACAATTTCTCGCACACATTTTGGGTGAATCATCCCTCGAGGTGAAACTAAAATTATTCAAATGTTTTTTGACACATGTCCTTACTTCGCAGAATTCTTCACTTGATATTTTTACCAAATATTCGTAATATTTGCGCGATTCTGGGAAAAAATAAGTCGGCGCTGGAAAATTAAATGTGTAACTGCTTCACTCATTATTACTTTTAATACATTTTAAGTAAAAAGAAATTAAAACTACACACGAATTATTTGAGACTACATTTATTAATGACATTAAACTGAATGCGTATAGATTACATGCAACTCGATTTCTTTTTACATTAATTAGCAAAGAAAAGAAAAATAAGAACAAATTGGATCTAAACAAATCACTAACATAAATACACGTTTAAAATGCATTTCTTGGTCTTTACTACAATACTAACATATTGACTTTTGTAATGTTGGTCAGTGTCAAAACGAGTAAGTGAAAAAAGCAGCGAATTTCGTTGTAAGTTATATAAATAATCTTGAAAAATGTGTACGTTTCAAATAGATCGTACACCTGTATAGTGTATTTCATTAAGTGTTTAATACTATACTTGTGTGTCCTAATAACCATTTGACGTATGTCGAAAAAAGTTCACTCTTTCAACATTTCGGTATGTACTCTTGAGCCGTAGAGAACACAGGGTGCCTGATGTCAGCTCCTGAGGGAGAATAGCAGAATGTGGGTGCTGGACAGTCTGGGAGTCTTCTCCCAATTAACAAGGGGAGCAGACACAGCTAGAGTATTCTCTAACACTCCGAGGTTTTGATAAGTTCGGGTGTATTTGTCATACACATATATTAATTTCAGAAATGTTGGAACTTAGTTCCTGTTTCAGGTTCTGATGCAGCCTTTCAGTCGCATAACATCTTGGTAATGACTAGTAGTGGTGCCCCCCAGTGGCTCAGCGGTATGTCTGCGGACTTACACACTAAAATCCGGGTTTCGGTACCCGTGGTGGGCAGAGCACAGATAGCCCATTGTGTAGCTTTGTGCTTAATTCAAAACAACTAGTAGTGGAGAATCCATTACAATAAAGCAGATATAATGTTCGTATACAAAACTATAAAGTATGCAATACACTCCATTATCTAGCAAATATAATGTTCGTGTACAAAACTATAAAGTATGCAATGCACTCCATTATCTAGCAAATATAATGTTCGTGTACAAAACTATAAAGTATGCAATGCACTCCATTATCTAGCAAATATAATGTTCGTGTACAAAACTATAAAGTATGCAATGCACTCCATTATCTAGCAAATATAATGTTCGTGTACAAAACTATAAAGTATGCAATGCACTCCATTATCTAGCAAATATAATGTTCGTGTACAAAACTATAAAGTATGCAATGCACTCCATTATCTAGCAAATATAATGTTCGTGTACAAAACTATAAAGTATGCAATGCACTCCATTATCTAGCAAATATAATGTTCGTGTACAAAACTATAAAGTATGCAATGCACTTCATTATCTACTATAGCATTACTGTTATGAACAATGCACTCCATTATCCACTATAACATTGCCGTTATGAACAATGTACCCTCTTATCTACTGTAGCATTACTGTTATGAGTCATAGAGTTTAAAATAAACAAATAATATCTAACGATCAAAGTTCGTGTCCTGTTCTTTCGTTACATTTTTCACATATGAAAATGTAGTGGTATGATTAACTTCTGGTCAAGATATGAATGTATTGGTAGGATATTCTGGCATCATGATTTCTCCCCAGTAATACAGGATGAAGTGGAAGAAACTATATGAAAATCATGCAGATTAGCGCCTCACTACATCTGCAACTGTGAAAATGTAAATAATGAACAGAACACGAACTTCGATCGTTGAACACGAGTTAGACTAAAAACATAACATGGATCGTCACATTAGTTCTGCAGTAAAGTGACATGAAGACGTTTAGTGAAAATTGCACTTTACCAAATTAACCCAGTTCACACCATACTGTTATTGTTTAAACAGTGCGCTTGGTAATCATTACATTTCTCCAACTTATCTCACTTCACACCATAAACATGTTGTTCAAACAGTTTTATTCTATAAATAGCGTTTCGACCATCAATATAAATAAGTTTGTATTATCCAGTCGGTTTGAAGAACTCTGGTATTAAGTAAAATAAACCTGAACGGTATTAGACAAGATAGAAATAATTTGTTTTATGCATTATTATACACTTTTCCCTACAAGTTTCTATTAAATATTAAGACGGTATAAATCAAAAGTAAACCTTACCATTTAGTGTTTACAAAAAGATTTTCTAGGCTTCGTAAAATGATGAAATTTTAATATATAATTTGATTGTTGAAATATTGAACAAAGTGAAAGAAAATATCATAATTCCTAGTGGGTATATGATATCAGTACAAGAAGTTATCTGAACGTCACTACTTTGAAGCTAACAGACTTGGGAATAGGTCGTAAAGTCTACAGTCAGTTCTTATGACACTCTCGGCTAACAGCATAGTGGGATTTGACTGTTCCTCTCATAACGCAACAATGGCACCAAAGAGTGGAGCACAATTTTTGCCAAAGTTGAAACCATAAATAAAAGGATTAACAAAATGACTTATTATGACAACCATGGACAAATGGGTTAACAGAATGGTTCACTATAAAACCATGGACACAAGGATTAACAGAATGACACACTGTGGTAACCATAGACACAAAGATTAACAGAATGACTTTCCATGGCAACCATGTAGAGACAGACTAATAGAATGATACACAATGGTAAACATGGATACACGTATTAAAAGAATGATTCATTATGACAACCATGAACACAGGAATTAACAGAATAATTCACTATGTTAACCATGGACCTAATGATTAACAGAATACTCATTATTTTGTTCGAAAACATTCATTTTTTACTCTTACTTTTGAGTAATTATTTCTTCTAAATAACTGTAAAAACGTTACGGTGTTACACAGAAACTGGACACATTTGGTTAAGTCTAGACTCCCTTTTTTTCAATCAAAGCTATTAAGTTTTTCTGGATTAAAATACATTTGTTGGTTAAAAACAGCGTTTTCTGTTTGAGAAACACTTTGTGGAAACTATCAAAATATTTCTAACTTACGATTTCTTAAAAGCGAAATGAGACTCAGCTGACTGTGAAACTAGTTGAGATAATACTATCTTTTAATACCACTCACAGTTTTCTCTAAAGTAACTTTTCAAATAACATCAGAGTTAATCTTTGAATCCACTGGATTCACATAAAACAACAGCAGTTAACAGACATAAAATTGATCGATCTCCAAATTGAAATATTTATGAAATGAACAAAAATAAAGAAAACGAACAACACCGATAACAATGATGGATATACAGAGAAAATGGTATGCAATTACAACTTTTACTACACACAAACTAAAAGATACCTGGAATAACTTAAACTAAAAAGTGTTTGTGCATGGACTTATGGAATTTTGTTTTCAAGATGCTTTTTATCCTATTGTCACTTTTACAATAAATCTAGGCTTGTTTTCCGACTCTTGTTCGTCCCTAGTAAGGGGGCGTTCTACTCGCACTTTGAGGGTTGCAGGCTCGAATCTCTGTCCCACCAAAATTCTTGCTCTTTCAATCTTGGGAGTGTTATAATGTCACGGCCAATCCCACTGTTTGTTGGTAAAGAAAGAGTCCAAGAGTTGGCAATGTGTGGCGATGATTAGCTCCTTTCCCTTTAGTTTTACATTGCTAAATTAGGAATGAGTTGCGCAGATAGTCGTCGTGTAGCTTTACTCAACTGAAACCAAACCATTCTTCCTCTCAGAGTGAGACTAAGAAAAACTTTTATAAAAACTGTAGATAATTTATTTTGTCGTTAAGACTAAGAAAATAAGAATGAATGTATATATAATGAGGGCAGTATCTATAAAGAAGGAAAGAGACACTGGAGTAGCCAGCCATTTACAGTTAGAGACACTGGAGTAGCCAGCCATTTACAGTTAGAGACACTGGAGTAGCTAGCCATTTACTGCTAGAGACACTGGAGGAGTTACCCATTTACAGTTAGAGACATAGGAGGAGATTGATACCCATTTACAGCTAGAGACACTGGAGGAGTTACCCATTTACAGTTAGAGACACTGGAGGAGATAGATACCCATTTACTGCTAGAGACACTGGAGGAGTTACCCATTTACAGTTAGAATCATAGGAGGAGATAGATACCCATTTACAGCTAGAGACACTGGAGGAGATAGATACCCATTTACTGCTAGAGACACTGGAGTAGATAGCCATTTACAGTTATAGACATTGGAGTAGCCAGCCATTTACAGTTAGAGACACTGGAGTAGCCAGCCATTTACAGTTAGAGACACTGGAGTAGCCAGTCATTTACAGTTAGAGACACTGGAGTAGCCAGCCATTTACAGTTAGAGACACTGGAGTAGCCAGCCATTTACAGTTAGAGACACTGGAGTAGCCAGCCATTTACAGTTAGAGACACTGGAGTAGATAGCCATTTACAGTTAGAGACACTGGAGTAGCCAGCCATTTACAGTTAGAGACACTGGAGTAGCCAGCCATTTACAGTTAGAGACACTGGAGTAGATAGCCATTTACAGTTAGAGACACTGGAGTAGCCAGCCATTTACAGTTAGAGACACTGGAGTAGCCAGCCATTTACAGTTAGAGACACTGGAGTAGCCAGCCATTTACAGTTAGAGACACTGGAGTAGATAGCCATTTACAGTTAGAGACACTGGAGTAGCTAGCCATTTACAGTTAGAGACACTGGAGTAGCCAGCCATTTACAGTTAGAGACACTGGAGTAGCCAGCCATTTACAGTTAGAGACACTGGAGTAGATAGCCATTTACAGTTAGAGACACTGGAGTAGCCAGCCATTTACAGTTAGAGACACTGGAGTAGCCAGCCATTTACAGTTAGAGACACTGGAGTAGCTAGCCATTTACAGTTAGAGACACTGGAGTAGATAGCCATTTACAGTTAGAGACACTGGAGTAGCTAGCCATTTACAGTTAGAGACACTGGAGTAGCTAGCCATTTACAGTTAGAGACACTGGAGTAGCTAGCCATTTACAGTTAGAGACACTGGAGTAGATAGCCATTTACAGTTAAAGACACTGTAGGAGATAGTCATTTACAGTTAGAGACACTGGAGTAGCTACCCATTTTCAGTTAGAGACACTGGAGGAGTTACCCATTTATAGTTAGAGATACTGGAGGAGATAAATACCCATTTACTGCTAGAGACACTGGAGGAGTTACCCATTTACAGTTAGAGACATAGGAGGAGACTGATACCCATTTACAGCTAGAGACACTGGAGGAGTTACCCATTTACAGTTAGAGACACTGGAGGAGATAGATACCCATTTACTGCTAGAGACACTGGAGGAGTTACCCATTTACAGTTAGAATCATAGGAGGAGATAGATACCCATTTACAGCTAGAGACACTGGAGGAGATAGATACCCATTTACTGCTAGAGACACTGGAGGAGTTACCCATTTACAGTTAGAGACTTAGGAGGAGATTGATACCCATTTACAGCTAGAGACACTGGAGGAGTTACCCATTTACAGTTAGAGACACTGGAGGAGATAGATACCCATTTACTGCTAGAGACACTGGAGGAGTTACCCATTTACAGTTAGAGACACTGGAGGAGATAGATACCCATTTACTGCTAGAGACACTGGAGGAGTTACCCATTTACAGTTTTTGGTTTAGTTGAAATTTCTAAGAAAGCTACGCGAGGACTATATGCGCGAGCCGTCCGTAATTTAGCAGTGTAAGACTAGAGGGAAGGCAGTTAGTCATTACCACCCACCGCCAACTTTTACCAACGAATAGTGGGATTGATCATCACATTATAACGCCCTCACAGCTTAAAAGCGAGCATGTCTAGTGTGACAGGGATTCGAACCCGCGACTCTCGGATTACGAGTCGAGTGTCTTAACCACCTGATCATGCCGGGCCCTTTACAGTTTTATACCTGTTACTATTAATTCCTATTAATACTTCAGGATTGTCAACTTGTTTGATGTATATGGCCTGGCCTGTGTTGAATTCTTGTATTCCTTGTAAACGTACGGCAGCCAGTGTGTGATTTGTACGGTTTTTGGGAATGTTTGGACGGTAAGTATGAACCTTTGGGAATGTTTGGACGGTAAGTATGAACCTTTGGGAGTGTTTGGACGGTAAGTATGAGTCTTTGGGAATGTTGGGACCTTAAGAATGAATCTTTGGGAATATTTGGACGGTAAGAATGAATCTTTGGAAATGTTGGGACGAAGCGATAGAAGCTCGTGTCTTTCTTCAATATTTTGTTTAGGAGGTAAGAACGAATGAAATGTAACAAACGTTCTCCACTGTTGGTGTCGAAAGAGAACGGGTTCTTGTATAGTGCATTCTGTTCAATGCTATTACGTTCTTTCTGACAATAGCTACCAACCTATAGAAAATTCTACTTCAAACTTAAAGCTAAAGATCACGTTTATATCATGCTTGTTCAAGTGATCAAAGAGGGTCCAACTTAGCAAGAAATCCAATATTCTGAAAGGTATAAATGTAGGACATCAAGTGAATGGTGAAATACAGGATGCATAACGATAAAAGTACAGAACATAAACAAAGACACATGTATAAACACCATATATCCTGGAATATCTAAACTGGAGTAAGTGAGTGTTCTCAGAGATAGTGTCTAACGTTTTAACACTAAGTTCTTGGTGTTGTAAGCAGACCAGTTTACACAACACATTACTTAGTGTTATAGCAAGACCAGTTCACCAAACACGTTCTTTCCAACTGTTGATAAAAATCGTAGATAATAAAAACATTCTAACTTTTGAAGCAAAGTCGTTACAACTTTAAATAGACAAGTAAACCACAAATAACTGTTGAAAGGTGAGAGGCTATCGAAAACACTCTTAAAGAACTTCAAAATGACAGTTTTGTTTGCCATTTTAATTTTTCTGAGCAGCCCTGCTAATCAGAAAGTCTGGTGTTTTGTGATAGACAAGTAAAAGTAACCCAACCCACTGATTATAAATAAAAGTCCAACGTTTGTCGAATTAATAATCAAGATTGGTTGCTCATTACAGTCTGTTCTTCCACATGCTACTGAAGCATTCGAATGTAAATATTTTCAAGTAATCGAAATTTTATACGTTAGTTGAAAAAAAATATTGAGCTGTAGTCGTTTTGTTAACAAAACTAAATGTTCTCACACCGTCACTCAATGTAGAAACTTTTAGGTTTTAAAAAACAGTAATGTTAGCGTGAAGAAATAGTCCTTACGTAAGGACTCACTGGTTTTCGTGTCAGTCAAGAATGTCCATTGTAATGTACGTTCAGCTTGGTATTTTCCTGAACACAGTATGTTCTTATTCAGAGTGAAAATATTGTTCTGAAAAAGTCTTATCTTGTGAATTACCACAGTATTGTTTTAAAACATATATATGTATATATATAACAATACTACTGCAATAACTTACCGCAATCCGAGAGTCGCGGGTTCGAATCCCCGTCACACTAAACATGCTCGCTCTTTCAGCTGTGGGGGCGTTATAATGTGATAGTCAATCTAACTATTCTTTGGTAAGACAGTAGCCCAAGAGTGGCTGTGGGTGATAATGACTAGCTACCTTCCATCTACTCTTACACTGCTAAATTAGAGATGGCCAGCGCAGATAGCCTTCGAGCAGCTTTGCGCGAAATTCCAAAATAAAACAAACAAGCAATAACTTACTTTCAACCATGAATAATATACATAATTTACATTCAATCATAGATCATTTGCATAGTTTAATTTTAAACATGAATAATTTGTATAGTTTATTTTAAACCAAAATAATTTTTTACATTTATAGTCAGTTATTATGAATTGTAAAACCTTTCACACTGTATAAAAAATAAATATTTGCAGTCATTATGATGACTTCAACCACAAACGTGTTTTTAAATGACATAATTTTCCATTTTAATTCAAAACTCTCACGTTTCTTGGTATTGACGATTATATAAGTTAGAAAAGTAAAATAGTGAATTTACAGAGAATCTACACAACTGTTATAAGTTATTGTTACGCGTCAATGAAAATAAAGCTGTTTATAGTGAAATATGTGGATTTTATTCGTTCCTGTTATATTGAGATTTTATTTTATTTTATTTATAGTTATTGTTGTAAAGCACGATGCAACACAGTGGGCTACCTGTAGTTAGTTGTTGTTGTAAAGTACGATGCAACACAGTGGGCTACCTGTAGTTAGTTGTTGTTGTAAAGCACGATGCAACACAGTGGGCTACCTGTAGTTAGTTGTTGTTGTAAAGTACGATGCAACACAGTGGGCTACCTGTAGTTAGTTGTTGTTGTAAAGTACGATGCAACACAGTGGGCTACCTGTAGTTAGTTGTTGTTGTAAAGTACGATGCAACACAGTGGGCTACCTGTAGTTAGTTGTTGTTGTAAAGTACGATGCAACACAGTGGGCTACCTGTAGTTAGTTGTTGTTGTAAAGTACGATGCAACACAGTGGGCTACCTGTAGTTAGTTGTTGTTGTAAAGTACGATGCAACACAGTGGGCTACCTGTAGTTAGTTGTTGTTGTAAAGCACGATGCAACACAGTGGGCTACCTGTAGTTAGTTGTTGTTGTAAAGCACGATGCAACACAGTGGGCTACCTGTAGTTAGTTGTTGTTGTAAAGCACGATGCAACACAGTGGGCTACCTGTAGTTAGTTGTTGTTGTAAAGCACGATGCAACACAGTGGGCTACCTGTAGTCTTCTGACTGTAAGCTTTATATCACCTCAGAGTTATTGCAGGGTATCAACTGTACACATGTATTGCTTCATATTTCTTACGTTGTGATAAATACCATTTCACAGTTATGAATTTATAACAGTTAAACAGGACACAATTGTATTTATTTCTTCATAAACTTAAAATATAACTTCATGGCTATTATTCTAATGCGGGCACGTGTATCATGAACTTACAACGCGGACTCAGAAGTGTTCGAACGACAATCACTCCTGTATTTATCTAGATTTATAACATTCCAGTATAATTACCACTCTGCGTAATTACTCTCTTCTCTCTAAAGACGTTCCAAAGATCTTTATTGATTGGGTACGCTTTTGGGTCTGCTGTAATTGCATTTCGTTTCTCATACGGGGTCTCACGTTTTCATTTATTTATCGGTTCATGAGATATTAGATTACACGTTTTATTTTAATTTCAAAGGAAAGACGCTGTAGTAGCAGTTGTGCATTTTGCTTGTAGTTTTGTTGTTGTTTTTTAAGACGATATATTTTGATTTCGAAAAAGAGTCTTAAACACCTGAAGTAAAAACCGGATAACTTAGCTTGAACGAAACGTTAGTTTTATGAATGCTTTCCACAGGAAAAGTCATGATCATTGAACTTGAATGGTTTATTATTTTGAGGTTAAACGGCAAGAACTTTCTGAATAATGTTATTCGTCCTGAATTTAAAAATGATGTGTTTCGTTTATTTACTTGATGTAAAGTAGATAGATATGGAATAGGTTATCTGTGCTGCGCCCAACGCGAGTATCGAAACTCGATTTTTAGCGTATAAGGCTAGTTGCAATACGATTCCCAGTAAATTGACCGAAGTTCCTATTGGAGTGAAATTTCGAACTGTTTTTTGTTTGTTTATTTACGAAACATGCTGAAACTTGGTACGCATAAACATTAAAAATCATAGCAGAAAAATGCATTACCGTCGTAACTCAACCACCATGAAAACCCTTACCTTGCTCTGTACTTTTTCAATACGGTCCGGAAGGGCCAGCTGGGTTAAGGCGTTGGACTTGTAATCCGAGGGTCGTGGGCTCGAATCTCCGTCACACCTAACATTCTTGCCCTTTCAGCCGTGGGGGCGTTATAATGTGACGATCAATCTCACTATTTGTTGGCGGTGGGTGGTGATGACTAGCTGCCTTTTCTCTAGTTTTACACTGCTAAATTAAGGACGGCTAGCTTGGTAACGCTCTTCAGTAGTAGTGTGTGGTAGAATTAAGTTATTTAGTATTAGTGTGTGGTAGGGCTGTAACGTTCTTCAGTAGTAGTGTGTGGTAGAATTAAGTTATTCAGTATTAGTGTGTGGTAGGGCTGTAACGTTCTTCAGTAGTAGTGTGGGGTAGAATTAAGTTATTTAGTATTAGTGTGTGGTAGGGCTGTAACGCTCTTCAGTAGTAGTGTGGGGTAGAATTAAGTTATTTAGTATTAGTGTGTGGTAGGGCTGTAACGCTCTTCAGTAGTAGTGTGTGGTAGAATTAAGTTATTTAGTATTAGTGTATATCAAGGTTATATCTTCAATCTTATATTTCTGTTAGGGAGCATTAGTGTATGACAGAGTTACGTTTTTCAACGTTAGTATAATATATGGCTACTAGTTATCTTGATAGATTAAAGTTATTAATAAACATGTACGTTACAAAATCACAAACCTGTTTATACTTAGACTCTTACATAAGTTTCTGTAGCCCACTTTGAGGTGGATCTCAAGTAGTTAAAAATCCGCAGAAGAGCTTCGTATAAAAATCGCTTACTATTTGATAAAGATTCACTGATTAGAACAGTTCCACAGTGACGGGTCAGAAGATTTTCTTCACTTGATGAAAAGTCACGGGTTGGATTATTTACTCGTTTGGCGAGGAGTCAAATGTGGAAATCCATTCATTTGGCAGGATGTCAAAATGAAGAAGATATGTCCATTTCGTGGACTCTAAGTTAATCTCCAAGTCTAATGGTTATGTTTGTTAATTGGGCTTGAAGATAAACTTAGACCCCGCTAAATACGTCACATGAAGAAACGAAGGTGTGAACCCAGTGTTATGTCTGATAGCAGTGGATGGACAGTGTTCTTACGATGACACTAAATTCTGAAGAAGCATAATCACAAATTGGACATCATCTAGGCCTTATAAACAACGTAATGAAGAATAAATATTTGCATAACCCATCAGGGTCCGGTTTTACGGAACAAAATGTAAACAGATGCAAAAAACATAATCGAAACTGATTTTAAAACCAAGATAAAGAAACTATAATAAAAGGAGAACTTGAAATAATAATTACAGAAGCAATCATCGAGTGAATAATTAACAGGTAAGTAAAAATTAGTAAGTTACGCTTAACCTAATCATTGATGACATAGATTTAAGTACAGCTGACACGAACAACTGAAAATTCGTTTATTCCTCTTTGTCATTGGGACTCTTGACTCCCATCCTGCTAATAGGGAGTTATTTTCCCATCATCGAACATCCTCGCCTCTTTACACATGAGGTGTTACTATGTGACAGTCAATTCCACTGTTCGGTTAGGGTAGCCAAAAAATTATCGGTGGATGGTCTTGACTGTGTGCTTTCTCTCTAGTCTATCACTTCTAAGTTAAATACATATAGCGCAAATAACTTTTGAGTAACTTTGCTGGAAGTTCAGAAAAGAAACAATTAAATCATTGTTGAATCGTACTTACAGTGCAAGTAACAATTACTGAAATATTTCCAACAAAGAAACAATTAAATCATTGTTAAATCGTACTTACAGTGCAAGTAACAATTACTGAAATATTTCCAACATAGAAACAATTAAATCATTGTTGAATCGTACTGGCAGTGTGAGTTTTTACTTAATTCCACTTTTCGTTGGTAAAAGAGTAACCCAAGGGTCGGCGGTGGGTGGTAATGACTAGGTGCTTTCTCTCTAGTCTTATACTGCTAAATTAGAGACGATTAGCGCAGTTAGCTCTCGAGTAGCTTTGCGCGAATTTCAAAACAAGCCAAACCAAAGGTTAAATAACCTTAATTATGGCTTTGTAGTGTTTCAGGTTACAAACACATGTTACTTGGGGAAATTGATTAATTTTGTCATAACTATTATGGTGTTAGCTGCTGAAAGAGATGGTTACAACATAGCACGTGTGTTGTAATTCGTCTACTCAAAAAGGTGGTTATAAGGTAGTATGCATATTAAGGTTTTAAGGTTTTTCTGTTCACGTGTTTATATAAAGGTTCATTTGATCCAAACTGGTGGTCAGAATATCACACGTCTATCAGGGTCTCTCCTATTTAGATGGTGGTTAAAATATTACACGTGTATTGAGGTTAATTTGACTGAACAGGTGGTCACAATATTACACGTGTATTAAGGTTTCTCCGGTCAAACAGGTGGTTACAATATTACACGTGTATT
Source organism: Carcinoscorpius rotundicauda (assembly GCA_011833715.1). Classification (NCBI taxonomy): domain Eukaryota; kingdom Metazoa; phylum Arthropoda; class Merostomata; order Xiphosura; family Limulidae; genus Carcinoscorpius; species Carcinoscorpius rotundicauda. The sequence continues at coordinate 174,869,934 of CM022392.1, forward strand.
AAGGTTTTTCCAGTCATATATTTATATATGTTAAAATATTATTTTTTTTCTGTATCAAAATAATAGTTTACCGATAATTAAATAGAGAATTAGGTATTTATATAGTATTTTTGCGCAGAGACACTTACAGTGAGAGACTAAATGTAGTTTGATGCTAGAAAATATTGACGTTTTGCTCATAGAATGAAGACACGTGGCTCGTTTTGCACAAGTTGAATAGCCAAGTTTCAAGTATATCTTGGAAACACCTACACACTATGGTTTAATTTATTTTTTTTAAATTCAAACGACATAATGTACTATCCATGTTATGTTTATCACAGATATCGAACATCAAATTTTAACGTTTCAAAACTCCACTCTTACTCCAAAGCCCCAAGGTTTGAGGAGGGCTTGAGAAACTTTGTGATAATAAAAGGGAACTAAATCTATGTGAAGGGGATGTAACTTTATTGCCCAACAATATGAGGTTAATTGCAAGAACCCGTCATGCTTAACTTGAGTATATTAGGTACATTGGAAATATTTTTCATGCTTAAAGTGAGTACATTATGTTAAATCGGATCATATGATTAAATGAGGTTAATTATAATAACCTCTTTTGCTTAAATTGAGTATGCCTCCCAGTGGCTAAGCGGTATGTCTGCGGACTTACTCGCTAAAATCCGGGTTTCGATACCCGTGGTGGGCAGAGCACAGATAGCCCATTGTGCAGCTTTGTGCTTAATTCTAAACAACATTAAATTGAGTATGTGATGTTAATTGAAACAGTCCTTAAAATTTATGTATAAGAGATTAAACTGTAACAAATGTTTATCCTTAAACTAATTGTTATTTATTTATATAAAATGTTCAAGTGATCTAAAGAAATATTTCCAGTGTTTATAGCAGGTGATCTAAAGAGATATTCCTACTGTTTTATATCAATGTAAAAACTGTATCGTACCAAGATACAATAATCAGACGGGTTGATATTTTCAGAATAACGTTAACTTTGGAAATAGGAATGACAAAATGCACGTGAACGACTTTTGGGTTTTTTATTTTTCTTTGATGGTTTTACCCTATTGCTTACTCCTTGAACAACAAACACATGACAATGATATACGAAATCTTGTACTCGAAGTGTGAGAAATTTATGTTTGACAGACATTTCCTTCGCCCCATCTTTTGAACGGTGAAAGTTCAATACGCAGATCGATAGCTGATTAGAAACACCTGTCGTATACAGACCCCTACGTTTGAACAATATTAAATAACGAATCTATGTTCTATAACAGATAGCGTTGTCCGGGCAACTTGCAAACGTGTGACGACTTAATACAATCAGTAACGTATACCACTCGAAGATCTAAAAAACGAAACGCACGAAGGTACAATGCAAATAAACCACAGATAGATAACTATTTTAAGTTGACATACATATAAATCCAACACCATACTTGACGTTTTTTCAGTACAAATCTATCTCGGTAATCGATACCGAGTAAAGAAACTACGGTGACGTAATATCAAAGGTTTTACGTAACGAATAGAGAGAGTGATATAAAAATGGCACATAGCCAAATATAAGGCGCAATGTTGTTAGATAACTAATCGAAGAAACGTGGAAGTTAAATGTTGTTTGGATATATTAATGAACATAGAGACTGTGACGGAGTGTTATACCTGTTGTCTCTAATGTGTTGCACAGTATCTTGGATGTATTAATGAAGTTAAAGACAGTGACAGAGTGTTATACTTGTTGTCTCTAAAGTATTGAACAGTATCTTCGATGTATTAATGAATTTATCGACTTTGACAGAGTTTTATACCTGTTGTCTACAGTATTGAATAGTATTTTGGATGTATTAATGAACTTATAGATTGTGTAAAACCTGTTGTCTCTAAAGTGTTGAACAGTATCTTGGATGTATTAATGAACATAGAGACTGTGACAGAGTGTCATACCTGTTGTCTCTTGTTATGTATAAAGCGTATGTAGAAATTTCTAGAATTAAGTAGATCGATCATGTATTTTAGTTTGGTGTCTGTACGAGCCTCGTGCAAAAACAAGCATGCGCAGATTACTCTGGAATTCTGTGGAAGTTACGCGATTGTTCGAGAACACAGTAAGCCTACTAGTATATAAACAAACGGCGATGCAAGGAGAGGGAGTCAGTCATTCGTTTTCATTTGATTCAAGAGATATTGTCTTCGTTTGAGAAATTTTCAACGTTTGCTGTGTGTCTATTCAACTTGGATTTGTGACTGGAGCTAGATCTACAAAAGCTGTGATTTTATTTCGTTAATCTTTACGATTCATTCGAATTACTGGTTATACTGAAGGTCAACACGTACAGGACTGTTTACGGGAGACCGAGGCAAGCTAGAAAACGACAAATTTGAGACATTCATCAAAGACATCGTAAAAAGAACTTCGTCAAATTTATTGAACTGTGAATTGTTTCTGGACTTCTCCATTCAAACTTCGGAATTTCTTCGTGAGACCAAATTCACTCCCTAGACTGGAATTTTGGATTTCTGATCTGGACTTTTGAACTTTCATTCTGGATCATTATATTGGACACAGGCCAGTACCATTTTGTATTGTAATTAATTTTGAAGGTTGAAACTGAATATCTGTCATTGTTATTATATAATTTATTTTATATCTGTCACATATATAATAGTTTATTGTAATAAATTATATAAGCTGTTATCTGTGTCTTTCTGTTGCGTTCAGTCCATACATAAAAAAATGTAACAGAAAATTGGGGGCTCGTCCGGGATAGATCATCCAATTTAATTCTATTCCAAAATTAGATTTATATTCTATACAGATCGACAGCTTGTATATTCAAAATGGCATTCCAACTCGAAGATTTTATAGACAAATTTAATCAGAATCCCTCTTTCGAATTGATCAGTGAATTGAAAAAATTTGATTTGCTTGATGTTGGGAAACATTTCAATTTGGAAGTGAAGCAAGCAATGAAGAAAGCAGATATCAAACAAATTGTTGTTGAACATTTGGTCAGCCAAAACGTTTTGCCTCAAAAAGTTGTACAACTATAGCCTGCCGTTCATTTTGACCCAGATTTTGAATTTAAAAAAATGGAAATGGAAATAAAATTTCGTTTAGAAATTGAAAGTAAACTCCTTGTTCTTGAGGCAGGAAAAGAAACCAAACGACTTGAGGTAGAACAAAAACGTATTGAGGCAGAACAGGAAAACAAACGCCTTGATGCCGAAATATAAAAAGAACGCATTAAAGCTGATAAGGAAATCAGTATGAGAAAGGCACAGACAGAAGAAAAGGTTGTCCAAATGCAGTTGGATAATTTTGATGCTTCCAAACAAATTCGTTTAGTACCTCCATTCAATGAAAAAGCTGTAGATGAATATTTTCAGCAATTTGAAAAATTGGCCCTTAGGCTAAAATGGCCTACCGAATATTGGACAGTATTACTTCAGAGTGTTTTAAAGGGTAAAGCTCAGGAAGTATTTTCCAAACTTATGACCGAGTAGAGTTATGATTACGAGCACGTCAAAAAATGCATTTTGAATGCTTATGAATTGGTGCCAGAGGCATACAGACAAAAATTTCGTGGTTACAAAAAGTTTGACAGCCAAACTTATGTCGAATTTACTCGTGAAAAAGAAACTCTATTCGACAGGTGGTGTGATTTCAAAGAAATCAAAGATGATTACACAAAACTCAGAGAACTCATGTTAGTTGAAGAGTTTAAAAGATGTATTCCCGTAGAGCTCAAAACTTGCATTGATGAACAAAAAGCTTCCAAAATTCATGATGCTGCTGTCTTGGCAGACGAGTATGCTTTGACTCACAAAGATTTGTCATACAAAAGCAAAACAAATCACACAGCAAAGAAACCCAATGACTCATTCAAACATTACGCAAATGTCGACAAAGACAAAAAAGAGCAAACTTCTGATTCTCAAACAAAGACTTCATCTCATTTTCAAAGCTCATCATCTACCAAAAACGTGTTATTCTCATCCAAAACATGTGCTTATTGTAAGAAACCTGGCCATCTGATTTCTGAGTGCTATAAGCTCATAAACAAGCTATCACCCCATAGTTTCATTTCGCCCTCGTTGGATACATCATTTGTTCCCAATGATTTTGACCCTGTCCAGTCCACTGTGGATTCCAATTCCAATATTCTTGATGTACCTGAAGATCTTGTTGAGGACAAATTTAAGCCTTTCATCACTGAAGGTTTTGTTTCTTTTGTTGGCGATTCACATCTACAACCAACTAAGATCCTGCGGGATATTGGAGCTTTTCAGAGTTTGATTTTGGAAAGTGTACTTCCGTTTTCTGAAAAGTCATCCGTTGGGGCAATTTGCTCATTTCTGGTGTAGAAGGTGGCGTAGTTTGTGTCCCTCTTCATAGATTGGATTTGCATTCGGACTTAGTTTCGGGCCCAGTGACTGTGGGTATTAAATATTCATTGCCTGTTGAGGGTTTGTCTATGCTTTTGGGAAATGATTTGGCTGGTAATAAGGTGGTACCAGAGGTCCATGTTGTTGAAGCACCTGTTGTTAGTCCCAGGACAGAGCAACTCGTTGAAGAGTTTCCTGATGTTTTCCTCGCATGTGCTGTTACTCGTTCTCAAACACGTTCTCAGGAGTCCAAAGAGGATTTCTCTTTATCTGATACGTTCATGTCTCACATCGATGAGATTTCTGACTCAACTTTGAGTTCTACTGATGACTCCAAGTCATTTTTCAACTCTCTTCATCGAAAAAACTTGTTGAGGAACAGGACAATGATCCTGAAACTCGTTCTCTTCTACAACTGGTTGTTGATGAAAATGAAATAGGAACTGTCCCTATTTGTTACTACCAGAAGTCAGGCCCCCAGTGGCTCAGCGGTATGTCTGCGGACTTACACGCTAAAATCCGGGTTTCGATACCCGTGGTGGGCAGAGCACAGATAGCCCATTGTGTAGCTTTGTGCTTAATTCAAAACAACAACAACCAGAAGTCAGGTGTGTTAATGAGAAAATACAGACCTCCTGACGTTGCTGCTTATGAAGAGTGGAATGTTACTCACCAAATCTTCATTCCAAAATGCTATCGGAATGATATTCTTAGTCTTGCTCATGATCATGTGTTGTCAGGACACTTAGGTGTAAGAAAGACCCTAGATCGTATCCGACGACATTTCTATTGGCCAAAGATGCGCCAAGATGTTGTTGACTATTGTAAGACATGCCATTCTTGCCAAATGACTGGAAAACCAAATCAGGGGATTCCCAAAGCACCACTGCAGCCTATTCCTGCCTTTGAAGAACCGTTCTCAAGGGTCATTATCGACTGTGTTGGCCCAATGCCAAAAAGCAAAGCAGGAAATGAATACTTCTTGACAATCATGTGTGCTTCTACACGTTTCCCTGAGGCTATCCCTTTGAGAAAAATTACTGCTCCCAACATTGTCAAGGCTCTTGTCAAATTCTTTACCATGTTCGGGATTCCAAAAGTTGTGCAATCAGATCAAGGCTCAAATTTTATGTCCAAGCTATTTCAGCAAGCCATGCATGAACTAAGCATCCATCAAATTTCATCCAGTGCATACCATCCTGAGTCACAAGGTGTCCTTGAACGTTTCCACCAAAATCTAAAAGCCATGCTTAGAAATTACTGCCACGAGCACTCAAAGGACTGGGATGAGGGTGTTCCCTTGTTGTTGTTTGCATTTCGTGAGGTTGTTCAAGAATCTACTGGATTTAGCCCTTTTGAGTTGGTTTATGGTCACTCAGTTCGTGGTCCATTGAAGTTGGTTAAGGAGAAATGGTTGGAGGACAATAACTCACAAATTAGCTTGTTGAACTATGTCTCTGATTTCAAAACCAGATTGCACAATTCTTTTAATGTTGCCAGGGAAAACCTGAAGTCTTCTCAGGAAGAGATGAAAACCTGGTATGACAAAAGGGCCAGGAAGCGATCTTTTAATGTTGGTGACCAAGTACTAGTCTTGTTGCCCACATCAAGCTCTTCACTTCAAGCTAAATATTTTGGACCTTATTCAATTGAAAAGAAAATTAATGATCTAAACTATGTAATCACTACCCCTGATCGGAGGAAAAGCAAACAGCTTTGTCATATCAATATGTTGAAACCCTATCATGTGTGAAAGAAAACAAATGTGTCGAATGCTGTTCCTGTAAACGTGACAAGTGGTGTGAATGAAGATCATGATCCTCCTCCTTCTCCTCCTGAAATTATAGAAAATAGCATTCCAGACACTCACGTTAAACTCAAAAACTCACACGTATTAGCAAACTTAGATGAGAAACTCAATCATTTAACCCAACAACAAAGTCAAGAGTTGAAAAGTTTGATTTTAGAGTTTGCTCATTTGTTCCCTGATGTGCCTGGTAGAACCAATGTCATAAAACATGATGTCATTATTGAGAACACTCGACCAATAAAACAACATCCATATCGGGCCAATCTTGTGAAATTGTCACAAATCAGGTCAGAAGTACAATACATGCTTGAAAATGATTTCATTGAGTTGTCAAACAGTAATTGGAGTTCACCTTGTATCTTGGTACCAAAGTCTGATGGTTCAGTTAGGTTCTGTACAGATTTCAGAAAGGTTAATGATGTGACCAAGACTGATTCATATCCTATTCCTAGGATGAATGAATGTATTGACCGTGTAGGTAACTCAAAGTACCTTACCAAATTTGACCTACTCAAAGGTTATTGGCAAGTACCTTTAACTCCTCAAGCAAGAGAAATTTCAGCTTTTATAACACCCGATGGTTTGTACCAATACAAAGTTATGCCATTTGGCATGAAAAACTCTGGAGCAACATTTCAAAGGTTGATGAATCATGTCATTGCAGGGTTAGAAAATGTGTATGCTTACATTGATGATGTACTTGTAGTACGCAGTGACTGGTCTGAGCATTTAAGTCACATTCGTGCATTCTTTGAGAGGTGTTCCGAGGCTCAGTTGACTATCAACCTCTTAAAAAGCGACTTCTGTAAAGCAACAATTGTGTTCTTAGGCCATGAAATTGGTCAGGGTAAAGTGAAGCCTATCCAAGCTAAGGTACAGGCAATAGAGGAGTATCCAGAGCTGACGAACAAAAGAGGAGTTATGAGATTCTTGGGCATGGCAGGGTATTATAGGAAATTTTTTCCAAATTTTGCTGATGTGGCTGCACCTTTAACAGCCTTACTAAAAAGGATGTAAAATTTTCCTAGAATCAAAATTGCCAGACTGCCTTTGAAAGGATAAAGATCATGCTCATGAGTGCTCGAATCCTCAAAGCTCCCGATTTTGACAAACCATTTAAGCTTGCTGTAGATGCGAGTGACATTGGTGTTGGTGCTGTGTTGTTGCAAGAGCAAAATGGTGTTAACCATCCTGTGTGTTACTTTTCAAGAAAACTTGATAAGCACCAAAGAAACTATTCAACAATTGAGAAAGAAGCACTTGCATTGTTGTTAGCTTTACAACATTTTGATGTTTATTTGTGTTCTTCACCATTGATTGTTAATGTTTACACCGACCACAATCCACTCGTATTCTTGAACAAAATTAAAAACAAAAATCAAAGGTTACTCAGGTGGAGTATTATTCTGCAGCAATACAATGTGTCCATTAATAATATCCGTGGTTCGGACAATGTCATCGCGGATGCGTTGTCACGGTAATTAAGTTGTTCAGTGTTTTGTTATAATTATCGGTTGACTAAAATTTGTTTCTTAGTTCAATGTTATGTATAATAAGTTAAAAAAAGTTTTCACAAGTTTAAACTTTTTTTGCTTTTAAGGGGGAGAGTGTTATGTATGAAGCGTTTGTAGAAATTTCTAGAATTAAGTAGATCGATCATGTATTTTAGCCTGGTGTCTGTACGAGCCTCGTGCAAAAACAAGCATGCGCAGATTACTCTGGAATTCTGTGGAAGTTACGCGATTGTTCGAGAACACAGTAGGCCTACTAGTATATAAACAGACGGCGATGCAAGGAGAGGGAGTCAGTCATTCGTTTTCATTTGATTCAAGAGATATTGTCTTCGTTATTTTAGTTGTTATTATACATTGTTTTTGTATTTAAACGTGACGCCAACTAAATAAATCAGGTTTTCAGTCGGGAAACTTTTCATATATTTACACAAGAACATATGTATATTGAAACTTTTAAATATGCTGTTTTGAATTAAGCACAAAGCTACACAATGGGCTATCTGTGCTCTGCCCCCCACGGGTATCGAAACTCGGATTTTAGCGTGTAAGTCCGCAGATATACCGCTGAGCCACTGGGGAGCCTTTTAAATATGATTATCTAGACACTATCATGTGTATATTGAAACGTTTAATATGATATTACTTAGACACGAACATACATGTTTAAAGGGTAGTTTTCAGACCCCACCTATACATACACATATAAAGCTGATAATAAATTGTGAAGAAATGTTTATTAATTACTGTTAACCAGACCACTCAACTTCAACGTGGACAAACTGTAAAGTTATTTAGTCAGCTTGTGGGAAACTCTTGTCTTTCGATTGATGGCGAAGTTGGTAAACTAGTGGTACATGGAAAACAACATGGACGGTAATTATACATTTTATGTGTGTTCTATTATTCAGACATATTGCTCTCTGTTTACTAAACATTACATAGAGTAGTTGGGATGCTCATGGAAGTTCCTTAAAATCATCATACGATAATAATAACACTGCAGACAGCTTTAGGGTTGTATCTCTATAATAAAATATTGTAAGTTGTGAGTTTGTTTTGAATTTCGCGCAGAGCTACATGAGGGCGATCTGCGCTTGCCTTCCATGATTTAGCAGTGGAAGAATAATCACCTATATTTGGGCTACTCTTTTACAAATGAATAGTGGGATTTACCCTCACATTATAACGCGCCCATGGGTGAAAGAGCGAGCATATTTGATGTTAGGGGGATTCGAACACGCGACCTTAAGATTGCAAGTCTAGCCCCCTACCCACCTGGTCATGCCGAGCTAGGTACCTAGTATAGCTAAGTATAATATAACTATGTGCCGTTGGTTCGTTTTTCCTATTGGCTGTTGGATATCTTCATTGATAATTATCTACTTTAAGACCACTTTTACTTGAACAGTCTTGATAACTTTTCTACTGTTCGTAAAATATCCTCGTTAAAACAGTTGATAACATTTCAAGTAGTTAGAGTAACCATGTTTATGTGATGAGGGGAAACAACGATCTTCTGAATGCTCTTTTAAATGAATATGTTGTTTCATACACAAGATATAATACAACTTTTGTGTTGTTTATTTGCGTGGAATTTTCCACGCAAACCTATTTTGGCGATATGTACATTAGCTGTCCTGGAGTTTAGAATGACAGAAGGACGGCAGTCAGCTTGTGGACGTCACCCACAGCTGACTCTTAAGGTACTCTATTGTCATTGAATTGCGAGATTGACGTCACAATATAACGCCCCGCGGCTGAAAGAGGACGGGTTTCGATCTCGAGACCCACAGATTGTGAATCGAACACTTCTGACCGCCAGACCATATCAGACAAATAATAGATCTGAAAATGGAATATCTAGATTACCCGACACACACACTTAGGCTTAAATATATTATTTCTCTGAAAGTTGACAACGAAATTAACAAATGGAAAAAATCACCTACGTGACAACGTTTTCCGTACAACGTATTTCTCTTTACACTCAAGTTAGGTAAAGTAAATTAAAAGCCATGGATACCAGATTAATTTTGTGTGCTTTCCAATATAAAATGTGTAACACTGAAAATCGACTAATCCTCTGGACGTTTTATCTTATAAAGAGTAGTTTTGTTCCATTATATCACATGACAGCAGCTTGTTCACAGTAGTGAATATGTAATATGACAACAGTTATTCTGAAAAACATCAAACAGAGCTCAGTTTAAGGTTTCAGTTTATAAAATGGCCTCACCTGCTGTTCATGATAATTTCGTGTTAGAACTGATTGACTTACCACGTAATTACAGCTTCAGACTAATACTGGTAGGATTACCCTCGGTCTCAGTGTCAGTCAGAAGTGTTAAAAACATCTAGTTAGGGTACAAACTTACGTGAAACAAGGGAGGACTGGAGAGTTAGAACCATGTCAAAGTCGTCGTGATAAACTTGTATACTGACACCCACATCAGTCATATTTGTATCCATTTACCCTGTGTGAAATATTATTCCAGTTGTTAAGTACACAACTACACAATTGGCTGATTACTTGTGCTCTATCTGTCACGGGTATCTAAATCTTATTTTCAGCGTCTCAAACCATATGGACTTATGCAATGTGCAACACACTTTTAGATAGTGCAAAGAATAACATACATAAAATTAATTTGCCAAGTATAGTGAATAAAAACGCCCGAACGTCTAAAACAATGAAGTTTCTCTGACGAGAGTGTTTACAGTTATTACTAACAGTTTTGATATAAAACGCTTTCTTCTCTCTCTGTTCACAGGAGACAATAACATTTTGATTTTTTTTTTCATTTTGGCGTGAAAGTTAAATGAAAGTATAACGGATGAGACTTTGTTGTTCTTAGAAAGATAAGGTTTGATTCACTGTTATTTTGGAAGCGTGTTTGTGACAAGATAACTGCGGTGAACAACGTACACGAAATCACACAAGTTCTGAGACGCGATTCTTGTCCTATTTAAAACCCGAATGAACGTGGTCGAGCCGATTGTACGCGAAAGTGTTAGGTGGCGAAGCGAGCAAGTTTCTTTTAGTTTTGTTTTTGAACCAAAGGTTGTTGTTTTTTGAATTAAGCACAAAGCTACACAATGGGCTATCTGTGCTCTGCCCACCACGGGTATCGAAACCCGGATTTTAGCGTGTAAGTCCGCAGACATACCGCTGAGCCACTGGGGGGCAAACCAAAGGAAAGAAGTGAGCATTAATCACTGATATGGGTATTTCGACGTTTCAATAAAAGTAATAAGAGAAAGATACACATATCCTAATTTTTCAGGATATTGCACGTGTTCAAGAAACCATACAAAACTATATAAATGACGGAAGAAATAGTAATACAGTATTTTATTTTAAGATATGTAAGTTTAGCTTTCAGAAGCCGCATCCTTATGTGCTAATAAAAGTTGTAATGATGCAACGTGTAAAGTTTCAAAAACAAACAACAAAAGGTAATGTTTCATTAGTATTTCACAAATATATGTTTAAATAAAAGAAAAAAGATATCGCAGTACGACTTGTGTGTTTTCTTAGGGCAAAGGCACATCGGGCTATCTGCTGTGTCCACCGAGTGAATCGAACCCTCAATTTTAATGTTGTAAATCCGAATAATTGCCGCTGTCCCAGGCGGGGGAATCACAGTACAACTAGATACTTATATCTATATGTGATCCAGAAGTTAATATGAGGGTTCAATAAAAGAAACAGTGAGATCAAAACATCTTTACCAGATACTTTTGTTCAAACCAATTATTTTACGAAACAAAATTATTTCTTCCGATTGAAATAATAAATCAGTATTCCATTTTCAAGAAACGTATATAAGCAAAAACGAAAATTTCAAAATACATACATAGTCGTTCAATTTTCCAGACATGTTTTCTGTTTTATTTAAAGACAAAACAGTGAACTGTAACTCAGAAACATATAGAGACGTCAAAAATATGAACGGTAACAAATATTGTGGTGGAAAACACTACATCATCAGTATATTGTGTAACGAATATTGTAGTGAAGAACAGTACATCATCAGTGTATTGTGTAACGAATATTATAGTGAAGAACAGTACATCATCAGTATATTGTACAACGAATATTATAGTGAAGAACAGTACATCATCAGAATTATATATGCATGTTTCTCGACATCACTGATTGCTAATTCATCATCAGTATATTGTACAACGAATATTGTAGTGAAGAACAATTCATCATCAGTATATTGTTCAACGAATATTGTAGTGAAGAACAGATCAACAGGATATTGTAAAACGAATGTTGTTGTGAAGAACAATACATTATTTGTATATTGTACAACGAATATTGTAGTGAAAAACAGTACATCATCAGGATATTGTATAACGAATGTTGTAGTGAAGAACAGTGCATCATCAGGATATTGTATTACGAATGTTGTAGTGAGGAAGGGTACATCATCAGTATATTGTACAACGTATAATGTAGTGTAGAACAATTCATCATCAGAATTATATATGCATGTTTCTCGACATCACTGATTGCTAATTCATCATCAGTATATTGTACAACGAATATTGTAGTGAAGAACAATTCATCATCAGTATATTGCTCAACGAATATTGTAGTGAAGAACAGAACATCATCAGTATGTTGTACAACGAATATTGTAGTGAGGAAGGGTACATCATCAGTATATTGTAGAACGAATATTGTAGTGAAGAACAATTCATCATCAATATATTGTTCAACGAATATTGTAGTGAAGAACAGAACATCATCAGGATACTGTATAACGAATGTTGTTGTGAAGAACAATACATTATTAGTATATTGTACAACGAATATTGTAGTGAGGAAGGGTACATCATAAGTATATTGTAGAACGAATGTTGTTGTGAAGAACAATACATTATTAGTATATTGTACAATGAATATTGTAGTGAAGAACAGTACATCATCAGGATATTGTATATCGAATGTTGTAGTGAGGAACAGTACATCATCATTATATTGTACAATGAATATTGTAGTGAGGAACAGTACATCATCAGTATATTGTACAATGAATATTGTAGTGAGGAAGGGTACATTATAAGTATATTGCACAACGAATATTGAAGTGAAGAACAGTACATCTTCAGGATATTGTTTAAAGAATGTTGTAGTGAAGAACAGTACACCATCAGGATATTGTATAACGAATGTTGAAGTTGTTGAACTGAAGAACAGTACATCATCAGTATATTGTTCAACGAATATTGTAGTGAGGAAGGGTACATCATTGGTATATTGCACAATGAATATTGAAGTGAAGAACAGTACATCCTCAAAATATTGTATAACGAATGTTGTAGTGAAGAACAGTACATCATCAGGATATTGTATAACGAATGTTGTAGTGAGGAACAATTCATCATCGGTATATTGTACAAGGAATATTGTAGTGAAGAACTGTGCATCATCAGGATATTGTATTACGAATGTTGTAGTGAGGAAGGGTACATCATCAGTATATTGTACAACGTATAATGTAGTGTAGAACAATTCATCATCAGAATTATATATGCATGTTTCTCGACATCACTGATTGCTAATTCATCATCAGTATATTGTACAACGAATATTGTAGTGAAGAACAATTCATCATCAGTATATTGCTCAATGAATATTGTAGTGAAGAACAGAACATCATCAGTATATTGTACAACGAATATTGTAGTGAGGAAGGGTACATCATCAGTATATTGTACAACGTATAATGTAGTGTAGAACAATTCATCATCAGAATTATATATGCATGTTTCTCGACATCACTGATTGCTAATTCATCATCAGTATATTGTACAACGAATATTGTAGTGAAGAACAGAACATCATCAGGATATTGTAAAACGAATATTGTAGTGAAGAACAATTCATCATCAGTATATTGTACAATGAATATTGTAGTGAAGAACAGTACATCATCAGGATATTGTATAACGAATGTTGTAGTGAAGAACAGTACATCATCAGGATATTGTATAACGAATGTTGTAGTGAAGAACAGTACGTCAGCAGTATATTGTACAACGAATATTGTAGTAAGGAAGAGTACATCATCAGTATATTGTACAACGAATAATGAAGTGAAGAACAGTACATCATGAGGATATTGTATATTGAATGTTATTGTGAAGAACAGTACATCATCAGGATATTGTACAACGAATGTTGTAGTTAGAAACAATTCATCATCAGTATATTGCACAACTAATATTGTAGTGAAGAACAGTACATCATCAGGATATTGTATGACGAATGTTGTAGTGAGGAACAGTACATCATCATTATGTTGTACAACTAATATTGTGGTGAGGACGGGTATATCATCAGTATATTGTACAATGACTATTGTAGTGAAGAACAGTTCATCATCAGTATATTGTACAAGTAATATTATAGTGAGGAACAGTACATCAGTATATTGTACAACGAATATTGTAGTGAAGAACAGTACATCATCAGGATATTGTACAACGAATGTTGTAGTGAAGAACAGAATATCATTAGTATATTGTATAACGACTGTTGTAGTGAAGAACAGTACATCATCAGGATATTGTATAACGAATGTTGAAGTTGTTGAACTGAAGAACAGTACATCATCAGTATATTGTTCAACGAATATTGTAGTGAGGAAGGGTACATCATTGGTATATTGCACAATGAATATTGAAGTGAAGAACAGTACATCCTCAAAATATTGTATAACGAATGTTGTAGTGAAGAACAGTACATCATCAGGATATTGTATAACGAATGTTGTAGTGAGGAACATTACATCATCATTATATTGTACAACAAATATTGAAGTGAAGAACAGTACATCCTCAAAATATTGTATAACGAATGTTGTAGTGAAGAACAGTACATCATCAGGATATTGTATAACGAATGTTGTAGTGAGGAACAATTCATCATCGGTATATTGTACAAGGAATATTGTAGTGAAGAACAGTGCATCATCAGGATATTGTATTACGAATGTTGTAGTGAGGAACATTACATCATCATTATATTGTACAACGAATATTGTAGTGAAGAACAGTACATCATCACTATATTGTACAACGAATGTTGTAGTGAAGAACAGAATACTATCAGTATATTGTACAATGAATATTGTAACGACGAAAAATAGATTATCCTATAGAAAACTATAAACAGTAAACAAATGTTTGCTGTACCGTAGGATGACCGGAAGGTCAAATGTTTGTTGTAGTAACGAATGTAGAATGACAATGTCAAATGTTTGATGTACTGTCATCTGTTATATGATTATACGGTCAGATTTCTCTTGTATTTGGTGCTGTTGTATGACTATATGATCAGATGTTTCTTGTATTATCAATGGTGGTATGACTCTTAGGTCAGATGTTTCTTGTACTATCAATGGTTGTGTGATCATGAAATCAGATGTTTCTTGTACTATCAATGGTGGTCTGACCATAAAGTCAGGTGTTTGTTCTAACAATGACTGATAAAATTAGCATCTGTTTTTTCCCTTGAATGTCGTTTACTAAGAGGGAAGATTTGTAAAATGTTTCCATACACAGTGATGTCGAGAAACTCACTTGTTGAGAAATTTATATGCAAAAACGACTCGTTTGGGTTGAGAAAATATTTTACATAGAAGAGCGAACAACGTTTCGACCTTGCTCTTCTATGTAAAGTATTTTCTCAATCCAAAGGAGCCGTTTTTGCATGAAAGTTTACATACACAGCCTACCAATCTCGTGATGTTACTGTTACTCGGGACATGTGGACAACCTACTTCAATAATTTGTATGTTTAAAACCTCTGAGTGTCCTCTGTTGAAATGCATGAACGTTTGTTTAGTTGATAAGTTACAAGTTCTGCGAAATCAAGCGCGTCTGTGCTAATAAAGCCAAGTAGCAACATTCTATCTGATCATGTGACATACACGTCCCTTGGCTAGCTTTAGAGAACGGTTACCATTGTGTAGAACATGGATCAATACAACACCGGCTTCAATTACAAGCTTGGGGAAAGCAGACTGTGGTTTTTACTGCTTGGTTCTATAATTATTAATGTATTTGTCACTTAGAGTGACATGCAGATATGTATATATTAACAAACGTAGTTTGTCGGTCTGTGAAGAAACATTACATTAAATGTATTTTACAAATTAACCTAACAGTTTCTGCAGATCTTTTACACAAATAATTTGTGTTTAATCTTTCAGTTCTGTACTTTTTTAATATAAATATTTTCTTGTACATTTTCAAATAACACAGTGTCTGGACACAGGTCTTCAGACTAGTATCTGTGAAGATGTGTGATGTCTGGATTGTTTGTTTGTTTGCTTGCTTTTGAATTTCGCCAAAAGCTAGCCGTCCCTAATTTAGCAGTGTAACGCCATAGTAAAGGCAGCTAGTCATTACCACCCACCATCAACTCTTGGGCTACTCTTTTACCAACGAATAGTGGGATTGACCGTCACATTATAACCCCCACACGGCTGAAAGGGCAAGCATGTTTGGTGCGACCGGGATTATGAGTCGAACGCCTTAACCCACCTGGCCATGTGTGATGTCTGGATAATTACAATGTTTTATTTTTATTTTAGCCCAGAAGGTTGTTTATGTGTGTGAATGTGTATTCATATAGTCAAGCCACATCGGGCTATCTACTGAGTCCAGAGAGGAGAATCGAACCCCTGATTTTAGCGTTGTAAATCCGTAGACTTGCCGCTGTACTAACGAGGGACTATCTCAGAAGCATTAGAAGATGCATTTTGGGAATTTGCGTTTAGACATATCTTTGGCCATCCTGTGTGTACTTATTTCGACCGAGGTGTGTCTAGACCTCATTTCTAAGTTCATCCTACATTGTCATATATTATTATTTTGTGGTGCTACTAAACTTTATCACAGAATGTGTCGCTGGAGAATCTGACAGTTTTAAAGTAATGCATTTCTTAACGTGGTAAGTCACGTACATGTAGGGAATGACTGAGTGAAATGGATTTGACACGAGGTTCAAGTGTGTTGTTTATGATAATTTATATTTGAACAGTATTATTCCATTTCATGTCCAATAATTGGTTAAATTATGTCTTTCGGTTAAAATGAAAGAACTGCCTACCACGTGTCACGTAGTAAGAGGTAATATTCCGGAACATTACGACGTCCAAGGCGAATTTCTCGTCCTCAGACTTTTTCTGCTTTCTTTTAAAATCCACCGTGTGACCGATGTTTCTTACTCTAGGAATGTGGAATCACACTGGAGCGAAACCTTGTCGTAATTTATCTTTCAGCGAAGAGTTATTTTGTCAAAGATGAAACTTAACTATTAAAAGCACTGGATATTTTAGCCTCGCTGGGCGCACAGTGGTATGTCTCCGGACTTACACCGCTAGAAACCGGTTTTCGATAGCCCATGGTGTTAACTTCAAATTAACATTATATTTTAAAACTGAAGTAATTTCTTACTTCAAAGTATCATTAATTTACTCGTTAGTGTAATGTTATTTTCTTCCACCTGTAGTTGCTATAACTCAAATAATATTACAGTATGAAGAAAAGATTCCTGGTGTGTTTTCCACATATTCATACTGAGTTATCGTTACTAGTGAAAAGCCATTTCGTGATGTCACCGAACTAGACTGTGTCCGGTTCAATAAGGCTCGGTAGTTCAACACCTTCTTACATGGCTGTTCTAAGACAGTTACTTTCTAGTGAACATTTTTGTGTCGTCTAGATTGGTAAATATACAAGGTGGTTTAAAGTTTTCGCTTTTATTTGTAATCTTCAAAGCCAACTTCCTTAATTGCTTAAAACTGATTTCTCCAAGTTATTTTTACTGCAGTAAAACCAGTTGCTCTTACAATTCATTACTTACAACCGGGCATACAAGTTGGAACATGTAAAGGGAGAATTTATTACTCACTAAAAGGTACAGTATTAATTTACTGGTATTAACCATAGGTCGTGTTGAGTAACAATTCAGTATCAACTTACTGGTTAATCATGGATGGTGTTGAGTAACAATTCAGTATCGACTTACTGGTTAATCACGGATGATGCTAAGTAATAATTCATTATCAACTTACTGGTTAATCATGGATGATGCTGAGTAGCAGTTCAGTATCAACTTACTGGTTAATCATGGATGGTGTTGAGTAACAATTCCGTATCAACTGATGTGTAATGGATGGTGTTGAGTGACAATTCAGTATCAACCTACTGATGTGTAATGGATGGTACTGAGTAATGATTCAGTATCAACTTACTGGTTGGTCATGGATGATGCTAAGTAATAATTCATTATCAACTTACTGGTAAACCATAGATGGTGCTGAGTAACAATTCAGTATTAACCAACTGATGTGTAATGAATGGTGATGAGTGACAATTCAGTATCAACCTACTGATGTGTAATGGATGGTACTGAGTAATAATTCAGTATCGACTTAGTGGTTAGCCATGGATGGTGATGAGTGACAATTCAGTATCAAACAACTGACTGTGAAATTTTGGAGTTAAAATTCAATTGTTGCTTGCTGACTGGTTATGGAATGTTTTTGAAGTACGGCTGTAATCATCCCAGAGGAGTATCGATTACTGAGTGTAGAAGATCTGGTTCAACAGCTATTTAATTCTGTCAGGTTTCTATTCCCTCAAGAACCAATACACGCTGTTCAACAGAGATCATCGCCTGTCACTAAACGAGAACATTACACTATGTATGTGCAAATAGACCACGAGCGTTAATCGATTTTAATCTGTGTAAAGGATACTGTATAGAACTGAAGCTTGAGAGAGCTGTTTTTAAATGTGTGACCACACAGTGTTATAATTGTAAAACCGGTTACATATTCCAAAAATAACAATTCTTTAGTTAGGGTTTCCTTCTTTTGGCAACAGTTTCGCTTAAATGATACAAATGTGCAGATATTTTTATAGACTATTGACTTTAGAACTATTACCTCGTATGAAAAGGACTTTAGTGTTCATCTTATTCTGCCAGCAAACAACAGAGTACGTCTCTATAAATATATTTCACGTGATATTCCCATGGAATGACAGAAAGATATTCGATGAAATTGAAGAGTGTTTTTCTTTTCAAATACTGGTTTAAATTCATGAGTCATATTGGTATGAGAGAAGTAAAATCATAGAATTGGTTCATCACATCACAATCACGTATAACATAGAACTATAACTACCACTTATGACGTAGAACTGTAGCTACTGAGTATAGCTTTGAACTATAACCACCACTTATGACTTAGAACTGTAGCTACTGAGTATAGCTTAGAACTATAACCACCACTTATGATGTAGAACCGTAGCTACTGAGTATAGCTTAGAACTATAACCACCACTTATGACGTAGAACTGTAGCTACTGAGTATAGCTTAGAACTATAACTACCACTTATGACGTAGAACTAGCTACTGAGTATAGCTTAGAACTATAACCACCACTTATGACGTAGAACTGTAGCTACTGAGTATAGCTTAGAACTATAACCACCACGTATAATGTAGAACTGTAGCTACTGAGTATAACTTAGAACTATAACCACCACTTATGACGTAGAACTGTAGCTACTGAGTATAGCTTAGAACTATAACCACCACTTATGACGTAGAACTGTAGCTACTGAGTATAGCTTAGAACTATAACCACCACTTATGACTTAGAACTGCAGCTACTGAGTCACCACTTATGACGTAGAACTGTAGCTACTGAGTATAGCTTAGAACTATAACCACCACTTATGACGTAGAACTGTAGCTTCTGAGTATAGCTTAGAACTATAACCACCACTTATGACGTAGAACTGTAGCTTCTGAGCATAGCTTAGAACTATAACCACCACTTATGACGTAGAACTGTAGCTACTGAGTATGGCTTATAACTATAACCACCACTTATGACGTAGAACTGTAGCTACTGAATATATGTTAGAACTATAACCACCACTTATGACGTAGAACTGTAACTACTGAGTATAACATAGAACTATAACTACCATGTATAATGTAGAACTGTAGCTACTGAGTATAACTAAGAACTATAACCACCACGTATAATGTAGAACTGTAGCCACTGAGTATAGCTTAGAACTATAACCACGACGTATAATGAAGAACTGTAGCTACTGAGTATAACTTAGAACTATAACCACCACATATGACGTAGAACTGTAGCTACTGAGTATGGCTTATAACTATAACCACCACTTATGACGTAGAACTGTAGCTTCTGAGTATAGCTTAGAACTATAACCACCACTTATGACGTAGAACTGTAGCTTCTGAGCATAGCTTATAACTATAACCACCACTTATGACGTAGAACTGTAGCTACTGAGTATAGCTTAGAACTATAACCACCACTTATGACGCAGAACTGTAGATACTGAGTATAGCTTAGAACTATGACCACCACGTATAAAGTAGAACTGTAGCTACTGAGTATAACTTAGAACTATAACCACCACGTATAGTGTAGAACTGTAGCTACTGAGTATAACTTAGAACTATAACCACCACTTATGACGTAGAACTGCAGCTACTGAGTATAACTTAGAACTATAACTACCACGTATAATGTAGAACTGTAGCTACTGAGTATAACTTAGAACTATAACCACCACTTATGATGTAGAATGTAGCTACTGAGTATAGCTTAGAACTATAACCACGACGTATAATGTAGCACTGTAGCTACTGAGTATAACTTAGAACTATAACCACCACTTATGACGTAGAACTGTAGCTACTGAATATAGCTTAGAACTATAACCACCACTTATGACGTAGAACTGTAGCTACTGAGTATAGGTTAGAACTATAACCACCACTTATGACGTAGAACTGTAGCTACCGAGTATAACTTAGAACTATAACTACCATGTATAATGTAGAACTGTAGCTACTGAGTATAACTAAGAACTATAACCACCACGTATAATGTAGAACTGTAGCTACTGAGTATAAATTAGAACTATAACCACCACGTACAATGCAGAACTGTAGCTACTGAGTATAGGTTAGAACTATAACCATCACTTATGACCTAGAACTGCAGCTACTGAGTATAGCTTAGAACTATAACCACCACTTATGACGTAGAACTGTAGCTACTGAGTATAACTTAGAACTATAACTACCACGTATAATGTAGAACTGTAGCTACTGAGTATAACTTAGAACAATAACTACCACTTATGACGTAGAACTGTAGCTACTGAGTATAGCTTAGAACTATAACCACCACTTATGACGCAGAACTGTAGATACTGAGTATAGCTTAGAACTATAACCACCACGTATAAAGTAGAACTGTAGCTACTGAGTATAACTTAGAACTATAACCACCACGTATAGTGTAGAACTGTAGCTACTGAGTATAACTTAGAACTATAACCACCACTTATGACGTAGAACTGCAGCTACTGAGTATAACTTAGAACTATAACTACCACGTATAATGTAGAACTGTAGCTACTGAGTATAACTTAGAACTATAACCACCACGTATAACGTAGAATTGTAGCTACTGAGTATAGCTTAGAACTATAACCACGACGTATAATGTAGCACTGTAGCTACTGAGTATAACTTAGAACTATAACCACCACTTATGACGTAGAACTGTAGCTACTGAATATAGCTTAGAACTATAACCACCACTTATGACGTAGAACTGTAGCTACTGAGTATAGGTTAGAACTATAACCACCACTTATGACGTAGAACTGTAGCTACCGAGTATAACTTAGAACTATAACTACCATGTATAATGTAGAACTGTAGCTACTGAGTATAACTAAGAACTATAACCACCACGTATAATGTAGAACTGTAGCTACTGAGTATAAATTAGAACTATAACCACCACGTATAATGTAGCATTGTAGCTACTGAGTATGGCTTATAACTATAACCACCACTTATGACGTAGAACTGTAGCTACTGAGTATAGGTTAGAACTATAACCACCACTTATGACGTAGAACTGTAGCTACTGAGTATGGCTTATAACTATAACCACCACTTATGACGTAGAACTGTAGCTACTGAGTATACTTTAGAACTATAACCACCACATATAATGTAGAACTGTAGCTACTGAGTATAACTTAGAACTATAACCACCACTTATGACGTAGAACTGCAGCTACTGAGTATAGCTTAGAACTATAACCACGACGTATAATGTAGAACTGTAGCTACTGAGTATAACTTAGAACTATAACCACCACTTATGACGTAGAACTGCAGCCACTGACTCACCACTTATGACGTAGAACTGTAGCTACTGAGTATAACTTAGAAGTGTAACCACCACTTATGACGTAGAACTGTAGCTACTGAGTATAGCTTAGAACTATAACCACCATATATGACGTAGAACTGTAACTACTGAGTATAGCTTAGAACTATAACCACCACGTATAATGTAGAACTGTCGCTACTGAGAATACTTTAGAACTATAACCACCACATATAATGTAGAACTGTAGCTACTGAGTATAGCTTAGAACTATAACCACCACTTATGACGTAGAACTGTAGCTACTGAGTATAGCTTAGAACTATAACCACGATGTATAATGTAGAACTGTAGCTACTGAGTATAACTTAGAACTATAACCACCACTTATGATACAGAACTGTAGCTACTGAATATAGCTTAGAACTATAACCACCACTTATGACGTAGAACTGTAGCCACTGAGTATAGGTTAGAACTATAATCACCACTTATGACGTAGAACTGTAGCTACTGAGTATAACTTAGAACTATAACCACCACTTATGACGTAGAACTGCAGCTACTGAGTATAACTAAGAACTATAACCACCACGTATAATGTAGAACTGTAGTACTGAGTATAAATTAGAACTATAACCACCACGTACAATGCAGAACTGTAGCTACTGAGTATAGGTTAGAACTATAACCATCACTTATGACCTAGAACTGCAGCTACTGAGTATAGCTTAGAACTATAACCACCACTTATGACGTAGAACTGTAGCTACTGAGTATAGGTTAGAACTATAACCACCACGTATGATGTAAAATTGTAGCTACTGAGTATAACTTAGAACTATAACTGCCACGTATAATGTAGAACTGTAGCTACTGAGTATAACTTAGAACTATAACCACCACTTTTGACGTAGAACTGTAGCTACTGAGTATAGCTTAGAACTATAACCACCACGTATAATGTAGCACTGTAGCTACTGAGTATAACTTAGAACTATATCCACCACTTATGACGTAGAACTGTAGCTACTGAGTATAGCTTAGATTTATAACCACCACGTATAATGTAGAACTGTAGCTACTGAGTATAACTTAGATCTACAACCACCACGTATAATTTAGAACCATAACCACCATATATAACGTAGAAATGTAACTACAATATATAAGTTAGGATTATAACCATCACGTATAACTATAAACTCCAGGTATAAATTATAATTATAACCATTAAGTATAGCTTGGAATAGTAACTACCATGTAAACGTAGAACTATAACCACTAGGTATGATTTATAATTATAACCACCACGTATAGTGTAAAACTATAGGCACAACGTATAACGTAGGACTATAATCACCATGTAAAACTTATATTCATAGCCATTACGTACAATGTAGAATTATAACTACCACTTATAACTCAGATCTATAACTACCACATATAACTTAGAACTATAAACATCACAAATAACATAGAACTATAACCTTTAGATATAAAGTAGAGTTATAACCCTTAGGTATAGCTTAGAATTATAATCACCACGTACAACGTAAAACTATAATCACTACGTCTAACACACAATTACTATAACCATCTCATATAAATTATAACAATACCCACATGGATATCTTGAAACTGTAGGCACCACGTATATATTAGAATTATAACCACCACATATGCTTTAGAACTATAACCGTCATTTATAAATTAAAACTATAATTACGACGTATATCTTAGAACTATGATCATCACAAACAACTTAGAACTATAATCATCACATATAAATTAAAACTATAACCACCACATGTAACTGAGAACTATAACACCATGTAACACAAATTTTATTCCTGGATACCATGTGTTATTTCTCAATTACTTACGTTGTAAAAGTACAGAAAATAGTCATTATTCCCTTCAAACTTTGCTTTTGTGACCTGGATAATGAAATTTAGAAATTAACCTATTTTGTGTGTAAAAACGGACAAATTTGTACATTTTCATTTACGTAAGGTCTG
Organism: Carcinoscorpius rotundicauda; assembly: GCA_011833715.1. NCBI lineage: Eukaryota > Metazoa > Arthropoda > Merostomata > Xiphosura > Limulidae > Carcinoscorpius > Carcinoscorpius rotundicauda. The sequence goes on from CM022392.1 coordinate 174,893,948, forward strand.
AATAAAACAACATATGAATCAAGATTTACATGTATTTGTACTAAAGTTATACAAAAATGTTTAGAAGTGAGTAGTTTTCGAGATTTGCGACTGTAATTTATATCACTTTGATATATCAGCCCCCAGATATAGTCTCTCATGATGTTTTCGTTATACGCTCCTAGATCACAAAAGCAAAGTTTGAAAACAGAAATAAGTCTTTTTCATTTACTTTAGGAATAAGCAATTGGGAAATAACACATTCTGCCCAGAAGTAAGAAAAAGTAAACATTTTATGACATAGTGTACCATCACGTATAAATTAAAACTGGAACAACGTATAACTTAGAACCATAATCTGGCCTTAACATTTCTGGAAAGTGACATTATATTCGAAAGAGAACCTAAGTTATTGATATTATATAACTTTGTTAATTCACGAAATTTATGAAATGCAAAACACGATATACTTTTATATACTTGAAAAGCATATTAGTACATATTATACGTCTGAATCCGTAAAAGTGTTCTAATTGATAATTCCAAGTCACTCCAGTGGCATAGCGACATGTGTGCGGACTTACAAACCTAAAAACCGGATTGTGGGGAGGACAAAGATACACCTTTGTGCTGAACTCAAACAAACACAATGCTACGTTATGGAAACTGTTTATTCAAACTCTTCAATACTTCAGTGTAATACTGTGTCATTTATTAGTAGTGAAATTGGTTGTTTTACTAAATCACATAATCTGGTATCCATATTACCCAATAAATGATTCAATTGTGATATAACGTGTTTTTATGTTTCGTATTTAACTTTCTTTTCTACATTCAGTTTTCAGTTGATATTCTTTAATTATAAATAATTATAATCGACCGATAAAATTTACTTTATTCATGTAGTGCCATCTAGTGATGTACTTTCGTAGGTTTTGGGAACTTTAATTTCCACATGAGCTGTAATGTCTGAGCAGGTTAGGTAAGTAGCTATGATATATTCTTAACCAACTAGAATTCCTTATTTACCAACAGTTTGCGAAAAATGTACCAGATATATTATTGTTTACCTAGAATTTAAAGTATGAAAATATTTTAAATTCAACAAAAATCATCTTCATAAAACATGTTGAAAAAATTAAATCTTAATAATTAAAAACTAGATTATCACTTTCAACATTGTTTATAAATATAGGTAACCTAAATAAGTTAGAAAATTCACCTCATATTTAATTCAAATATCTTTAGCAGTTGGCCATTTAATGTGGACAGTAGAAAGGTGATAACATTCAGATTACAGCGATTTTACCCAGGTGGAAGTAAGACTTGTGTCAAGTTAATCCTTGTGCAATATCTACACAACCTAGACTTAAGTGTAATATCCAAGTACAAGTTATATGTTGTGTTAACATTAGCCTTGGATAATTTTAGATGTAATTTAGACTTTTCTTAAATTAAGCCTCATGTAATATATACGTGCAAGTCAGGCATTATGTTAACTTTAGCCATGTGTAACATTTAGGTGCGTTGTGACACATTACGTTAACATTAGCCTTGATTAATACTTAGGTGCAAGTTAGGCATTTTCGTGTGTAATTCACAAAATATATAATATCACTGCTTACATATAGACAACTTAGTAAAATACTAAACGTCACTATTTAGATACATAAAACTTATGAAAATTCAAAACATCACTGTTTAGATACATAAAACTTATTAAAATATAAAACATCACTGTTTAGATACATACAACTTATTAAAATATAAAACATCACTGTTTAGATACATACAACTTATTAAAATATAAAACATCACTGTTTAGATACATACAACTTATTAAAATATAAAACATCACTGTTTAGATACATAAAACTTATTAAAATATAAAACATCACTGTTTAGATACATACAACTTATTAAAATATAAAACATCACTGTTTAGATACATACAACTTATCAAAATATAAAACATCACTGTTTAGATACATACAACTTATCAAAATATAAAACATCACTGTTTAGATACATACAACTTATTAAAATATAAAACATCACTGTTTAGATACATAAAACTTATTAAAATATAAAACATCACTGTTTAGATACATACAACTTATTAAAATATAAAACATCACTGTTTAGATACATACAACTTATCAAAATATAAAACATCACTGTTTAGATACATACAACTTATTAAAATATAAAACATCACTGTTTAGATACATACAACTTATTAAAATATAAAACATCACTGTTTAGATACATACAACTTATTAAAATATAAACATCACTGTTTAGATACATACAACTTATTAAAATATAAAACATCACTGTTTAGATACATACAACTTATTAAAATATAAAACATCACTGTTTAGATACATACAACTTATTAAAATATAAAACATCACTGTTTAGATACATACAACTTATTAAAATATAAAACATCACTGTTTAGATACATACAACTTATTAAAATATAAAACTGATACTCACAAGTGTAGGATGAAATGTTTGCACGTAAAATTCACACTCACTGATTCTAAAGAGTGGGTTTAGAAAACCTAAATGTTCGTTGACGAGAGGTTTGGCTGCGAAATGACGAAGAAATAATAACGTATTTGCCCGAATATAAAGCGAACTTTATCTCTCCATATACCTCCTGTAAAAGTCACTGCTCATTATATTCGCACACTCTCAGTTTTGTTAGAAAATGTACAAGAAGTTACCACCAAACATTATTAAAGTATCATTGAATGTTTAAAGAAATTGCACATACAACTTAACTGATGGAATGGATGAAGAGAACGAAGCAAAGATTCAAGGAAGTGAATACGATGGTAGTTAATGAAGGTTTATATGAAAATGATTGATTTACTGACTTTATTACCACGTACATTTTTTTATATACGTTCCGTAAAATTGATACGTGAAAAATGTCAATTGAAGAAGTCTGAGAGTGTTTAATATATCGATATTTGTTTATTTATAAATTGCTTAATATACATTCTACAACTTATGAGTAAAAACAAACTTTCTTCAGTTCAACCTTCCAGAATTGGTTGTGAATTATATTCGGGCAAGTACGATATGAAATGGGAAATGCATCTTTTAGATTCACGTTTTGTAACCTCTAACACGTTACGCTATATCATCTGCTTTAGCCACTGACCTATAGTACAAGTCCAGTTAAATCACCAGCTCTGGTCATTGACTAACATTACACTTTACATCACCAGTTTTAGCTACTGACCTAGAGTACACGTTACTTCACATGATCAGATCTAGCCACTGACCTGCAGTATATGTTACATTACGTCATTAGAGTGACAGTAAAGGTGTCAGCGTGTTTGATGGTGTTAGGATGCTGCTATTTTGAGTAAGTTATAAATGTGACAGTCAACGTGTTAACTTTAAAATTAAAGTAATTTTAGTAAAATTATTGAAAGGAAATTAAGATAAAACAAATATATAGCATAAAACCAATGTTTAGATCTAGTCTACAACATTAAGAGAAAAACTACAATAATACAAGTTAGAACTTTCTGTAGTGTAATTGTAATTATCCAGGAGGACTAACAGGTCAGTACAAAAACCACCGTCAGTCACCTGAAGTTGGCCTTTCCAGTCCTGGTTCCGACACCGGTTTGCATATGTCAGGTCAAAAACCTGGTGTGTGGCTCTTTGCTAAACAGCATCAAAGAGTGTTAGTAACCTTGTTATAAATACATCATCATCATCTTTATGAACAGGTTGTCCGAAATTTCTCGAAACGTTTCAGTGAATTTTACATAATATGTTCCACATGCTGTCCTTGTAATTCGAAAGGTTGTATTAACATCATCTTCATCAGTGACGTAGCTTGAGTTTCAGAACTTTCAGACAACCTGTCTATTACTTCATTATATCTGACAATTTCTCTGTAGCTGTACCTACACAACCTTAGTCCTAGTCTCAGACTGAACAAACACCATTTCTTTTAAATGTCTATTTGTTCTACGTTAACAAGCAGTACCATTTAAAGCTCGTGCAAACAAACAAGATTACCGGATTCAGAAAGCGACTTTTTTTTCAGTGTAATAATCAGGTTGCTAAGAGAGTGACACATCCTGAAATATAGTTTTTATGTTTTGAAAACATGGCGAGTCAATGGAGTGACAAGTACAGACAGATTTTCTGTTTACAGTAACTGTTCATCCACATTTCAAGTGGATAACGCTGAAAACACAATTATCTCTGAGAGAGATTATTCTGAAAACATCCAGAGTTAACCAATCTATTCCGTCATTCAAAAGACAAAAACAACTTTATACAGAATACCTTGTTGATGTAACATCAACGTACAGACGTTTTTATTGTCTTTAAATCATTATATAGGATGTTCTATTGATGTGACATGATTATACAGGGTGTTCTATTGATGTGACATGATTATACAGGATGTTTTATTGATGTGACATGATTATACAGAATGTTTTATTGATGTTACATGATTATACTGGATGTTTTATTAATGTGACATGATTATACATGGTGTTTTATTCATGTGACATTATTATACTGGATGTTTTATTCATGTGACATGATTATACAGGGTATTTTATTGATGTGACATAATTATACTGGATGTTTTATTAATGTGACATGATTATACAGGGTGTTTTATTGATGTTACATGATTATACTGGATGTTTTATTAAAGTGACATGATTATGCAGGCTCTTTTATTGATGTGACATGATTACACTGGATGTTTTATTGATGTGACATGATTACACTGGATGTTTTATTGATGTGACATGATTACACAGGGTGTTCTATTGGTGTGACATGATTATACAGGGTGTTTTATTGATGTGACATGATTATACTGGATGTTTTATTAATGTGACATGATTAAACTGGATATTTGATTAATGTGACATGATTATACAGGCTGTTTTATTGATGTGGCATGATTATTTTGGATGTTCTCTTGATGTGACATGATTATACAGGATGTTTTATTAATGTGACATGACTACACAGGGTGTTTTATTGATGTGACATGATTATACTGGATGTTTTATTGATGTGACATGATTATATAGGGTGTTCTATTGATGTGACATGATTATACAGGGTGTTTTATTGATGTGACATGATTATACAGGGTGTTCTATTGATGTGACGTGATTATACAGGATGTTTTATTAATTTGACAAGATTATACTGGATGTTTTATTAATGTGACATGATTAAACTGGATATTTTATTAATGTGACATGATTATGCAGGCTGTTTTATTGATGTGGCATGATTATACTGGATGTTCTATTGATGTGACATGATTATACAGGGTGTTTTATTAATGTGACATGATTATACAGGGTATTTTATTGATGTGACATGATTATACTGGATGTTTTATTAATATGACATGATTATACAGGGTGTTTTATTGATGTGACATGATTATACTGGATGTTTTATTTAAGTGAAATGATTATGCAGGCTCTTTTATTGATGTGACATGATTCATACAACTGCAACTGTTTATAATGGATGGACATTATTACACTGGATGTTTTATTGATGGAACATGATACACGAGAGGTGGTTCTATTGGTGTGACAATGATTAACAGGGTGTGTTTTATTGATGTGACAATTTTACAATACATGGGATGTTTTAATTGATGTTGACATGATGACACATGGTGTTCTATTGGTGTGTGACATGATTATACAGGGTGTTTTATTAATGTGACATGATTATGCAGGCTGTTTTATTGATGTGACATGATTAAACTGGATATTTTATTAATGTGACATGATTATGCAGGCTGTTTTATTGATGTGGCATGATTATTTTGGATGTTCTCTTGATGTGACATGATTATACAGGATGTTTTATTCATGTGACATGATTATACTAGATGTTTTATTAATGTGACATGATTATGCAGGCTGTTTTATTGATGTGACATGATTACACTGGATGTTTTATTGATGTGACATGATTACACAGGGTGTTCTATTGATGTGACATGATTATACAGGGTGTTTTATTGATGTGACATGATTATACAGGGTGTTCTATCGATGTGACGTGATTATACAGAATGTTTTATTAATGTGACATGTCTACACAGGGTGTTTTATTGATGTGACATGATTACACAGGGTGATTTATTGATGTCACATGATTATACTGGATGTTTTATTGATGTGACATGATTATATAGGGTGTTCTATTGATGTGACATGATTATACAGGCTGTTCTATTGATCTGACGTGATTATACAGTGTGTTCTATTCAGGTGACATGATTATATAGGATGTTCTATTGATGTGACATGATTATACAGGGTGTTTTATTGATGTGACATGATTATACAGGGTGTTTTATCGATGTGACGTGATTATACAGAATGTTTTATTAATGTGACATGATTATACGGGATGTTTTATTAATGTGACATGATTACACAGGGTTTTCTATTGATGTGACATGATTATACGGGGTGTTCTATTGATGTAACATAATTATACAGGGTGTTCTATTGATATGACATAATTATACAGGGTGTTTTATTGATTTGACATGATTATACAGGGTGTTCTATTGATGTGACATGATTATACAGGATGTTTTATTGATGTGACATGATTATGCTGGCTGTTTTATTAATGTGACATGATTACACAGTGTGTTCTATTGATGTGACATGATTATGCAGGCTGTTCTATTGATGTGACATGATTATACAGGGTGTTCTATTGATGTGACATGATTTTACAGGATGTTTTATTGATGTGACATGATTATACTGGATGTTTTATTAATGTAACATGATTATGCAGGCTCTTCTATTGATGTGACATGATTATACAGGCTGTTTTATTGATGTGACATTATTACACAGGGTGTTTTATGGATTTGACATGATTATACAGGATGCTTTATTGATTTGACACGATTATACTGGATGTTTTATTGATGTTGCATGATTACACCTGGGTTTTTATTGATGTGGCATGATTATGCTGGGTGTTCTATTGATGTGACATGATTACACAGGATGTTCTCTTGATGTGACATGATTATACAGGGTGTTCTATTGATGTAACATGGTTATACAGGGTGTTCTATTGATTTGACATGATTATACAGGGTGTTTTATTGATGTGACATGATTATACAGGATGTTTTATTGATGTGACATGATTATACAGGGTGTTTTGTTGATGTGACATGATTATACAAGATTTTCTATTCATGTCACATGACTATACAGTATGTTTTATTGATGTTACATGATTACACATGGTGTTTTATTGATGTTACATGATTATACAGGTTGTTTTATTAATGTTACATTATTGTACAGGGTGTTTTATTGATGTGACATGATTATCCAGGCTTTTCTATTGATGTGACATGATTATTCAAGGTGTTCTATTAATGTGACATGATTATACGGGATGTTTTATTAATATGACATGATTATACAGGATGTTTTATTGATGTGACATGATTATGCTGGCTGTTTTATTAATGTGACATGATTACACAGTGTGTTCTATTGATGTGACATGATTATGCAGGCTGTTCTATTGATGTGACATGATTATACAGGGTGTTCTATTGATTTGACATGGTTATACAGGGTGTTTTATTGATGTGACATGATTATGCAGGCTGTTCTATTGATGTGACGTGATTATACAGGCTGTTCTATTGATTTGACATGATTATACAGTGTGTTCTATTCAGGTGACATGATTATGTAGGATGTTCTATTGATGTGAAATGATTATACAGGATGTTTTATTCATGTGACATGATTACACATGGTGTTCTATTGATGTGACATGATTATACAGGTTGTTTTATTAGTGTGACATGATTATACGGGATGTTTTATTAATGTGACATGATTATGCTGGCTGTTTTATTAATATTACATGATTATACAGGGTGTTCTATTGATTTGACATGGTTATACAGGGTGTTTTATTGATGTGACATGATTATGCAGGCTGTTCTATTGATGTGACGTGATTATACAGGCTGTTCTATTGATGTGACATGATTATACAGGGTGTTCTATTGATGTGACATGATTATGTAGGATGTTCTATTGATGTGAAATGATTATACAGGATGTTTTATTCATGTGACATGATTACACATGGTGTTCTATTGATGTGACATGATTATACAGGTTGTTTTATTAGTGTGACATGATTATACGGGATGTTTTATTAATGTGACATGATTATGCTGGCTGTTTTATTAATATTACATGATTATACAGGCTGTTCTATTGATTTGACATGATTATACAGGAGGTTCTATTGATGTGACATGATTATACAGGATGTTTTATTGATGTGTCATGATTACACAGGATGTTCTATTCATGTGACATGATTATACAGGGTGTTCTATTCAGATGACATGATTATATAGGATGTTCTATTGATGTGACATGATTATACAGGATGTTTTATTGATGTGACATGATTATGCTGGCTGTTTTATTAATATGACATGATTATACAGGCTGTTCTATTGATGTGACATTATTATACAGGGTGTTCTATTGATGTGACATGATTACACAGGATGTTCTATTGATGTGACATGATTATACAGGCTGTTCTATTGATGTGACATGATTATACGGGATGTTTTATTAATGTGACATGATTATACAGGATGTTTTATTGATGTGACATGATTATGCTGGCTGTTTTATTAATGTGACATGATTACACAGTGTGTTCTATTGATGTGACATGATTATGCAGGCTGTTCTATTGATGTGACATGATTATACAGGGTGTTCTATTGATTTGACATGGTTATACAGGGTGTTTTATTGATGTGACATGATTATGCAGGCTGTTCTATTGATGTGACGTGATTAAACAGGCTGTTCTATTGATTTGACATGATTATACAGTGTGTTCTATTCAGGTGACATGATTATGTAGGATGTTCTATTGATGTGAAATGATTATACAGGATGTTTTATTCATGTGACATGATTACACATGGTGTTCTATTGATGTGACATGATTATACAGGTTGTTTTATTAGTGTGACATGATTATACGGGATGTTTTATTAATGTGACATGATTATGCTGGCTGTTTTATTAATATTACATGATTATACAGGGTGTTCTATTGATTTGACATGGTTATACAGGGTGTTTTATTGATGTGACATGATTATGCAGGCTGTTCTATTGATGTGACGTGATTATACAGGCTGTTCTATTGATGTGACATGATTATACAGGGTGTTCTATTGATGTGACATGATTATGTAGGATGTTCTATTGATGTGAAATGATTATACAGGATGTTTTATTCATGTGACATGATTACACATGGTGTTCTATTGATGTGACATGATTATACAGGTTGTTTTATTAGTGTGACATGATTATACGGGATGTTTTATTAATGTGACATGATTATGCTGGCTGTTTTATTAATATTACATGATTATACAGGCTGTTCTATTGATTTGACATGATTATACAGGGGGTTCTATTGATGTGACATGATTATACAGGATGTTTTATTGATGTGTCATGATTACACAGGATGTTCTATTCATGTGACATGATTATACAGGGTGTTCTATTCAGATGACATGATTATATAGGATGTTCTATTGATGTGACATGATTATACAGGATGTTTTATTGATGTGACATGATTATGCTGGCTGTTTTATTAATATGACATGATTATACAGGCTGTTCTATTGATGTGACATTATTATACAGGCTGTTCTATTGATGTGACATGATTACACAGGATGTTCTATTGATGTGACATTATTATACAGGGTGTTTTATTAATGTGACATGACTATACTGGATGTTCTATTGATGTGACATGATTATACAGGATGTTTTATTAATATGACATGATTACACAGGGTGTTTTATTAATGTATCATCATTATACGTAATTTATTGTTAACTTGAAGTGCATTTTTGTGTAACATGGTGTTACGTTTTTTTATGCGGACTGGACGCAACAGAAAGAAACAGATAGCAGCTTGTACAATTTATTATAATGATCTACTTATGTGATAGACACAAAATAAATTGTCCAATATCAATAAAAGATATCCAGTTTCAACCATGAAAACAACTTACAATACATAAAGGTACTGGCCTGTGCTTAATAATATGATCCAGAATAAGTGTCCAAATCCGAAATCCAAAGTTCCAATCTAGTCGGCTAATTTAGTTGTGTTTGTGTGTGTTTTTCCGTATAGCAAAGCCACAAAGGGCTTTCTGCTCAGCCCACCGAGAGGAATCGAACCCCTGATTTTAGCGTTGTAAGTCCAGAAGACATACCGCTGTACTAGCGGGGGGCCGGCTAATTTAGTCCCACGGAGAAATTTACGAAGTTTGAATGGGTAATTTCAAACAAAAATTCAGTCCAATTCGTATTGACTTTTGGTATAATCCGTAATCCGACTGAATTGTCAAGATTGACGGAATAAAATTTTCACCACTTTAGTCGATCTAGCTCTATTCACAAATTTAGTTTAAACTTTCTCAAACGAGACAAACATCTTGATCCGAGTAAAAATGGACGATTCACTTCTTGACCCGAGTAAAAATGGATGATTTACTTCTTGACCCGAGTAAAAATGGATGATTTACTTCTTGACCCGAGTAAAAATGGATGATTCACTTCTTGACCCGAGTAAAAATGGATGATTTCTCTCGCATCGCCGTCTGTTTATATACTATATCGCGTAACTTCCCAGAATGCCACAGTACAAACACCAGGCCAATACAAGTGATCAATCTACCTAGTTTTAAAAATTTCTACATGAATAATTCTAAATTAATTTTAATTAATTCTAAAATGTTATTTTAAATTTCACTGGTTTAAACCTCGAAAATATAAATATAAATAATAGAATTATAAATAATAAATATGGGAATTCAAACACGACATTACATAATATTTACATAACATATGCATGATATTTACATGACATTTACATAACACTCGACATGGTTGTCGTTTACATAACATTTACATAACACTCTCGACAACATTTACATAACACATGGTGTTATTTGAAAAGGTGTTGCATAATACGGGGGCTCAGCATGATTAGGTTGTTGAGGGCTTTTAACTCGAATCTCATTACTCCAAGTATGCTCGCTTTTTCACCCGTGGGCGAATTATACTGTGCAGTCAATTCCAATATTAACTGACAAAAGAGTAGTCCGAGAGCTAGCGGTGGGTGGTGATGACTATCTCCCTACCCTCTAGTCTTACGCTGCTAAATTATGTACGGCTAGCGTAGATAGTTCTCGTGCAGTTCTTCCGTGTTATTACCGTTTTCTACTGAACATTTTCGTATTTTATACGTTATGCTTAAAATCTTACGATAAAAAGCGTATAAAATAAGAAATCGGATGATCCGAGTGTTCCCTAGCTATCGCCACTTTTCAGAAATAAAATATTGGATTCGAAACTTGGTTTATTCTGGGTTTCATAGTTACCCAATAATAACTTTCATGTTGATTCATTTGGTTGCCTTGGCATTGGCAGCTTATTAGGTTTAGGTTCGAATCCCTGTACCATCAAACATCTTTGCTCTATCAGCCTTGAGAGCGTTATAATGTAACGGCAAATTCCACTATTCGTTAGTAAATGAGCAACTCAAATGTTGGCAGTGGGTGGTGTTTACTGTGTGTACCTCTCATGTCTTTCACTCCTAAATTAGGGACGACTAGTGCAAATAGTTCTAGAATAGTTCTAATTTTTAATAATCGCAAACCAAGCTTGTAGTGCAATCTTGTAGTATGCAGGGACGCTCCATGAGAGGGCGTGGATGACGGTGAAAATTCCTGGTGTCCGAGAACAGCTTGAAATATGGAATCTTTCAAATATAAATAAATAAATATACATATGGCCTGGAAAACACTTTGTTTAAAAGTTTAGGAGTCAATTCTAGTAACGCTGAAATATTGTTAGGCCTAAGTAAATTTTAAATTTTGTTAGGCCTAACTAAACTTAGAGCGTGTTTGATCTCATTTTTCAGCTTTTCTTGGTGCTCCGATGTCGCATCAGTAACTTCGAAGACTCGTAAACATCCCCCACTCCAGCTTCTTTCCCTTGTGTGGGTGGGGAAGGGGACAAAATTTTATTGACTTATCTTAGCGATTTAAAAAAGCCATACTAAATTTTATAATTGACAACATGGATTTTGAAAACAATAGGAAGAAAAACGACCTTGGGTTGGCCAAACTAAAATTTGGGGCAGCCAGATCCAACCCAACAGCTCTATAGTGAATAGTAACCAATTGAGTAGCCTTACACTATAGAGTTATTTCACCGCCTAGCGGTACAGCTTTATGTATATATGCCGCTAAAAACCAGGCTTCGATAGTTGTTGTAGGCATAGCACGTGGTGTAGCTTTGTGCTTAATTCCAAACAAACAAACAAAACAGTCGAGTTGTTCCTAATTATCGTCCCAAACCTCGTTACGGGAAAAAACAAAACAAAAAAGAATTATTATATATAATTTGGTTGTAAATTGTTTTGTATTTAGCACAAAGCTACATGAGGGCTATCTTTGCTAGCCGTCCCTAATTTAGCAGTGTAAGACTAGAAGGAAGGCACTTAATTATCACTACCCACCGCCAACTCTTGGACTACTCTTTTACCAACGAATAGTGGGATTGACCGTAGCATTATAACGCCCCCTCGGCTAAAAGGGGCGAGCTTGGTTAGTGCGACCGGGATTCGAACCCGCGACTCTCAGATTACCACTCAAACGCTTTAACCCACCTGGCCCAATTGTTTTGTTTGTCATATGTTTTTAACATCAGTAATATCTTCGCGTTACAGGATTCTGTCCACGAAAGTTTGCTGAGAATAAATTACAGAAGGGAAAAAAAAGTTCTTCTGAAACTGTTAATATGTTGAACTTACTGGAGAAGAGAGGGCTAGCCTGGAACTCGTATATTTCGTGATGTGTTGCTTATAATGTGCTAAACATTAATCCGAAGAGAAAGAAAGACTACAGGGTTTCAGAATATTTAATGTTTGTTGTAAGCAAGCCCGCTCGTGCGCTTACACAAACTTTATTATTTGATCTAATCTTGTACATATATGTTTTTATATTAGCTTCATTTAACGTCTAGATTGTCTTTGGATTATATCCGTTACTTTAGTATAGACTTTGAGTCAATATATTACGATAGCATCAACCTTCCGTAAATTCCATTTGAACTTGTGGACATACAGATGAGTTTTTTTATATCACTCTTAGCAGCAGGAATAATTAGGATATTAAAATCCTTGATGGAAAATAGACTATGGATAAAGTATTGATGGGTAAGTTAATTTCTGTTGGAAGAATATTTTAAGAATAGAAGCTACTGTTGACTGCGTCATGAAACACCAAGTATACAAATCACTCATAACTTTGTAAAACAATGGCTGACTTACAGGCAATATTAGTGACTTTGAGAAACGTTGGACTGGTAACGAAGACCTGGGTACAGAGTTAGAATGTATGTACATACAATATTAAGTTCGAGAAATCCTCTTCATTAATGACGTTATTTTGGTAATTTTTTTACAACCATTTCACATTTTGTTGAAAACGACGATTATATCACCATCTGTAGTTTTAAACAACTAAGAAAACATTTTTTATTGTTATTGAATTAAGCACAAGGTTATACAATGGACTATCTGTGCTCTGCCCACTACGGTTATCGTCTTTTAGCAGTGTAAATCCAAAGACATATCGCTGTGCAACTGGGGTGCATTTTTTAGTACTATGAACAGCAGTTTTGTTTATAATTAATTTATTTTCTAACAGTGTTTATTCTATTTTTCCTAAAACTATGTTAAAAATATTTTGAACTTTATTCAAGAAAATAATAAATTACATTGAACAGTGATGTTTCAGTTGAGGATATGGAAATGTCTTTATATGTATATATATATATACCTATAACTAGGTAAACTACTAACAAATACATCAAAGTGTTATACTTATATCACGGTCCCATAAATCCTTCTGTTACAACAGTCAAATAACAAACTTAACTTTCAATTTCTGGAACGTCGTATTAACTTATACTCCACATTTATGATTAACTATTTTATATATTTACATAAATACTTTTATAAAGCATCATTCACATACTCTGGCTTCTCACTGTCCTCAAACGACAGCAGTACTCAAAAGAAGAAGAAGAGAAACGTGATTTCGTACAAACAAATTTGAGATTTATGTAACTAACTTGTGCACATACATTTGAGACGGATGAAGTGTTTCCTACTATGATTTTTAACCAAACATGTCAGTTTATTTTTAATATTAAAAAAAACACTTTTAAAACTAATCGTAACGTAATATTCTTGACACTATTTCGGGACAAAACTACCAGTAAACAATAGAAAATATTGTTGAATGTTGTAAGAGACAACGTTCTGTCCCTTACATTACAGCCACAAAATAACACTACTGAATGTTGTAAGAGACAATGTCCTCGCCTTTATTTTATAGCCATAGAATAACTCCATTAAATGTTGTAGGAGACATCGTCCTCTTCCTTATCTTACAGCCATAGAATAAAACTGTTGAATGTTGTAAGAGACACTGTCCTCTGGCTTATCTTATAGCCATAGAATAACTTTATTGAATATTGTAGGAGACATTGTCCTCGCCTTTATCTTGTAGCCATAGAATAACACTATTGAATGTTACAGGAGACACCGTCTTCTCCCCTTTTCTTATAGCCATAGAATAACACTTTGAATGTTATAAGTAACACTCTCCTCGCCTCTTCCTTTCGCCATAGAATAACAGTATTGAATATTGTAAGAGACGCTGTTCTCTTCCTTATCTTATTGCCATAGAATAACTCCTATTGAATGTTGTAAGCGACACTTTCCTCTCCCTTATCTTATAGCCATAGAATAACACTATTGAATGTTGTAAGAGACACTGTCCTCTACCTTATCTTATGGTCATAAAATAACACTATTGAATGTTGTAAGAGACGCTGTCCTCTTCCTTATCTTATAGCCATACAATACCACTGTTGAATGTTGTGGGAGATACTGTTCTTTCCTCTAGACTAAACTTAATAAAACTCGGTTTATTCGCTATGATAGGTCTAATATTATTTTTATCCACTGAAATAGATACTTTAATTTAAATATAAAGCTAACTGTTTTAATTATATAGTCCAATTTGATAACTTTCAAAGTTCTCAGACGTCTTTTGTTTAATTGATGTAAATTCATCTATTTTATGGTGCGATTCGGTCCCATTTCTTTCGACTTATTATTCTTACAGCTAGATTTGTAACTGGTGTACGCGTGGTGTTTTGAACGAAGCTTATTCAATAGAAAAATAGGCAGACAGGTAGAATCAGTGCTCCATGTGACATTCCCCGCTTTATTTTTCATGTCTACAGTTGGCAGACTTTAATGTATGAAACGTAACTGCTAAAATAAAATCAAAATGTCTGTGTCATTTGAGCCGTGAGCTAAGATAATATTGAGAAATGAGTGATGGTTGATGGAACGTGCACTGAATTTTTTAGTTAAATATAGTTTAAATTGTAATTTTACTCTCACAATCTTTGCCATCAATCATTCTCTGTATGGTTGTCTGAGCTTTGGTGATATATTAGCGTCACAAAAATTATCTGGTGGCACCTTAATTATTATTATCAACAAATTAATAAAAACAGATAAAAATTCCAATATTCATACCTCTGATTGCTGCCTCATCAGTGTTAGTGTCTTTCACTTTACCCTTACTGCTGTAACTATGTTCTTGTTGTCTTTTACTGTACTTTACCCTTACTGCTGTAACTATGTTCTTGTTGTCTTTTACTGTACTTTACCCTAACTGCTGTAACTATGTTCTTGTTGTCTTTTACTGTACTGTACCCTAACTGCTGTAACTATGTTCTCGTTGTCTTTTACTGTACTTTACCCTTACTGCTGTAACTATGTTCTTGTTGTCTTTTACTGTACTTTACACTTACTGCTGTAACTATGTTCTTGTTGTCTTTTACTGTACTTTACCCTTACTGCTGTAACTATGTTCTTGTTGTCTTTTACTGTACTGTACCCTAACTGCTGTAACTATGTTCTCGTTGTCTTTTACTGTACTTTACCCTTACTGCTGTAACTATGTTCTTGTTGTCTTTTACTGTACTTTACACTTACTGCTGTAACTATGCTCTTGTTGTCTTTTACTGTACTTTACACTTAATGCTGTAACTATGTTCTTGTTGTCTTTTACTGTACTTTACACTTACTGCTGTAACTTTGTTCTTGTCTTTTATTGTGCTTTACACTTGTTGCCTTATTTGTGTTGTTGTCTTTCATTGTAATTTACACTTACTGCGTCATCTATGTTGTTTTCTTTTATTGTACTTCTGTACTTGTTGCCTTATCTGTGTTCTTATCGTCTTTTATTGTACTTTACACTTTCTGCGTCATCTGTGTTGTCTTTTATTTTACTTTACACTTACAGCGTGATCTGTGTTGTCTTTTATTATATTTCTGTACTTGTTGCCTTATTTGTGTTGTTGTCTTTCATGTTACTTCTGTACTTGTTGCCCTATATGTGTTGTTGTTTTTCGTGTTACTTCTCTACTTGTTGCCTTTTCTGTGTTGTTTTTCATGTTACTTCTGTACTTGTTGCCTTTTCTGTGTTGTTTTTCATGTTACTTCTGTACTTGTTGCCTTATCTGTGTTGTTGTTTTTCATGTTACTTTTGTACTTGTTGCCTTATCTGTGTTGTTGTTTTTCATGTTACTTTTGTACTTGTTGCCTTATCTGTGTTCTTATTGTCTTTTATTGTACTTTACACTTACTGCATCATCTGTCTCGTTGTCTTTCATTGTAATGTACACTTACTGCATCATCTATCTTGTTGTCTTTCATTGTAATGTACACTTACTGCGACATCTGTATTGTTGTTTTTTATTGTACGTCTTCAGTCGCTGCCCTATTGTTCTTTTGTTTTGTCTCAGTCATGATTTTACAATTTATCGTATTATTTTTGTTCTGTTTGTCCCCTACGTTAAATCACTGGCTTAAATCGCGAAATTGTGGGATGTGATTTCTCCCGTAGTCAGAGAGCAGATTATACTCGAGCTGTTTTTTACTGTCACTTTACTCCACTTGTTTGAGAACCTTAGTAATCATTCAGTTGGAAGGATAATCAAAACAAACTTTTTGTTTCTTACAATTATAGGATCGAAATCAATAGGGCTCACCGTATCTTACACCGTACGGTACGTTGTTAGTTTCCAATCTGTAGAATACATTAAAAAAGTAATTTTTGAATGTTTATTATATCGTGCTTACTTACAGAAAGAAAAATTATACAGGAAAACACGTTCAGTATTAAAGTTTTGTTTTGTTTTAATTACGCGCAAAGCTACACGAGGGCTATTTGCGTTAGCCGTCCCTACTTTTACAGTGTAAGATTAGTAGGAAGGCAGCTAGTCATCATTACCCACCGCCAACTCTTAGGCTAGTGTATTACCAACAAATACTGGGAGTAACCATTACATTATAACGCCCCCACAGCTGAAAGAGCGAGCATGTTTAAAGAACTCGCGACCCTTGAACGCCTTAACCCACCTGTCCATGCTGGGCCTCTGTATTGTTTGTTTGTTTGTTTTGGAATTTCGCACAAAGCTACTCGAGGGCTATCTGTGCTAGCCGTCCCTAATTTAGCAGTGTAAGACTAGAGGGAAGGCAGCTAGTCATCACCACCCACCGCCAACTCTTGGGCTACTCTTTTACCAACGAATAGTGGGATTGACCGTCACATTATACAACCCCACGGCTGGGAGGGCGAGCATGTTTCAGAGCGACGCGGGCGCGAACTCGCGACCCTCGGATTACGAGTGCACGCCTTAACACGCTCGGCCATGCCAGGCCCTCCTCTGTATTGAAGATATTATATAATAATGTATTGTCGAAGCTTAAACTGCCATTAAAATTATTTTACCCATAACGTCTGTGTGCGGTTCGCTGTGTTTGAGGTTCAAAATCTTCTTTGCGCAAAATTCCTACCATTTTTAAAAACAAAATCTTGCTGGAACCTGTTCATAAACTGTCCACATGTTTTGGTGTGTACATGTCTTAACGTTTCAAACTGTTAATAGTTTATACTTGTTTAAACGTTATTCTGATAGCATTCTTCAGTTTTAACATACTAGTTTTCTCGGACGTTAAGTATCTTTATAGTGGGACCTTCTGAGGTAAACTGTTCATTAATTGTTTTGCCTCTACAGTTAATAGAGCACAACTGTCACATCCTCAACATAGGCGTGTTTTGTCAGAGCAAAGCCACATTGGGTTATCTGGTGAATCCACCGAAGGGAATCGAACCCTGATTTTAGCGTTGTAAATCCCTAGACTTACCGCTTACCAGCAGGAGACCTTAACATACAGTAACCTGTTGTAAAGTTACAGTATTTATAGAGTTGTATCTGGATGTTCGACCTTTGAAAATGGTTTTGAAGGTGGCCTAAATGTCGAGTGTATTTTTTATTTAATTTTTTCCTGAGCATTGAACAAAGAGAGCTTGGTAATAACACGAGGCCTAAAGAAATTGAGTTTTGTCCCCTTCGAAATCTAACATTTCACCACAGTACCACCTCCAAGATACCTTCAACTCCACCTGTTCTGTTGGTTGAGGTTCACACGTTATTCTCAGGGAATTGCTTCCATGAAACCAGTGTTTCAAGATATTGTCACATTAGTTACTTAGAAACTGAAAGTAATAAAATATCCAACCATTAAGGACTGTTTTTTCCTTCCTTACTCTATTATCTATGAGAACAACAAAAGTAAATACACAGAAAATAGTTGTATTGTCTTGGGATAAAAATTCTACTCTTTGGGGACCGTTAAAACATTAGTCAAACTTATATCTTCACTACGAATGAAATGTGATTTCATGTTTTGCTAAAAATCAACATAAACATTATTTCAACTATAAACTTTCTTTGATTGTTCCAGACACTTTGTTTATTTTCAAAAGTAGATACGAAAGTTCTCAGATAATATTTTCTGTTTCCGACTCTAAAGATATTCTGAGGGGTGTTAATGGAAGGTGATGTGGCATTTTAGAAAATGAAGCTTTGATATATATTCAAATTGCTTTTCACCACATTTCGCGCTACAACGAATATTTAAATAACAATTGGGCAGAACCAAGATTAGTTGATTATGTTTACTGGAACACTGAAAGATATATAAGATAAAACTTTTGCACAAAGGCTACAAGTGGATAGAATAAAAAAGGTTTATCTGTTTGAGTGATATGGGTAATACAATGGTCTCGATAATATATAACAGTTGTCTACCACGTCTCACTTAGACTGGTTCTGATATATAACAGGTTATAGTTGTCTACCACGTCTCACTTTGACTGGTTCTGATATATAACAGGTAATAGTTGTCTTCCACGTCTCACTTAGACTGGTTCTGATATATAACAGGTTATAGTTGTCTACCACGTCTCACTTAGACTGGTTCTGATATATAACAGGTTATAGTTGTCTACCACGTCTCACTTTGACTGGTTCTGATATATAACAGGTTATAGTTGTCTACCACGTCTCACTTAGACTGGTTCTGATATATAACAGGTAATAGTTGTCTTCCACGTCTCACTTAGACTGGTTCTGATATATAACAGGTAATAGTTGTCTTCCACGTCTCACTTAGACTGGTTCTGATATATAACAGGTTATAGTTGTCTACCACGTCTCACTTAGACTGGTTCTGATATATAACAGGTTATAGTTGTCTACCACGTCTCACTTTGACTGGTTCTGATATATAACAGGTTATAGTTGTCTACCACGTCTCACTTAGACTGGTTCTGATATATAACAGGTTATAGTTGTCTACCACGTCTCACTTAGACTGGTTCTGATATATAACAGGTTATAGTTGTCTACCACGTCTCACTTTGACTGCTTCTGATATATAACAGGTTATAGTTGTCTACCACGTCTCACTTAGACTGGTTCTGATATATAACAGGTTATAGTTGTCTACCACGTCTCACTTAGACTGGTTCTGATATATAACAGGTAATAGTTGTCTACCACGTCTC
The DNA here is from genome assembly GCA_011833715.1 of Carcinoscorpius rotundicauda. Lineage (NCBI taxonomy): Eukaryota > Metazoa > Arthropoda > Merostomata > Xiphosura > Limulidae > Carcinoscorpius > Carcinoscorpius rotundicauda. Next base: position 174,914,104 of record CM022392.1, read on the forward strand.
ACTTTGACTGGTTCTGATATATAACAGGTTATAGTTGTCTACCACGTCTCACTTAGACTGGTTCTGATATATAACAGGTAATAGTTGTCTACCACGTCTCACTTTGACTGGTTCTGATATATAACAGGTTATAGTTGTCTACCACGTCTCATTTAGACTGGTTCTGATATATAACAGGTAATAGTTGTCTTCCACGTCTCACTTAGACTGGTTCTGATATATAACAGGTAATAGTTGTCTACCACGTCTCACTTAGACTGGTTCTGATATATAACAGGTAATAGTTGTCTACCACGTCTCACTTTGACTGGTTCTGATATATAACAGGTAATAGTTGTCTACCACGTCTCACTTAGACTGGTTCTGATATATTAGGTAATCGTTGCCTATCATCATATTCCATGAGTAATTTGATTTCTTCCGATGCATGAAAGTTAAGAGTATAACATTTTGAAAGACATTAATAAAACAATTATGATAAGAATTGTAAGTAAATTTCTGTTTTGGAGAATCGTGTTCTGTGTTTAATTTGGACATGGTGTTCTGAGTTTTGTTTTCATCATCGATGGTTGCTCATAAGAAACATTCTAAACTTTTTTTGTAATGCCACTGTGTTCTGTTTAATGTTGGACAGTTGTTAAGTTTGTCTGAATTCACAAACCATGAGTGACAGGAAGATTAATAATGAAACAACAAACTGTTTTCTTGGAACTAAATAAGTCAGATAACTGGGACCTGCAAAATAATTTTGTTTTTAGATTGTATAAGGCAGTGTAGGGGCTCGTTTTGAACAGATATATAATATGTAATACTTGTTTCACCAGATTGTAGGTAGGGACAGGATTGTATAAGGCAGTGTAGGGGCTCGTTTTGAACAGATATATAATGTGTAATACTTGTTTCACTAGATAGTAGTTAGGGACTGGATTGTATAAGGCAGTGTAGGGGCTCGTTTTGAACAGATATATAATGTGTAATACTTGTTTCACTAGATAGTAGTTAGGGACTGGATTGTATAAGGCAGTGTAGGGGCTCGTTTTGAACAGATACATAATATGTAATACTTGTTTCAGTATGGTTTTACTAGATAGTAGATAGGAACAGGATTGTATAAGGCAGTGTAGGGGCTCGTTTTGAACAGATATATAATGTGTAATACTTGTTTCACTAGATAGTAGTTAGGGACTGGATTGTATAAGGCAGTGTAGGGGCTCGTTTTGAACAGATATATAATGTGTAATACTTGTTTCACTATGGTTTCACCAGATTGTAGGTAGGGACAGGATTGTATAAGGCAGTGTAGGGGCTCGTTTTGAACAGATATATAATATGTAATACTTGTTTCAGTATGGTTGTTTCATTAGATAGTAGGTAGGGACAGGATTGTATAAGGCAGTGTAGGGGCTCGTTTTGAACAGATATATAATATGTAATACTTGTTTCAGTATGGTTGTTTCATTAGATAGTAGGTAGGGACAGGATTGTATAAGGCAGTGTAGGGGCTCGTTTTGAACAGATGAGTGGATTCAAAAACGTTTGGAAATCAACGAGAACTTCACTGATGAAACAAAACAGAAACATATTATTATTGTTATTATTGTTGTTATTATTATTGTTATTTAAATGAAAGTTCTATTAATGGTTAAAACAACCATAAAACAGAAACAGGTATGAGACAATAGTTTCTTACAAGAATCAAATATTACGTTTTGTGTATAGTTTTCGTTTCAGTTTACCACTCGTTATATCAAACGTCACAAGATGTTCAGTTTTTAGATAATGTAGAAAGACAAAATAAATACTCTAACTTGTAGATAATGTAGAAATACAAAATAAATATTCCTGTCGATAACTTGTAGATAATGTAGAAAGACAAAATAAATACTCCTGTCGATAACTTGTAGATAATGTAGAAAGACAAAATAAATACTCCTGTCGATAATTTGTAGATAATGTAGAAAGACAAAATAAATACTCCTGTCGATAATTTGTAGATAATGTAGAAAGACAAAATAAATACTCCTGTCGATAATTTGTAGATAATGTAGAAAGACAAAATAAATACTCCTGTCGATAACTTGTAGATAATGTAGAAAGACAAAATAATACTCCTGTCGATAATTTGTAGATAATGTAGAAAGACAAAATAAATACTCCTGTCGATAATTTGTAGATAATGTAGAAAGACAAAATAAATACTCCTGTCGATAACTTGTAGATAATGTAGAAAGACAAAATAAATACTCCTGTCGATAATTTGTAGATAATGTAGAAAGACAAAATAAATACTCCTGTCGATAATTTGTAGATAATGTAGAAAGACAAAATAAATACTCCTGTCGATAATTTGTAGATAATGTAGAAAGACAAAATAAATACTCCTGTCGATAACTTGTAGATAATGTAGAAAGACAAAATAAATACTCCTGTCGATAATTTGTAGATAATGTAGAAAGACAAAATAAATACTCCTGTCGATAATTTGTAGATAATGTAGAAAGACAAAATAAATACTCCTGTCGATAACTTGTAGATAATGTAGAAAGACAAAATAAATACTCTTGTCGATAACTTGTAGATAATGTAGAAAGACAAAATAAATACTCCTGTCGATAATTTGTAAATAATGTAGAAAGACAAAATAAATACTCCTGTCGATAACTTGTAGATAATGTAGAAAGACAAAATAAATACTCCTGTCGATAATTTGTAGATAATGTAGAAAGACAAAATAAATACTCCTGTCGATAATTTGTAGATAATGTAGAAAGACAAAATAAATACTCCTGTCGATAACTTGTAGATAATGTAGAAAGACAACATAAATACTCTTGTCGATAATTTGTAGATAATGTAGAAAGACAAAATAAATACTCCTGTCGATAACTTGTAGATAATGTAGAAAGACAAAATAAATACTCCTGTCGATAATTTGTAGATAATGTAGAAAGACAAAATAAATACTCCTGTCGATAATTTCCTTTGTTTGGAGCATTTCAGAAATATTTATGGGTCAAGTTCTAGAACGACATCTCGACCAACTCACCAGCTTGCTCAAACTCTACCAAATATAGTAATAAAAGTTAGCTATTATAAAGATGGTTCACAGAAGGTAAACCATCACTTATTAATGAAGTACGTTTCAAAAATTATGATCATGGTTATTAATAACCCAAAGACATTATCATAAACAGCATAATAAAGTTGATAATAAGACACATATCTATAAATGTTGGATATTCTATATATCATCGATGTTAGTCACATGACAGGTTATGGACCCAAACGCACTACCATGAAAAGAATAATCATTGTTGAAATGTTGGATATTCTATATATCATCGATGTTAGTCACATGACAAGTTATGGACACAAACACACTACCATGAAAAGAATAATCATTGTTGAAATGTTGGATATTCTATATATCATTGTTGTTGTCACATGACAAGTTATGGACTCGATAACTCCTCCTCCAGTTCAATTTGTTTTCCACTCTTCATTTTACCATGACATTCCTTATGTTCCTGAAGTCCATTTCCATTCTTCATTTTACCATGACATTCCTTATTTTCCTGAAGTCCATTTCCACTCTTCATTTTACCATGACATTCCTTATGTTCCTGAAGTCCATTTCCACTCTTCATTTTACCATGACATTCCTTATGTTCCTGAAGTCCAAGACACATATCTTCTTACTAATAGGTCGTTATCCTTCAGTCTTGCCCCCCAGTGGCTCAGCGGTATGTCTGCGGACTTGCACGCTAAAATCCGGGTTTCGATACCCGTGGTGGGCAGAGCACAGATAGCCCATTGTGTAGCTTTGTGCTTAATTCAAAAAAACAACAACAACAACAACATCCTTCAGTCTTTCTTTCCTAAATTTACGCAATCAGATTGCGTCTGAGATAATGTATCTCATCCATACCTTTCGACTTTTCCAGATTTTTCCTTTCAAGGTTATACTTTTCTCAACCAAATCCAGCTTTTTCTGGTTACTTCTTCGTTCTGTCCAACTGACGTATTCCATTCGTCATCCGACACAGATCTCAAAACTTGCTTGTTCTTTTTTCATTGTTCCATTTAACATAACATTCCAAACCAACGACTTTTTGCTAATCTTTCTTTCAACACTATTCACCTTTCTGGTCAAAAGCTCCTTCCTCAATCTAAAACCTTGCGCTGGTCTTCTCTGTCAACTCACTATTATTTGTAACAAACTTCATAAACAACTAACGTGACTCACTTTTTCCATAAGTTGTCCACTGATCATCTTATCTTAGTTGATGTCTCGATCACACTTTTTAAAAATACTTTTAATATCTAAACTGATACACTTGCTCCAACTTCTGTACACACAAGCCTGAATACCTAACCTGACTCGCTTACTCCAGTTTCTCTAAACACACTCCTAAGTACCTAAACTGAATCACTCCAATTCTTGATAACGAGAAACCCACTTAAAATAGAAATGTATCTCAGAACAGCTGTTAGAGGTATTAATACTTTTATTGATATCATGTTCTCTGCTTATCAATAAAATAATGCCCATACCAGCCGTTCTGAGATACATTTTGACTCACTCCAACTTCTATAAACATACTCCTTAATAACTAAACTGACTCACCTGATCGGACTTTTATAAGCGTGCTCTTAATTGCGTGAACTGACTCATTTAATCAACTTGTGGTCCATTAAGGGTGATGATCTGTTTTTGTCAATCGTTATTAATATCTTCATTATATTAGTTTTATTCTCAACATCAATTTGTGCTCATAAATCGTCCTGAATTCTTCCTCAAACGTTGTCAATAGAGGTTCTTCATTCATCAGTTTAGTGTATCTCCTACTGACAGTTGCTTTTCACTTCTTCTTCCCATTCACTTCGTGTATTTGTAATCACCTTTTGTGTAGGAGTTACAAAAGTATCGGGTAATAATGAAATATCCTGTCTCGCACATTTTTCCACTATTTCAGTTTTCACTTTTTACATGCTATTCTCGTGAACGATATCTGACCCATATTCCAGACTTTGGTCAACTGTCTGTTACTCCCATCCAGTTCAGTGTTTAGTACCTGAAATAACTTCTGGTTTACAAATACTTTCTCGAAGCTTCTTTGACTTCCAGTTTTCATCATTCCAATTCCCTGTTTTGTTTCACAATCTCTTCCACAACCAAGTTGACCTTTGTCGCTTCTGTACTTTGCTTATACTTCAAATATGCTGGTTAAACTCTACGGAATGGTCTTTTTTTTGCATAAGAAACCAAATTTATTATTCAGAGATCTTTATATCTCCTCTCTTCTCCCAGGGAATCATTGTCATTATCATAAACCATTTAGGCCATTCTCTTTTCTACCAGGTCTTCTTGCACAAGTTCATCTGGCCTCTTGACCCCAAAGCCTTTACCGTCTGTACCAAACATTTTTCTTATATGTAACGTTACATTATGTGGACATGGATACTGATCATCGCTTTGTGAACGTGTTTATACAATATAGACAAACTCTTGGAATATAAAGAAGTAAAGAGAGACAAAGTTAATGAATAACACATATTTCTTTCCTAGTGCTTTGTTATATCTTGATTGTAGAGAGCTTCTAGCTAGATGAAAGACACCAAGTAACTGATTATACACTAGCCAAATACGACTTATGTTTCTTTTATAATTTATTTTGGGTTAACGTAACGATAACACTTAAAATAAAACAAAGTCCCATGACATTACCTCTGAGAGATTCTGTGAGTTACGTTCAAAGGTTAGGAAAACGTTTGAGAGAAGTATGATTTATTTCGAGGCTTAAAGAAAACCTAATCATGAACCTTCAAAATAAAATTAAAACGTGGAATGTGCAGGAACATGAAGTAGGATTCTGATTGATGGGTGATATATGTGATTTTGTTTGTTCCGTTGAATATAAATAAGGTTACAATAAATTAGATTGACTCATTTTCAAAGGCTTATGGGTAATTACGATGTAAAATGAGAAACTTTTATTCAATGTAGGGAGAGTTACGTTATTACACTCAAAGATACTCATATAATTTACAGAAATTATCTTATCATATTTTTAGTAATAATTTATAGGTGAGGTTGTTGTTTCAGATTGTCTGAATACCAGTAACTGTATTTTGTGTAGTACGCTCCGAATGATGTCTTGATCGTGAATACTAGCCGCAACACTACTGTGAATAGTCACATATTTGAAATAAAACAACTGTTAATATTACGTCTGTCTATTACATCACTCATTTCATTACTTATCCACATAACTGTCCTTAATTTTGAGTTGATATGGTGGAAAAGTGAATAATTAAAAGCAACTGTTTGTCGAAAACTTCACTTACAGTTTTGGAGGTAGTAGGACCACACTTAGCAGGCCTATGTGGAGTTTATTATCTCTATAGATTGGGCCTTTACTAAGGTAGTACAAAAGGGGGCTAATACGCCATTGGAAGGCTACTCTAATACGATAAAGGATTAGATTCATAGGGTCGCTGCCTTAGAATTTGACATAGAAATTTGTATCCTGGCACCTTTGGGGTCGCGAGAGCTTCATTTTGGAAACTATGTTCGAATCTAAGTTGGTGTGACTACTTAGGTACACGTGCTCAGGTACTGCGGGCAGATGTCATAACAGGTATTTATCATTTATGATAATTATAGAAATGATTGAAGATATACAAGCTTCTTAATTAATGGGTAGGGGCCATCATTTCAGTACCTTTGGAGTTCACAATATTTTAAGTCAAGTTATACTGATGTTTCACAAGATGTATCAGGGAGTTTATGGTTACCCTAAATCTGTATACTAAATTAACAATACACTTGTCACACTTAACACCCAAACAACTGGTAGCGGTTACAACACTTAATGACATAATACTACATTATATATAATGTAATTCGGGTTCCAAAAGTTACAAACACTTTCCTGACTGAAAATTAAATAATAATTCTTATATTGAACGTAATCATAAGAACTAACTGTGTCCGTTTTCTAATTCAGAAGTTATAGTGTTGTTACTAGACGCGACTTCCGAGAACCCAATGAAATGTAAGAGTTTTATCAATAGTTACTACCTTAGAGTAATTATGAGAAACGGTAAGAGTTCCTACTAAACCCTGGACCCGACATGGCCAGGTATTTAAAGCACTCGACTCATTATCCAGGGGCGCGTGTTCGAATCCCCGTCACACCAAACATGCTCGCCTTTTTAGCCGTGGAAGCGTTATATTGTGACGGTCAATCCCACTATTCGTTGGTAAAAGAGTAGCCCAAGAGCTGGCGGTGGATGATGATGACTAGCTGCCTTCCCTCTAGTCTCAAACTACTAAATTAGAGCCGGCTAGCGCAGATAGCCCTCGAGTAGCTTTGCGTGAAATTTAAAACAAATAAAAATAACCACTGGCGTTACAGTGGTAAATCTGGAGACTTGTTACGTAAAAAACCTGGTTTTGATACCAGTGGAGACCACAGCACATATAGTCTGTTCTAGCTTTGTGTTTAACAGATCCTACCACGTGACAAAGCTTCTGGCAACTTTAATAACCGGAGGAAAAAAATTACACATCTCAGTATTTCTGTCACACCATTCACCCTCATACTAAAAATCAAATCTATCTGTGATATAACCAATAATTTCAGAATGAGATTTTGGCTAAGCCTTAATCTCTGAATTTTTATCACGCGGACGGCCTCTTCTGTTCTTCATAAACTAGAATAGTGGTACTAATTGTTGTCTATTCTCCTGCTCTCTCATCTACCGTAATTACAATAAATAGTGGGTTAGTTTTTGTCAGGAGTACAATGACGTAACGCTCATAACAAAGCTTCAAAACGTAGTTCACTTGTTACATCTTTATTAACTTCCACTGAGATTGATAGGAGTCTTCAACAACCACCAGATGTCGTACAGATCAATACTTGTATCAAAAAATACCATAATATATTCAAGTTTCAGAAAATAAGGAAAGAACCCGACAAACATCTGAATTAATTCGACGTCTAATTCTTCAGAAAAGTTTTCCGTTTTGTGATTACCAGTTTTGGCCAAGTTTCAAGATGTCTGAACTCAATACATGCTATCTTTGCTCACGTTTTTCGTGCCTTTCTCTACTTTTAAAACTAACTACAGAAATTCAGAATTCTTCAGTTTTTCTTGCAAAGGTTTCGGAGAACTGAAGAGTAGGACATAATGATTCAAGTCGCAACAGTCTACAGTATCATAATAAAAGTTAACGTTAGTCACCTGGACCTGCGGTTGTTTGTTGTCTGGATAAATAACGAACGTGATTGATGACGGGGCTTGTGTGAGCTCGTGACCTCGTGCCCTACTGTAGATCGATATCTGGATGAAGGAAAGACTGGTCTTTGAGTAAAACAGCATGAAATGAACTTGTCTCTTGGTCACTTTCTTTAACTGTGGATGGTCAGTCAAAACTGAAAACTAGTTAGTGATGTCCTGGTCCTTTTCTTTAATTATGGACGGAAGGAACTGAAATATAGTTAAAGATATTTCCTCAGTCTGTACTTTTAAATGTGAATGAAAAGTTTATCGTAATTCAAACATAAAATTTTCAGGTTCTATCAGCTCCCTCGGTGGGAGTGTTGAAACTTGAACATTGAATCTTGAGTTCTAGTATAATTTATTGACATTCTTATAATTCATATATAGCATATTAAACATGTGTGCTATATCTACATAATTCTAGGGTTCTCAAAGACGTCTGTGTGGATCCTATTAGGATTTTAGAAATATGTGTAATTTAGGTACCAAAGCTACACTCGAGTTTATGGATGAATCCCGAATAAAAATCGTAAAAATACAACTAATCCCGCTGAGAAGTGTCCTATTTACTTTAAATAATGGAATAAGTGACTTCGTCCATTATTTTCGATCGTTTCTTCAGAATGGTTGTTGCAACCAACCAACCACTTTAAAATTACTCAGTATTTCGAATCCAAAGACAGTGGGTTAGTTTATGAATGGAACATAATCATTTTGTTTCAGTTTTTCAAAGCAGTATTCCATCAAGGGAGCGAGTTTGTACAAACTTACTTTGACTGCAAAAAAAACAACAAAAAAACTTACAAATAACTGTTTTACAAGAGCCTGATGGAGTTGTACGGATATTATAAAATCGATCCCAGCCTTGAGCTCTGATACTGTGCTCGTGCAACTTCTCAGAGTTTATTTTGTCATTAGTCGATCGTGGGTTTTAAACTGTGTGACGGCTACGGTGACTTCAGCTATCCGTATCTACATTCTGCCCTTCTTCTGTTGAAGAGGCAGTTTTATTTGATTGTTAAAAAGGAAATAAAAAAAGCTTACAGTGTAACTAGTAAATCACTCGGGTACAACATTCCACCTTGTTATTTTTCTGTATAAAAAGAACTGAAAATGATTTCAAACATTCGACTTATTATCCTACTTTACCTTACAGTGCCCTCCGCTAGTACAGCGGTATGCCTCCGGATTTACAACGCTAAAATCAGGGGCTCGATTCCACTCGGTGGACTCAACAGGTAGCCTAATGTGGCTTTGTTATAAGAAAAACACACAAACATACCTTATAGTAACAGAGGGTGTTCTTTAAGGAAGCGAAAACTGTACAAAGGACAATGTGAAATAATTCTCCTTTTCCTGTTTGCTTGGTTGTCAAGGCCTAACTGACCTAATTAGACATCACTTGCGTGCCCTGCTATGATGAAGGGGATAATTGACTCGCTTAAATGCCTAAGTACTTGTATCTTTACGCTCAAATAAAAAAGTTCTATATTAAAAAAGTGGAAAATGTTCCCTGTTTCAGGGTCCTTTTTTGTCACCCTTCTCAGGCAAACATTCTAAAACAAGCTAGACTGTTACCACACAAATTGATAATGTAATCGAACCAATTAACCCTGGTTTATGGATATTAACATAGATACCGACGTATAATAAATAATCATTAGAGTAAGAAATAGCTTCTTCCATTTCGTATCGTATTCAAAGCCTCATTTGTAAAGACTTTTGAAAAAGCCAATTTTCTGAGTAAAAAAAACATAAAAAATTAGGGATTCGTTACCGGGTATTTAAATCAGTTTTCACTAACAACAAAATTCTGTGAATCCATTTCATCATTGTAGTTCAAATCGTATTGTTACTGTTAACAATATGACAACCTACGTCCACCTGAACAACGGGTTCGCAGTTAAATGTAGTTTCTGTGAATGCCGCTAGGGTAAATACACTTTCTTTAGCTGAAAATTTCGTGTCACGATTAAACAAATGCTGTTAGTCGTTCTTAATCTTCACTTTGTAGCCCAGAGTAAAAAAAAAAAACTACTGAAAAGTCCTCAAAACCAGCTGGAAGTTTACTCTCTTTTCTGATCAGATAGTATATTATCGTATGACTATAATGCTATACAGTTTTATTATGGGATATTCAAGACCTCAAGATAGCCAGCAGCGTTTTGACAGCAACGGGACGCGAGCCAGCCACGAATCCTTCATATTATACTCACACTGTTTCCAGAATTAAATAACTTATTTTCTGGATTCACGATGTCCTGTATCAATAACGTATTAAAACAGAAATGTAAACCAAACTAAAAACATATGTCAACTGCCCCGTTTTTATCAAAGAAAAAACGACGTACATATCATGAAGATCAAAGACAAAACGACGTACATATCATGAAGATCAAAGACAAAACGACGTACATATTATGAAGATCAAAGACAAAACGACGTACATATCATGAAGATCAAAGACAAAACGACGTACATATCATGAAGATCAAAGACAAAACGACGTACATATTATGAAGATAGAAACCTAAATATTCTCTAAATGTTTATTAATTTTCTGATGTTCTGCTTGTCTCACACGTTGCCAGCCCAATGGTAGTAGTACATCCAGGAGCAGCTCACCTGATGTAGTAGTACATCCAGGAGCAGCTCACCTGATGTAGTAGTAGGTCTAGGAGCAGCTCACCTGATGTAGTAGTACATCCAGGAGCAGCTCACCTGATGTATTAGTAGGTCTAGGAACAGCTCACCTGATGTAGTAGTAGGTCTAGGAACAGCTCACCTGATGTAGTAGTACATTCAGGAACAGCTCACCTGATGTATTAGTAGGTCTAGGAACAGCTCACCTGATGTAGTAGTAGGTCTAGGAACAGCTCACCTGATGTAGTAGTAGATCTAGGAACAGCTCACCTGATGTAGTAGTACATTCAGGAACAGCTCACCTGATGTAGTAGTAGATCTAGGAACAGCTCACCTGATGTAGTAGTACATCCAGGAGCAGCTCACCTGATGTATTAGTAGGTCTAGGAACAGCTCACCTGATGTAGTAGTACATTCAGGAACAGCTCACCTGATGTAGTAGTAGATCTAGGAACAGCTCACCTGATGTAGTAGTACATTCAGGAACAGCTCACCTGATGTAGTAGTACATTCAGGAACAGCTCACCTGATGTAGTAGTAGGTCTAGGAACAGCTCACCTGATGTAGTAGTAGATCTAGGAACAGCTCACCTGATGTAGTAGTACATTCAGGAACAGCTCACCTGATGTAGTAGTAGATCTAGGAACAGCTCACCTGATGTAGTAGTACATCCAGGAGCAGCTCACCTGATGTATTAGTAGGTCTAGGAACAGCTCACCTGATGTAGTAGTAGGTCTAGGAACAGCTCACCTGATGTAGTAGTACATTCAGGAACAGCTCACCTGATGTAGTAGTACATTCAGGAACAGCTCACCTGATGTATTAGTAGGTCTAGGAACAGCTCACCTGATGTAGTAGTAGGTCTAGGAACAGCTCACCTGATGTAGTAGTACATTCAGGAACAGCTCACCTGATGTAGTAGTAGATCTAGGAACAGCTCACCTGATGTAGTAGTACATTCAGGAACAGCTCACCTGATGTAGTAGTAGATCTAGGAACAGCTCACCTGATGTAGTAGTACATCCAGGAGCAGCTCACCTGATGTAGTAGTACATCCAGGAGCAGCTCACCTGATGTATTAGTAGGTCTAGGAACAGCTCACCTGATGTAGTAGTAGGTCTAGGAACAGCTCACTTGATGTAGTAGTACATTCAGGAACAGCTCACCTGATGTATTAGTAGGTCTAGGAACAGCTCACCTGATGTAGTAGTAGGTCTAGGAACAGCTCACCTGATGTAGTAGTACATTCAGGAACAGCTCACCTGATGTAGTAGTAGATCTAGGAACAGCTCACCTGATGTAGTAGTACATCCAGGAGCAGCTCACCTGATGTAGTAGTGCATCCAGGAGCAGCTCACCTGATGTATTAGTAGGTCTAGGAACAGCTCACCTGATGTAGTAGTAGGTCTAGGAGCAGCTCACCTGATGTATTAGTAGGTCTAGGAACAGCTCACCTGATGTAGTAGTAGGTCTAGGAACAGCTCACCTGATGTAGTAGTAGGTCTAGGAACAGCTCACCTGATGTAGTAGTACATTCAGGAACAGCTCACCTGATGTAGTAGTAGATCTAGGAACAGCTCACCTGATGTAGTAGTACATCCAGGAGCAGCTCACCTGATGTATTAGTAGGTCTAGGAACAGCTCACCTGATGTAGTAGTAGGTCTAGGAACAGCTCACCTGATGTAGTAGTACATTCAGGAACAGCTCACCTGATGTAGTAGTAGATCTAGGAACAGCTCACCTGATGTAGTAGTAGATCTAGGAACAGCTCACCTGATGTAGTAGTACATCCAGGAGCAGCTCACCTGATGTAGTAGTAGATCTAGGAACAGCTCACCTGATGTAGTAGTAGATCTAGGAACAGCTCACCTGATGTAGTAGTAGATCTAGGAACAGCTCACCTGATGTAGTAGTAGGTCTAGGAAGAGCTCACCTGATGTTGTAGTAGGTCTAGGAACAGCTCATCTGATGTAGTAGTAGATCTAGGAACAGCTCACCTGATGTAGTAGTAGGTCTAGGAACAGCTCACCTGATGTAGTAGTAGATCTAGGAACAGCTCACCTGATGTTGTAGTAGGTCTAGGAGTAGATCATTGATGTAGTTGTAGGTCTAGGAGTAGATCATTGATGTAGTAGTAGGCCTAGGAGTAGATCATTGATGTAGTTGTAGGTCTAGGAGAGACTCGTCTGATGTAGTAGTACATGTAGTAGCAAATCTAGGAACAGGTCGCCCTGTTCGAATGGATACAGTAACGAGTCTAAGGAGAATACATTCCTCACTTGATGTGCAAGGAGGAGTTAGCTTGCCCAACATGATTTTGGAATACATTTAAAGACGTTCCTTAACCTTTCTGACCAACATGATGTAGGAATACATCTAAAGATGTTCGATAACCTTTCTGACCAAACATGATGTAGGAATACATCTAAAGAAGTTCGTCAACCTTTCTGATGTGACAGCGAACAAACTCTAACAAATCGAGAATAGAAGGCAAAGAATCAAGCAATAGATCAGGACGATACGTCATCAAAAATGGTCATCCCTCCAAAATAACCACACTAAAAGTAAAGTATGACTGGAATATAGATAGCTGTCAGAAATTGTAGGTTAGATTAGAAATATTGTAACACTGTAGAACTAATTACCAGAAGTTGAAGGTTGGATAAGGAACATTATACAAGTAGCTACTAGAGTTGTAGGTTGGTTGAGGAATACCTTATATGTAACTATCAAAATTTGCTGTATTTGTATAGAGAATGTTTAGAGAAATAGAACGATACTTTGTAGTTTGCAGTTCAAATAAGCACAGATAATTTAATTGTTAGTCTTATCTTAGTTAAACACTTGAAGTAGACTTTGTCACGTGGTTCTGTGATGCTGACAGTTTTGTTTCTTTAGTGTCATTGCCAAAGACCGTATAGTGGGATGGCTGGCTGTAAATAACATAATAATTACGCAAGTTATTCCTTCTTGGTTCAGTTTAATATAACTCTTAAGGGAGAAGAAGTAAAGATGTCTTCTGGAAATCACTTCGTGTTTAAAATTCTTCGATAAAAGGCTTCTTTTAACGGAGGTATCACAACTTATATGTCACCAAGTTCCCTTCTTACGTATTGACATGCGTTATGACTTATATGTCACCAAGTTCCCTTCTTACGTAATAACGTGCGTTATGACTTATATGTCACTAAGTTCTCTTCTTACGTAATGACATGCGTTATGACTTATATGTCACCAAGTTCCCTTCTTACGTAATGACATGCGTTATGACTTATATGTCACCAAGTTCCCTTCTTACGTAATGACATGCGTTATGACTTATATGTCACCAAGTTCTCTTCTTACGTAATGACATGCGTTATGACTTATATGTCACTAAGTTCTCTTTTTACGTAATGACATGCGTTATGACTTATATGTCACTAAGTTCTCTTCTTACGTAATGACATGCGTTATGACTTATATGTCACTAAGTTCTCTTCTTACGTAATGACATGCGTTATGACTTATATGTCACTAAGTTTCCTTCTTACGTAATGACATGCGTTATGTTTCCACCACTGCTTCTCGTAATCTCGTTATGAAATCACAGAGACAAGCATTTTTTTCTGAGTATGATAAATTATCTCTTTCGCAGACAACTTTCGTGTTGCATTATAAAGTAACCCTAAAACCAATGGTTGCAACTCAATTAACTATTGATTGAATTATATACTTCGGAAGAGCTCCCGTTTTCGTGACCACTTTGATATCCAAGGAGTTAATACTGTTTTATAACTATGAAATATACCTTGTAATTTATTTATGATTCAGTAACTCGTGTACAATTTTTTATTGTTTTTAAAAACTGTTTTAACCAAAGAATTAAGAGTTTACTTTTGTACACCAGTGTAACGAAGACAGAACTATAGACACAAGACCATCATGGTAATCTTTACAGAATAGCTTCCACACCAGTGAAACGAAGACAGAACTATAGAGACAAGACCATCAAGGTAATCTTTACAGTGTAGCTTCCACACCAGTGAAACGAAGACAGAACTATAGAGACAAGACCATCAAGGTAATCTTTACAGTGTAGCTTCCACACCAGTGAAACGAAGACAGAACTATAGAGAAAAGACCATCATAGTAATCTTTACAGTGTAGCTTCCACACCAGTGTAATGAAGAGAGAACAAAAGAGACAAGACCATCATGGTAATCTTTACAGTGTAGCTTCCACACCAGTGAAACGAAGACAGAACTAAAGAGACAAGACCATCATGGTAATCTTTACAGCGTAGCTTCCACACCATTGTAACGAAGAGAGAACAAAAGAGACAAGACCATCATGGTAATCTTTACAGCGGAGCTTCCAGTAAGTAACTCTGTCTTAACCGGACTAAGGTGGTTAAATTAAAGTGATCAAGGGGGTGTATACTGCTCAAGCCAAGAAGGTATGAAAACTCTGGGTGTACAAGGGCTTACTTATAACTAGTAGCACGTAGTGGCCTTCGTCTTTTTATCTAAGGATGCGTGAGTTCCAAAGGAAAACACTGTTGTTGTTTTTTTAAGGTAGCAAACCGTTGAAGAAAGGCTGACCTATACGATGAATTTGATTAGAAATGTAATTTGATTTTATCAGTAGAGTTTCCATAAATAACGACAAAGCTGAGCAGTAAGCATATGTGTAGATACTCGGTCAAGTTAAACCTTGGTGAAAATAATAACAACAGTTCAGGATGTTTTTACTGAATGAATAGGATGATAATATATTTTAGACAAGAACTTCAGTTTTCTCGTGTATACGGAAGATGACTTGGACTAAATTATAGAACTGTATAATAACATACTTGAGGAATACAGGACAAGCAATCTTAGGAGATTGGACATTATTTAAACTGTATATGTCACGTTAAGCTTTAGTGAATGCCACCAAGTCTAGAATACAATGAGTTAAACATGAAATCACCAAACAGCTGTTTTGGTAATGTTCTGGAAATAGTTTCTCGCTATGATGAAGTAATTTAGCTCTGTTTTTTAAAATAGAGAATTAGAAGAGAAACAATTTAATGAATAGCGTTTTGTGTTTAAATATACAAAGAAATGGATAACATTTGAGCTAACGTGTTGCCAAGAAATGTTTGTAATTATGGCAGTAGCTTTAGTGTAAGTTAGTCGGGTTAAAGACTATCACACTAATAACACAACACTGAATTGGGCAGAATATTTAGTGCGTTATACCAAAATGTGCTTCAACACATCCGGTCGTATTCTATCTGTCGATCGTGCATCTTTTACAATTAATCCCCAACTTAGTTTTTACTGCAAAAAGCTCAGTCGTAAGTTTGTCGAAACACATCACAACCCACAACCCCTATAATCCATCTAGTGTACGTAAAGGACAGTTTCCCAACTTCCATTTCATACAGAAATTTATAAACTCTATTTCCAGTGGCGTGACTGGTATGTCTTTGTATAGAATGCCATGAATATCTGTTTCGTTATGCAGATACTCGAAATATGCAACGATTGGAAGGGAGGTATAGCTGTAAGCTTACATATATCCAAAAACGGCTCGTTTGGGTTGAGAAAATATTTCACATAGAAGAGCGAACAACGTTTCGACCTTCTTCGGTCATCGTCAGGTTCACAAAGCTTACATCTTGTTAGCCTCGTTTCCAGGTGTAAATCCTTTTTAGTTATGCTATGTACATTTCGACGACTTTTAGCACTGTATTCATGGATTCTCACCCTGTTACAAGATGCTACACTTTATTCACCACAGCTGGATTATAACTTATTGTAGGTCTCTTTTTGGATGGTTATGGTTCCCCATGTTTACCCATGTTCATCTTTTCCAGTACCATTTAGTAACCTAGAAACCAATGTTTTAAGAATTTTAAATCTCAGTTGGATCTAAATGTATGAATATTTTGCGTCGTATCAATTTTTGACTGCATCACTAGACTTACGCAGCGCCAAACATCGTAAAAATATAGTTCTTATACATTCCGTTTCACTTTGACTTTATACCGGCTGCGATTGTCATGTGACTTTTGATTTTCATATAACTTGCTCAATGTCTGTCTTTTTTCATACTTTGTAATAATTTTCTTATTTTTACTGTTTATTTTCGTATTATAGAATTTTCGAAGTTTCACATAAATTACCTATCAGATCGGATTACAAAGAAAACGTACAGTTATATATTACCTTATTTTATAGGCGGTTGCCAAATATTCGCATTCAGAGAAATCTAGTACATTAGATCCCTTCTAAACCACGTTTTTCACAATTCCTTGATTTTTGTAAGGCCAGACTCGATCGATCATGTCAGGAAGATTACCTTACCAAATCCTTGTAGTCCTGTCGCTGGTCGGCTGCCTTACTGGATTGTATCAACATCAGTTCGCATACCTTTAGGTGTTCTACAGTAACACGCTCCTTATTTTCAAACATATCACCCAATATCAGAATACCACGTTGCATCCATTTATACTGAAACAGAGAGTAGACTCGTGACAGTGTGTTTTTTCAAACTAATGTTAAACGTGATTATTGATACAATATATTAGAGAAGAAAATCGTTCTAGATCTGTTTCGTTTCTGTTCTCGAACTGATCGATGGAAAGAAACTCCAACCAATAGTTTTTAAATGGAATTTTTTTTCACTCCTTTGCACATACGTTCACGTTAATTTTATATCGTTTAAACCCTCCTGTAACACACCAGGGTTTGGAGCTCACGTTTTGAAATAGACGAATAAACCCTCCTGTAACACACCAGGGTTTGGAGCTCACGTTTTGAAATAGACGTATAAACCCTCCTGTAACACACCAGGGTTTGGAGCCCACGTTTTGAAATAGACGTCTAAACCCTCCTGTAACACATCAGGGTTTGGAGTTCACGTTTTGAAATAGACAATTTCTTTTTGTTGAATAGTGAGTTGCACAATAAAGTGTCTGCTCCGTGTCCGACATGGGGATCGAACCCCAAATTTTACTGTTATAAACTCTGCGGTTTTCCACTCAATGCAATGCAGTGAAGTGAATCACTATGTCGATAACTCAAATGTAATTTATACATAATAAACTAAGATGTTTCTAAAACTAGCAGAAGCTCAGAAATGTCTTTTAATAATGTTGTTTTTATCAGACATAACATTCCACGATCAATGTACTATCATATCCTTTACGTGCAACAAGATAGCAACACGTAATCACTTTTTTGTGATTGTTTCAGACAACAATTTCTTTTTTTTTCGCCTTACTTTCGATTCTGTTTTTTCTTGTTTCTGTCAGTAAGGTAGACGTCTATTATGAGGAATTTATTTGTTCGCTCGCTTGTCTGCCTATTTTAATAGTTTTTTGTGTAGTTTGACAAGCAAGAAACCACTTTTAACCGTTATCACTTTACCAGATTGTCTTCACTTTTTGACGAGTTATACAGTATTAATATTCCACTGATTCAGTCATCTGTTGTGGTTTAAAATAATGTCACTCGTCACTGGTGTAAGTAAGAATAATAACGAATTTAGGGTGGAATGTGGAGTTCCACATGTATTCACCGAGAAATAGTTTATTATTAACGTTACTCTCTGTTGATTACTTCCTGGTAACCAAACCCTGTGTGTGTGAACTAACAACTGTGAGATGTTCTGATTACTTCCTGGTAAACAAGGATATACTAAAATGTTTGTGTGAGTTAATCAGTGATGTCGAGGAAACCTACTTGTAGAGAAAAATGTGTATGTGAGCCAGTAGAAATATTTTGATTACCTTTTGATAAACAAAGATATAGTACAATGTGTATGTGAGCCAATAGAGATGTTCTGATTGCCTTCTGATGGACAAAAATATACTACAATGTGTATGTGAGCCAATAGAGATGTTCTGATTGCCTTCTGATGAACAAAAATATACTACAATGTGTATGTGAGCCAATAGAGATGTTCTGATTGCCTTCTGATGAACAAAAATATACTACAATGTGTGTGTGAGCCAATAGAGATGTTCTGATTGCCTTCTGATGAACAAAGATGTTCTATCATTCTGACAGTACACGTTACATGTGTTGTAAATAGTCCTACTGGACTCTTTAAGGATTGCATTCAGCAGATTCCTTGAAGCTTTAATTTCATCTGTTTTTTTGTTTGATGAAACCTCAAGTTATCTGTGCAAATATTTCGTTCCTTTAATTATCGTAGTAACTCAAGTTTATAAGCTAGTTATTATAAAAGGGTAACGCATGTAGAAGGTTCAGACAGTAAACAAGAAATACGATTAGAATGTTCAGAATAAATACCGGCGTTAAACGTAAATGTTACTGTAAAGACAGGCATATTTTGGTTGTGGCTTGAAAACATGATGAATATTTCGAAACTTTATTATCACAGTAAGAAGTCTAAACGTCCTGTAGAATATGAAACGTGACTTATACGGAGAACCTATGGCATTATATAGTAACGATGTTCTAGGTTCTTGGCTTCTATTGGAATTTCTATCTCCATCTTTGGTTATCTACCATGATGTTCATGTTTGTGCAATGCAATCTCTGTGAAGATCAGGATGTCGCCATAGTTACGTACCATAAACTACCCATCATACGAGCATGTGTATTGTGTCGTTGGGCTTGATAGGTACGTGATCAAATGAAACTCCTTCAGGAACCTTTGTCATGGGACACGCTGCTGATTTCAAGGAGTGACTGGATAATTAGAAACACTTGCCTTCTGAGTCCTCGTCACATTAGAGTCCTGTCTATTATGTCGTTAATGGTGTTAAGATACGTGTACAACTACATTCAATATTTTTTTGGATCAAATGGTTCACTTTTGTGATCACAGTTTCCATTTTGGATCAGAGGACGTATCAGGTTATATGTTGTTCTAATCGCTGTGAAGTGCAGGTTATATGCTGTTCTAATCGCTGTGAAGTGCAGGTTATATGTTGTTCTAATCGCTGTGAAGTGCAGGTTATATGTTGGATCAGGTTATATGCTGTTCTAATCGCTGTGAAGTGCCAGTTTTTATTTTCTGTAAATAATATTAAAGGTTGTAATATCGTTTAAAAAATTGGAATATATGAAAATTCTTTCCTGAAAAAGAGTTTAAACAATATTCTTAACCCACATGTCTGTCTGTGGCACTATTCCATTGTCACGTGATCAGTAATTAATCGTGAAAGAAATGTCACACTTCAAGCTCGTGGTGCCACATGCCATGCGTTACCATTTCAAAATCACATAAAATTCTATCAACCCTTTGTATCATTGTTTTATTTTATCAAGAACTAAAGTTACTTGGCCAGATTTAGAACTATTTCACTGATGCAAATACGAAAATGGAGGAAAGTTTCGATTACAACTTTTTAATGAGGCAGATAGTGGCCAAACTCATAGATAGAATTAGCATTTACTACCTTAAAGTGAAACAATTTATAACGTCGTGAGGTGTGTCCGAAAAGTTTAATACCGTGTTTGATGTGTGGAGAGTTGCACTTTACGTCCTGAAATAAAAGAAATAATCTCACAAAGCTACTCCTATAACTTTGTTACAGTCAGTAAAGTTTGATATTTCAAAGATCTCTGATTTATTGGTCTCCCGATACTTGCTAGTTCAAAAGTTTTTTTATTGGTCAAAATTCTGATTAATTTCAAATCCATTTATGCGTCCTTATAATCTGAGGTCTCTTAAACAACAAACATTTTGGGCTGATGGGAGTGTCTGGAAAATAGAGATGGGAACAGATTTTGTTATTTTGTGAAAGAAAAATAAAAGTAATTTCCGTTGTTTGTTTATCAACATTAAGTATACTTATCTGTAACACGAAAGTTTCAACATTAAATATACTTATCTGTAACACGAAAGTTTCAACATTAAATATACTTATCTGTAACACGAAAGTTTCAACATTAAGTATACTTATCTGTAACACGAAAGTTTCAACATTAAGTATACTTATCTGTAACACGAACGTTTCAACATTAAGTATACTTATCTGTAACACGAAAGTTTCAACATTAAGTATACTTATCTGTAACACGAACGTTTCAACATTAAGTATACTTATCTGTAACACGAAAGTTTCAACATTAAGTATACTTATCTGTAACACGAAAGTTTCAACATTAAGTATACTTATCTGTAACACGAAAGTTTCAACATTAAGTATACTTATCTGTAACACGAAAGTTTCAACATTAAGTATACTTATCTGTAACACGAAAGTTTCAACATTAAGTATACTTATCTGTAACACGAAAGTTTCAATAAAATTTAAAAAAATAGGGAAACTTGTTATTTGAACATCAATGTTACTTTTAGATGCATTAGGTTAGAGAAGTTCTTGTTTTTCTAAGTTTTGTCAGAGAAAATTTGGATGAGAACTCGTAAATAACAGGAAAATAACGAAACCAAACAAAGACATTGGTTATATTTATAACTTACATCTGGATCATAACTGTACGGATATTTATATAGACTTGACAACAAAGTACATAATTCCACTGATATTTATAAAAACTTGACATTAAAGAACATAACTGTACTGATATTTATATAGACTTGACAACAAAGTACATAATTCCACTGATATTTATAAAAACTTGACATTAAAGAACATAACTGTACTGATATTTATATAGACTTGACAACAAAGTACATAATTCCACTGATATTTATAAAAACTTGACATTAAAGAACATAACTGTACTGATATTTATATAGACTTGACAGCAAAGAAAGATTTGAATTTTTTAAAACAGAAATGATATCTTTCCTGCTCACGTGGAGTTTAAACAGTACACAGAATAAAATGAATTATAAAGTGTCCGTACATAAGTACAGCTCTATTGAGTTAGGCAGACAAACCAAAAGGGAACGTGCAGAAATAGAGCCGATATGTACGTACTGACGTTCACAAAAGTAAACAAAAAATAGTGGTAGATGTAATGCGTGGTTACTCAGAGTAATGATCAGCATTTGTTTTAACTGTGTTCTAAAACTACGTAAGGCTACATTTATTAAACAAAAAGCATGACCACACATATGTTGTATATAGTTGTTTATAGACGTAACAGATTACATATGTTGTACGTAGTTATGTATAGAAGAAGCACAACATGTGTTGTACGTAGTTGTATATAGAGAAACAAAACATATGTTTATGTAGTTGTTTATAGAAGAACCACAACATATGTTGCATGTAGTTGTATATAGAGAAACACAACATATGTTGTATGTAGTTGTTTATAGAAGAAACACAACATGTTGGATGTAGTTGTGTATAGAGAAACACAACATATGTTGTATGTAGTTGTTTATAGAAGAAACAACATATGTTTATGTAGTTGTTTATAGAAGAACCACAACATATGTTGCATGTAGTTGTATATAGAGAAACACAACATATGTTGTATGTAGTTGTTTATAGAAGAAACACAACATGTTGGATGTAGTTGTGTATAGAGAAACACAACAT
The DNA here is from genome assembly GCA_011833715.1 of Carcinoscorpius rotundicauda. Taxonomy (NCBI): domain Eukaryota; kingdom Metazoa; phylum Arthropoda; class Merostomata; order Xiphosura; family Limulidae; genus Carcinoscorpius; species Carcinoscorpius rotundicauda. Next base: position 174,936,504 of record CM022392.1, read on the forward strand.
ATGTTGTATGTAGTTGTTTATAGAAGAAACAACATATGTTGTATGTAGTTGTTTATAGACGTAACAGATTACATATGTTGTATGTAGTTGTTTATAGAAGAAACACAACATGTTGGATGTAGTTGTATAAAGAGAACCACAACATATGTTGCATGTAGTTGTATATAGAGAAACACAACATATGTTGTATGTAGTTGTTTATAGAAGAAACACTACATTTGTTATATGACTTGATTATAGATGTTACACACTACGTGTTCTGTGCGAGTTGTTTATGAACTAAACATAGTATATTTGTTGTATGAGTTGTTTCTAGAAGAAACACATTACGTATGTTCTTGATGGCCATTCACGTGATGATCTACACTATAACCGACCAGATATCTCTGTAAGATAGATAATACAAGGGCCTTGGACGAGTTTAGTTAAATCTATTGTATTTTTTATTCTAGGTTTGTGAAACAATATGAAAATGCTCCCAGACCTTAGTCATGACTGATCTATTAACATACACAATTTTTTCGAATCTTTCAGCATGTTATATCTATTCGCAATAGTTTCTTATAACTTGGAACATTTTAGTGTCTTCTTGTTGAAGACAGTTTTGTGTCACGTGGGTGCGAGAATATAACTATAGTTAATTTGTCACCCCCTTAGAAAAAGGAAAGAAAGTGAACTAGTCCGCAAATTATAGAAATTCAGGAAATTTGTTGAACAAGGTTAGTCCCTCTGAGACCACAAACTCTGATGTACAGGAGAATGTGTGTTCTAAAAGATAAAACAGTGATATACAGGAGAACGTGTGTTCCAAATGATCTATTTACAAAAAGGAGACTTCTGTGGTCCGAACTTTAACTACAATAACAAGATTTTTAGGGGGAGGTTTGTTCGAAAACGGGGAGGAAGAAAGCTACAGTTTCAAAAATGATATTTATACCCCAATGAAGAAAACACCTTAAAATGATATAATGGAGATAATACCGGGGAATGATCTAATGAAGATAATATCTGGAGAATGATCTATTAAGGATAATACTCGAGTAATGACAGAATTAGGCTAATATTTTTTTAAAGAGAAGGACCTCTGCAGGAGTTTTACTGCCTTTCTTCTGTGTTGATTTTACTTGAGATTTATTGAACGGTCATAGTTTATGATAAAATATATTAATTTTGCCTTTGAAGGTAAAATCTGTGTATTTATCAGGGTGAGTAAAACAATAACTACAGTTTGACGTTTCAGACCATACGACAACCCTAAGGAGTTTTCGTTAAACACCTTACCTTATGTAGGGTCAGGGTAAACGAATCGGGCTTGGGTTTTTTTTCTCGATACTCGGCTATTTCTTGTCCTTGAAAGAATGCAGTTCACTGTTACTATCGCTTTGTTCTACACTGTAAACTTCGTTTCTATTTATCTACCACACTGTCACATGCTTCACGAGCTTCTCTGTTCACGTGATGTTTTCATAAATGTTCAAACTCTCAAAAGAAGAAGCGTAGTGAAGATTGTTTCAAAGAGAAATCCGTATTTTGATTGCTTATTGAACGAAAGGTAAATTTACTTAGAAGACTGACACAGAGTTCTTCACCTGTTCACACAACGTTTAATGTCTTGATGTTATAATACCTTTACTGATGTTGTGTTAATTCGTGCATCTACTCTTTTGGGGGCAGGAATGCTAACTTTAAAAGGTAAGTTTTATTTTACCTACCCCCAAATGGTAGTACCTTATTTTCATTGTTTTTATTTATTTTTTCATCTTTTTTGTGTTTATCCTTTTCTTATTATTATTTTAACTCAACTGTCTGCAGGCGTGAAGGGATGTATAGATGTGGGACGTTGTGAGCGGATGTATAGATGTGGGACGTTGTGAGCGGATGTATAGATGTGGGACGTTGTGAGCGGATGTATAGATGTGGGACGTTGTGAGCGGATGTGCAGATGTGGGACGTTGTGAGCTTGAGCACCCACATCTCGCTCTCTTAATTTCTAATTTTATAATGTGAGACTAACGAATTGAAGGTTAAAACTGACAGACGTTTTATCCCCACAGTAATGTGGGTTATACTTCTCAGTCACCTCCAAAACCTAGGATACATTTTATAATCCCACGTTGAAGTTTGTACCCAAGGATTCTTTTTTCTTATAAATATGCAGCATATTTTGTTTCGCGTGTGTTGTTTATGGCTTCAAAATTTATGTTTATAATATAATTAATCAGAGGTTTAGATTTGCTGTTTTTGACACAACCCTTCCTCATGATTCTGTTTATTGGATTTGCTGTTTTCAACACAACCATTCCTCGTAATTCTGTTTATTCGATTTGCTGTTTTTAACACAACCCTTCCTTATAATTCTGTTTATTGGATTTGCTGTTTTCAAAACAACCCTTCCTCATGATTCTGTTTATTCGATTTGTTGTTTTTAACACGTCCTTTCCTTATAATTCTGTTTATTAGATTTGCTGTTTTTAACACAACCCTTCCTTATAATTCTGTTTATTGGATTTGCTGTTTTTAACACAACCCTTCCTCATGATTCTGTTTATTCGATTTGTTGTTTTTAACACGTCCTTTCCTTATAATTCTGTTTATTGGATTTGCTGTTTTCAAAACAACCCTTCCTTATAATTCTGTTTATTGGATTTGTTGTTTTTAACACAACCATTCCTCGTGATTCTGTTTATTGGGTTTGCTGGTTTTAACACAACTCTTCCTCATAATTCTGTTTATTGGGTTTACTGGATTTAACACAACCTTTCCTCATAATTCTGTTTATTTGGTTTGCTGTTTTCAAAACAACCCTTCCTCATGATTCTGTTTATTCGATTTGTTGTTTTTAACACAACCCTTCCTCGTGATTCTGTTTATTGGGTTTGCTGGTTTTAACACAACTCTTCCTCATAATTCTGTTTATTGGGTTTACTGTTTTCAACACAACCCTTCCTCATAATTCTGTTTATTGGGTTTACTGTTTTTAACACAACCCTTCCTCATGATTCTGTTTATTCATTCAACTTCATTTGGATCTAGTTATTTAAGTTCACTAAAATTTTGAATAATAAAAAATAACCAATCTATTTTAGTATGTCTAAGAGACTGTGAGCAGGTAAATAGTATTTATACATTTGATTTTGCAACATTATATACGACAATACCATTAATAGATTTATTCTTTAATTCATTAATGGAACAATATTGTTATCATTTTATAGAACTGAAGAAAACAAAATATAATTTCAAAAACATAAAAAGATATATTAAGTTTCTGTATTTATAGTGATTTTATATTATTTCAATGAAGTAAACAGGTTTTTAAACAAGTGATAAAATAGTTCCAATGGGAGATAACTATTCAACTTGTGTAGCAAATTTATATTTATACTCTTATTAAAACAAATTTTCGAAAATTGTACAAATCCAGACGTTTTTACTTTAACTTACAGATATATAGATAATTTAATTAGCATAAATAATTCTGAAATATTTAATGTTAATAACATCATTTATCCAACAGAAATACTTTAATATCTAATACAGAAGTACATTATTTAGATTTAGAAATTAAAATTATTGATTAAAAAGGATACCAATGTAATTTTTTTTGAAAAGAGAATATAATTTTCCCTTCCAGTAGATGGTTTACCTTACTTACACGGTAACGTGCCATACCATTTTTTATAAACATTACATTGTTTACCCTTCTTACATATAATAATATTCTATATCCATCTATTATAAACATTATAACTTAACAGTTATTCACATATTGTTTACCCTCCTTACATAGTAATGTACCATACCTTCTGTTATAAACATTATAACTTAACAGTTATTTACATATTGTTTACCCTCCTTACATAGTAATGTACCATACCTTCTGTTATAAACATTATAACTTAACAGTTATTCAGATATGGTTTACCCTCCTTACATAGTAATGTATCATACCTTCTGTTATAAACATTATAACTTAACAGTTATTCAGATATGGTTTACCCTCCTTACATAGTAACATACCATACCTTCTGTTATAAACATTATAACTTAACAGTTATTCAGATATTGTTTACCCTCCTTACATAGTAATGTACCATACCTTCTGTTATAAACATTATAACTTAACAGTTATTCATATATGGTTTACCCTCCTTACATAGTAATGTACCATACCTTCTGTTATAAACATTATAACTTAACAGTTATTCAGATATAGTTTACCCTCCTTACATAGTAACGTACCATACCTTCTGTTATAAACATTATAACTTAACAGTTATTCATATATGGTTTACCCTCCTTACATAGTAATGTACCATACCTTCTGTTATAAACGTTATAACTTAACAGTTATTCACATATGGTTTACCCTCCTTACATAGTAATGTACCACACCTTCTGTTATAAACATTATAACTTAACAGTTATTCACATATGGTTTACCCTCCTTACATAGTAATGTACCACACCTTCTGTTATAAACATTATAACTTAACAGTTATTCACATATGGTTTACCCTCCTTACATAGTACTGTACCATACCTTCTGTTATAAACATTATAACTTAACAGTTATTTTGATGTTGTAAAATATGTAATAAATTACAATATTTTGTTAATAATGTTGAAATACTTATATGAAAATTAATAGTTAGTAGATTTAATAAACAATCTTTAGTTGATTTATTTAACCATTCTGTAATAAATACAATAATGTATAAAATAAATATAAAGAAATAAAAATTAGGGAAATTCTACTAAAACAATATTTAGTTAAACATAAGAACTTGGCACTATTTTATGCGGATGTACACATTAAGTCGCGTTTTAAAGTCGTGTTAATTAGTGCTTATACCATACTGGGTACGTCAAGAGGTAAACAAGCTAATATGACTTCCAATTACCACTCATTCATTAAGTCTATTGTGACTATCATGATATAAACAAGCCTTTATATGCAGCAAAGTGTACATCTTCAAAAAGTAGTGCTAAGTTGTTAAATGACATTATTCATATGTATAAACATAGAATGCTAAAGTTAGTTTTGTTAATATATATTCATACATAATGAATGAATCATCTTTCTCTCATTCAAACATGCACACGTACAAATATATATGTATATATTACGAACACACACTGCTCATAAATCAACTCAACGGAATTGTTTTCAAAAATAAAGTTATTTAAGCTGGTATGTTTCAATTATTAGCACTAATATTATCTACTTACCGTTTTCTAACCCTTTTCACCAGTAAGCTTGAAAGATTATGAGCTAAAAACCAGAGATCGGTCCCTGATATGGGCACACTGGGTTACTGTGTCTCACAAATAAACAATCATGTAAGGCAGATTCATGACATAACATATGAAAACTAGAAACTCAGTAAGGTGGAATATAAATAATTAAAAAGAAAACATAAAACCAGATCAATAGTAACAATAAGATAAGCCACATTTTGATGATTTATAACCACTTTCAGAGGTTCGTAACAAAGATGCCACATTTGATTGAATGATTAGTCAGTATGGACTGGAGGTATTATGGATTTAGATTTCCGGACTATATCAGTGTGTAATCTTTTTCTATTGTAGATTGCTAGGTAGTGGCATTGCCGTAAATGTCTGGAAACCTCGTGTATAATAAAATAACGTTTATTATTAGGAACGGTTATACAGGTTTTACCATTAAGATTTGGTTTGTTTTGAACTTCGCGCAAAGCTACTCGAGGGCTATCTGCGCTAGCCGTTCCTAATTTTGTGGTGTAAGACTAGAAGGAAGGCAGCTAGTCAGCACCACCCACCACCAACTCTTGGGCTACTCTTTTACCAACAAACAGTGGGATTGACCGTTACATTATAACGCCCACACGGGTGAGAGTGCGTACCTCAAAGGAACTTATCGGTTGATTAAAAATATATGTACTGACAAAAAGAAGTTTCAAATACATCTTTAAAAATGTTGGTTATCATTGATTATGTTCATTCATATTGGTCCTGTGTGTTTCATTTGTATAGTAATAGTTTAAAATCTGAAGGATAAGAGTTACTGTTTGTGTTTTTATATAGTAATGCTTTAAAATCTGAAGGATAAGAGTTACGGTTTGTGTTTTTATACAGTAATGCTTTAAAATCTGAAGGATAAGAGTTACGGTTTGTTTTTATACAGTAATATTTTAAAATCTGAAGGATAAGAGTTACGGTTTGTTTTTTTATAGAATAATACTTTGAAATCTGAAGGGTTTGAGTTAGGTTTTGTTATTTCATACTGTAATACTTTAAAATTTGAAGGATAGAAGGTAAGACTTTGTGATTGGTATTTTGGCAGGTCTTATTTTATTAACTTGAATAAATGAGTGTTAAAGCTTCATTCGACACAGAGAAACTGATCATGCTAAGAAGATATATTAAACAGGTGTATCATAAAGCACTCACTGAGCTCAATACGGAAACTGTACGTTTATGTCTAAATGTTATAATATGTACTCAACAGTAAAACCGATAGTTGTAAACATAAGTCCAGGTATGGTTTAGTTATTAGAGTGCCCTGCTGCAGATTCTAGGTTCGAGGCTTGATACCGAGGAATTCACTCCGCAATCTTAACTATAACCGTGTTGTGTAGTATAATATAATAGCATTGTTTGATTCAAATAGCTAGGAAAGACTTTTGTCGAAGTAGGTAGCGCTGCCTGGCTGCCTTCCAGTTCGTCACTAATTCACGGTTAGAGTGCCCTGCTGCAGATTCTAGGTTCGAGGCTTGATACCGAGGAATTCACTCCGCAATCTTAACTATAACCGTGTTGTGTAGTATAATATAATAGCATTGTTTGATTCAAATAGCTAGGAAAGACTTTTGTCGAAGTAGGTAGCGCTGCCTGGCTGCCTTCCAGTTCGTCACTAATTCACGGTTAGACATGCTTGAATCAAAGGGGTCTCTTCACTGGTAGACGAGACATGGTCTAGTGGTTAAGTTGTTTGCATTGTGATTCGGAAGGTGTATGCTTTCCGTCTCTGCAAGATCGTTCCACGCTCTCGGTCCGTGTGTGTATTATAAGAGTAACAGTCAAATTCCAGTGTAACCCAAAGTTTACGGTGAGTTCATTAACTGCCTTTCCTCTAGTTTCTCAGCTCGAAACTAAGGCCGGCTAGCGCAAGGTAGCCCGCACTTAATTTTGCACAAAATTATGGGGCAAACAAATAAAAGTTAGTTGAGCGTTTAGCGCGCGCTTGCGCTCAAGGAAAACGAGTACATATGCGGGATCCACCGCTAGGTGGCTGTCCAAAGCTTTGTTTGTTTGTTTTTTATTATTTTACACAAAGCTACTCGGGGGCTATCTGTGCTAGCCGTCCCAAATGTAGCAGTGTAAGACTAAAAGGAAAACAGCTAGTCATCACCACCCACCGCCATCTCTTGGGCTACTTTTTTACCCACGAATAGTGGGATTGATCGTAACATTATAGCGCCCCCCACGGCTGGGAGGGCGAGCATGTTTGATGCGACTGGGAATTGGAACCCGCGACTCTCAGATGACAAGTCGAACGCCTTAACCCACCTGGCCACAGCGGGCCTGTGTCCACGAGAAAAACGAATTACCATCAGTAATATCAATACATGAAGTTAAATGCGAGAATTTTAGCAATAATGAATAGACATTAATATAAAGTACAATTAAGGTTTGCAGATCTAATTAGGCCACGGGTTCGAATCTCATCATTAAACATTCTCATCCTTTCAGCCTTGGGGGTGCGTTAGTAAGTAACAGTTAGTTTAACTATTAGAGTTACCCACATAAATTCCAAATTAGGGATGAATAGTCTGAGTAGTTCCGGACAAAAGTCAATTGTTTTCTCTTCTGTTAACCGACTTTCTTCTTAACGTGGCAGTTTCACCAGTTATCTCTGTTTGTGATTGATTGTTAAGATAAAGAATAATCACCGTAGCTTAACTCACATAAATAAACATTTATATTGTAAACTTAAGCAGCATAAACATTGCCTTTAAGTAACCAAACCCTTTTATAAGAAAATATAACATTTCTACATTCAACTAACTGTTACTTAAAAACAAAGTTACGACCGAAATATCATAACTGAAAGAACCAGTGAAATATAAAGAGGTAACCGAGCTCAACACAAAACTTGTGAGGTTTAAAGTGGCTGTTTCTAAATTTTGTTTTTGTTATTATCTCACGAGGCTATGTTCGAATTGTCTACTAGGATGTGATTCTATCTCGATTCAGACATTCATTTTAGAGAAATAGAAGTGGATTTGTTGGGATATAAATAAATAAATAAATGTTTGAATGCAAACATATTTATAGATAAAATGTTCATTGTTTGTTTTGAATTTTGCGCAAAGCTACACGAGGGCTATTTCCACTAGCCTTCTCTAATTTAGCAGTGTAAGACTAGCGGAAAAACAGCTAGTCATCACCAACTTTTGGGCTACTCTTCTACCAACGAATAGTGGGATTGACTGTCATTTTATAACGTCCCATGACTGAAAGAGCGAGCATGTTTGATGTGACATAGATTCGAATTCACGACCCTCAGATTACGAATTGAGGGCCGTAACCACCTGGCTATGATAAAATACTAAATGTAAAACACTTAATAAGTAAAATGTGAGATAGAAAATACATCAATGAAAAAGATGTGAAACCACATTAATAAATAAGTTGTGAATTATAGAACATATCAGTGAATAAAATGTAAGATATAAAACACATTATTATTTTCAGTGTGACCCAGCTGTAGGGATGAAAAGTTTTTTCGACATGTTGTCTGATGAACCTCGTAAAATCGTTCTTTTTGGCGACGTCTGTACTTCGGTGACAGATCCCATTGCTAAAGCATCACAGTTCTTCCAGATTGTTCAGGTAAGGAAATAATTAAGGATATTTGCGCAGACTCTCAAATAACATATCAATCGGTGTCTCTAGAGTACCAGAAGAATTTCATACTATTTGTTCGTTTGTTTGTTTTGAATTTCTCGCAAAGCTACACAAGAGCTATCTGCGCTAGCCATTCCTAATTTAGCATTGTAAGACTAGAGGAAAAGCAGCTAGTCATTACCATCTACCGCCAACACTTAGGCTACTCTTTCACCAACCAATAATGGGATTGACTGTCACTTTATAACGCCCCCACGTCTGAAAAGGCAAGCATGTTTGGTGTAATAGGGATTCGAACCCGCGACTCTCATATTTACGAATCGAGTGACTTAACCACCTGTAACTTTTCCTTTTGTTGACAATGTTATTCTCGTCTTTTAAGTTTTCAATAATTTAATTTTTTTTTATTTGTGATGGCCCGGCATGGCCAAGCGTGTTAAGGCGTGCGACTCGTAATCTGAGGGTCGCGGGTTCGAATCCCCGTTGTACCAAACATGCTCGCCCTCCCAGCCGTGGGGGTGTATAATGTGACGGTCAATCCCACTATTCGTTGGTAAAAGAGTAGCCCAAGAGTTGGCGGTGGGTGGTGATGACTAGCTGCCTTCCCTCTAGTTTTACACTGCTAAATTAGGCACGGCTAGCGCAGGTAGCCCTCGAGTAGCTTTGTGCGAAATTAAAAAACAAACAAACTTTTTATTCATAAACTCTCATCGGTAAATAGAAACGTACAGAATATGATGACTCGTGAGGTTGGGTACATGTAATAGAAGTTCCGTGACGTAATAGAAAGAATTAATCAACAGCCAATAATAATTACCTTTCAGGTTATTTATAAATCAATTTTTTGTTTGTTTTTTAATTTGTTTTCCAGTTTCAAAATGAATTATAGTCACATTCATAAATTATTTTATTGTGTAATGTCTTTCGTAAAACCGAAATTGGAGTTTTAGGGCAAAAGTAAACTCGCAATCTGCATTGTTTGTTTTAATTAAGCCCAAAGTTACACAATGGGGCATCTGTGCTTTGCCAACCACGATATCCAAACCCGATTTCTGGCGTTGTAAGTTCTCAAATTTAGCACTTTGTCACAAGGTTGGCACAAGACCCGGCATGGCCAGGTGGTTAGGACACCTGACTCGTAATAAGTGGGTCACGGATTCGAATTCTCGTCACACCAGTCATGCTCTCCCTTTCACCCTTGGGAGCTTTATATTGTTACGATCAATCCATTATTGGTTGATAAAAGAATACCCCGAGTGTTGGCGGTGGGTATTGATGACTCGCTGTCTTTTATTGCTAAATTAAGGATATAAGCGCAGAGAACCTTGGTGTAGTTTCACACGAAATTCATAATAATAACAAACCTTTCTTCAAACAATGGCGCCCCCACCGGCTCAGTAGTAAACTAGAGGATTTATTAGATAAAAATCGGGTTTCGCTGCCCGTGATGGACACAGCACTGATGGCTTTGCGCTTAACAACAAACATTGACCACCTTAACGAGATAGTTTATTTGTAGATATCTAAAGAATCTGGTACATAGCATATTCTCACTGGACACATTGATTATAAAACTTTGTCGTTTATAACTTCTGTCCACAAATACGTAAATCACAACTAAAATAAATCAGTTGTATGAAACAGACTCGCAACACACACCTTGAGCCAGAACTCAAGATATAAGAAAACTGAAACCTAAAACAATTAGAGTGCAATGAATTTCCAGTTGGATGTCTTCAATATTATCGATATTTTCGGCTGACTAAGTAAGGTTTTATAATAATCATCAAATCTTTTGATCGATTGATTGATGTTAAGCACGATAGGCTATCTGTGCTCTGCCAAACACAGATATCGAAACCTGGATTCTAGCGATGTAAATCATGTAGACATACCACTGTGCCACTGATGGGGCACCAATAAACCTGCTTGTCGTCAGTGTGTGTGTTTGTGTGTTTACGTTATTATTTAACTTACACGCTCGTTTACACTTCTGTACGGTTTAGGTTCTGCAGGAGCAAAGATGAACTGGTACCGTTCACATGATACGAGCATCTACACGCACAGTGCACGTGTTTTTTGTTAAATCGAAATTGTACATATTGTCTTCTTAATTAATCAGAGTTCATCTTATGGTACACAGTATATGTAACCACCTTATCTTACATAGTATGGATAACCGTCTTATGGTACACAGTATATATAACCATCTTATTTTACAGTTAGGCTGAAGTTCCTTTTGTAACTATAAAAACGTGTTAAATGAATATATCAAAATGTTAATTATCTGAATTACACACAATACTGATTTAAAGTTTTCTGTTTTTCTTGGGGAAGGGATGGATTTACAACGCTAAGGTCAGGGATTCGATTCCCCTCGATGGACTCAGCTGATAGCCTCATGTGATTTTATTATTTAAAAACAAACACGGGAAGTGAGTCTTTTTTCACTAATCACTTCAATAGTAAAGTTCCCAGCATTCATTTGACAGGAAAACATTATTTCAGTTATTTCCCCTTATTAATCGATAACAATAGATTTTTACGTCTATTATCTTATGGCGAGTATTTTCTTTCTGTTCTGAATGTTTTACAAACATGTGACATACATATATAATGTCACGCAGAGGTACCATCACCTTATTCAATATTTGTCTCAATTACTAACACAAATGGAACCATCCAGAGGGAAGAATCTCGGCATCTAATTTTCTGGCTAAACAGTGACAAAGCTCATTAAATATTTAAACACTTACACAAAACATTAGATACTTGTATAAAATATCATTTACACTTAGAGAATAACTCACCTTGAAGGAAACTATTTATTCTGTAGCTCATCTACAAGGAAGGTAGTTCTCCTGTAGCTCGGCTGGAAGGAAGGTAGTTCTTCTGTAGCTCATCTACAAGGAAGGTAGTTCTTCTGTAGCTCATCTACAAGGAAGGTCGTTCTTTTGTAGCTCATCTACAAGGAAGGTAGTTCTTCTGTAACTCATCTACAAGGAAGGTCGTTCTTTTGTAGCTCATCTACAAGGAAGGTAGTTCTTCTGTAACTCATCTACAAGAAAGGTCGTTCTTTTGTAGCTCATCTACAAGGAAGGTAGTTCTTCTGTAGCTCATCTACAAGGAAGGTAGTTCTTCTGTAGCTCATCTACAAGGAAAGTAGTTCTGTAGCTCATCTACAAGGAAGGTAGTTCTGTAGCTCATCTACAAGGAAGGTAGTTCTTCTGTAGCTCATCTACAAGGAAGGTAGTTCTTCTGTAGCTCGGCTGGAAGGAAAGTAGTTCTACTGTAGCTCGGCTGGAAGGAAAGTGGTTTCTTTTTTAAATCAGCTTAAAGGAATGGAAGGAAGGTAACTTATATGTACCTCAGTTTGAAGGAAGGTAGTTTTCCTGTAGCTCATCTACAAGGAAGGTAGTTTTCCTGTAGCTAAATTTGGACACGTTTAAAACTAAAAATGAAAGCACAAATATTTAACACATCGATGTTTTCAACGTTTTTACACAACTCGTAGGAGTATCAGTTTTGAGGTTCTTAGTACTTTATGCAAAGAAGTCGACTAAATAAAGATTGGTGAACATGAGAATCTCCATTCATTTTTCTTGGGGGGAGAGTCACATTTTGACAGCTATCAGGGTCCCGTATTTGTAAGTTTGTTGTCGTTACCTGTTAAGTTTTTGAACTGTTTGTTTTTTATATTATGATTGTTTCTTGCTACCCAATGCGATAAAATTACAGACAGTTTTATCATTCTACTTGTTTGGCATAATTAATTTCGAATTTTGTAACTAAATCTCGTGTTAGTACATTTTACCCTGGATATGAATCATATACTAACACTCTGAATACCTCATACCCACTCAGTAACTCAGCAGCCCATCTGCTTGTTTATAACACTAAGATAAGGCTCCGACCATCGTGATATATAATCCATTGTGTAGCTTAAGGCTTAGCTACATATAACACCTTAACTTCTGTATTGTATTTTCTTCACATATTTACAAAATCGTTTTGTTCCTTTGTGTGAAGAAATCTCGATATTTTAAGTACAATAATTCGACTTTGGAATATATATGGAAAAAACTGTTAAAATACCAAGTAATTAATAAGGTAATGGCATTGTGAAAAGAAAATTAAAGTACAATTAATAAAATGTTGGAAACTGTGTGAAAAACAGATTTTGTAGTCATTTGTTAATCCTGTGTGACTCTATTTATATCAGTTTATACCTGTGACTTTGTGAGATATTTTTGAGATTATGGCCGAAAATGTCGCTAACAGCCAGAGTGTCTGTTTGTTTTGGAATTTCGCACAAAGCTACTCGAGGGCTATCTGTGTTAGCCGTCCCTAATTTAGCAGTGTAAGACTAGAGGGAAGGCAGCTAGTCATCACCACCCACCGCCAACTCTTGGGCTACTCTTTTACTAACGAATAATGGGATTGACCGTCATATTATAACGCCCCCACGGCTGGTAGGACGAGCATGTTTGACGCGACCCTCAGATTAAGAAGCGCACGCCTTAACGCGCTAGGCCACCAGAGTATCAAACCAACGAAACAATGCATTATAATCTTTATAATTAGAACATAATACTACAGGGTGGTCGCTAGAAAAGCGGAAAATTCGTCAAACAGCTATTTATTTTTACAAAGAATAACTTTTACAAAGTTTTTTAAAGGCATATGTTATATTACACTCATAGATGCTCAAAATGCATTATATGATATTAAAATCATGCATTTTATTCATGATGTAAAGAAATCAAAATAGAAATGAGTAAGCATGCATTTTATTCATGATCTCATCTGACCCTCAAATTTTCCGCTTTTCTAGCGACCACCCTGTATTATATTTATATCAAATTATCAGGCCATTTTGTAGTTGTTTATGTAGGTTATTGTGATCGCAAGTTATTATTATTATTAATTAAGAAATGTAACAATTATAATTTGTAAATAATCTTATACAGTATGTGACAAGTTTGGTTTATTTTTTAATAATTATTTGGACGATTTATAATAAATGGTACAGTATGTGATAAGATTGGTTTTAATGACAGATTTGGTATTAATTGTTTGGAGAATTTCTTCGGATCGTTATATTTCGATCCCATGTTAACATTGTTAGTTTTCGATATTATGAACGAATTAATTAGCGGCTTTATCAACAGCGATTAAACGGTTTACTGAGCTGATGGTTTACTTGTATTATTTTATTCAGTTTCGTTAATCACTTAGTTAATTCTAATAATCACTTCCATTCTGCGAGTAATTAGTGATTCTAATTAGTAATTGGAGTTACTTTAAAGGAAGAACCACAGTTACTTAGATCTGTGTAAGTAAGAGGCTGCTTTGTTTCGTTTTTATATCATGAAGACATATCCGAGTTATTTGTTACATTTTGATGTTTTTAACACACATTGATAGTTACGATATCGATCAAAGAACATTGCAACGTATTGCTATAGATAAGTAACGTAAGGCACCCTAGGAAAATGTTCCTTCAAAAAAATCAAGGATAGGTGTGGCTGAATGAAAAGCGAGCCTGGACTGTGAATCTGAGGATTTGTGGTTCGCATTTCGCTGTCATAAAAGTGCATTGCGAGTGCACTGCTAGAGTAACGGTCATATCTCACTATTTCGTTAAACAAAAGTAGCTCGAGAACTGGCGGTGGTTACTGAGAAAAGCTGTACTCTATCCCATCCACTATATTAGATCAATAGTATGGATGATTCTGCACAGATAACCTTTTTCTACATTTAACGAAAACAAACAAATCGGTTAGAATATACGTAGGTTGAGTACGTTAAGTTAAATCGATGTTGAAGCTTCACTATAGTCTATATGGCATCTTCAAGTCACATTCTGTCTGAAAGGGGCCCGGCATGGCCAAGCGCGTAAGGCGTGCGACTTGTAATCCGAGGGTCGCGTGTTCGCGCCCGAGTCGCGCTAAACATGCTCGCCCTGCCAGCCGTGGGGGTGTATGATGTGACGGTCAATCCCACTATTCGTTGGTAAAAGAGTAGCCCAAGAGTTGGCGGTGGGTGGTGATGACTAGCTGCCTTCCCTCTAGTCTTACACTGCTAAATTAGGGACGGCTAGCACAGATAGCCCTCGAGTAGCTTTGTGCGAAATTCCAAAAACAACAAAAACAAAGAAACTGTCTGAAAGGCCGTGCATCTTGCCAATAATTCCACTTCGTCGTTTCCATTGCATAAGTCTCTGCAGTGAAACTGCCATGTATAAACATATCGAACATCAATCTCGTACTCTCCATAATCTATCTTGGGTAAGAGAACAATGGTTTCCCAGAAGTCTGTTTCAACAAATCGATTATGAAAAGATCCGTGGGTTCTGTGTACAAGTACTTAATCTCAAAATCTTTGTATGGAATAAAATTAATACCTTATTCATTCAAAAACAGCTTGATATATGTGACGCTTGAATGAGAGGTATGACTGAAAGACTTACCTTGATGATACAGTGTCGTGTTCTTATTGTTTCGAGACAGAAATCCATCTTGATTATGTTGTGTCATGTGGACAGCTCTTGCCACTGACCTATGTGTTCTTGGGTTTTCAACTGTTTCAAGATGAATAGTGTAAGACTTGTTTTCAGTCTCTTTCTGGATGGTCTTGGCACCCCAAGTTGATCAAAATTATTTTACTTTCCAATGTTTGATGCCATTAAGCTGGTATTACCAGCTTGGAAGTTCCAAATCTGATAAGAACACACTTTTACGTGTATCTTCCATCTGAAATAACTGCTACATCTTAGAGGTAACACAGAAATACATGTGTGTTTACATTACGTACATGTAATGTAATTATTGCAAAACATTTCTGCGTATTTCTGGGCTCCACTGGCATTTTTATGCTCCTAATACCTCAGAGATATTTCTTGTCAAAAGAAGTAAAATGTTTTTATTTGATGTTCATTTCTCCAGGGATTCTCTGTAATCATTCTGTTTTACAAAAAGTTTTATTCGACTGTTTGTTGTTCACTAACGTTGAAAAGTTTCTTAATACTTAAAGCTGAAATATATCTATACTTTAATCTCTTAACACTAACTTCTACTTTTTTAAACAAAATTTTACAATAATATTAGTTTAACCTAGACTTAGATTGTTTACTTCGCAACATTTTAACAGTATTTAATATTTTATATATATTTTTGACAATATTTTACTGGTGAATAAGGTAAGTTTAGTGGAAATTAAGCTACTGTTACCTACTTCAGTTTTAATTAAAATAATTACTAAAATACTAAGTGGACGTGTTCTTGAGTGCCTGCTAGAGGTTTTTAAGAATTTAAAACAACCAAGTAGACGTGTTGTTGGGTGTCTGATAGAGATTTTCAAAGCTTTAAAACAACTAAGTTGACGTGTTGTTGGGTGTCTGATAGAGGTTTTTAAGACTTTAAAACAACTAAGTTGACGTGTTGTTGGGTGTCTGATAGAGGTTTTTAAGATTTTAAAACAACTAAGTTGACGTGTTGTTGGGTGTTTGATAGAGATTTTTAAGACTTTAAAACAACTAAGTGGACGTGTTGTTGGGTGTCTGATAGAGGTTTTTAAGACTTTAAAACAACTAAGTGGACGTGTTGTTGGGTGTCTGATAGAGGTTTTTAAGACTTTAAAACAACTAAGTTGACGTGTTGTTGGGTGTCTGATAGAGGTTTTTAAGACTTTAAAACAACTAAGTTGACGTGCTGTTGGGTGTCTGATAGAGGTTTTTAAGACTTTAAAACAACTAAGTTGACATGCTGTTGGGTGTCTGATAGAGGTTTTTAAGACTTTAAAACAACTAAGTTGACATGCTGTTGGGTGTCTGATAGAGGTTTTTAAGACTTTAAAACAACTAAGTTGACGTGCTGTTGGGTGTTTGATAGAGGTTTTTAAGACTTTAAAACAACTAAGTTGACATGCTGTTGGGTGTCTGATAGAGGTTTTTAAGACTTTAAGACAACTAAGTGGACGTGTTGTTGGGTATCTGATAGAGGTTTTTAAGAGTTTAAAACAACTAAGTGGACATGCTGTTGGGTGTCTGATAGAGGTTTTTAAGACTTTAAAACAACTAAGTTGACATGCTGTTGGGTGTCTGATAGAGATTTTTAAGACTTTAAAACAACTAAGTGGACGTGTTGTTGGGTGTCTGATAGAGGTTTTTAAGACTTTAAAACAACTAAGTGGACGTGTTGTTGGGTGTCTGATAGAGGTTTTTAAGACTTTAAAACAACTAAGTTGACGTGTTGTTGGGTGTCTGATAGAGGTTTTTAAGACTTTAAAACAACTAAGTTGACGTGCTGTTGGGTGTCTGATAGAGGTTTTTAAGACTTTAAAACAACTAAGTTGACATGCTGTTGGGTGTCTGATAGAGGTTTTTAAGACTTTAAAACAACTAAGTTGACATGCTGTTGGGTGTCTGATAGAGGTTTTTAAGACTTTAAAACAACTAAGTTGACGTGCTGTTGGGTGTTTGATAGAGGTTTTTAAGACTTTAAAACAACTAAGTTGACATGCTGTTGGGTGTCTGATAGAGGTTTTTAAGACTTTAAGACAACTAAGTGGACGTGTTGTTGGGTATCTGATAGAGGTTTTTAAGAGTTTAAAACAACTAAGTGGACATGCTGTTGGGTGTCTGATAGAGGTTTTTAAGACTTTAAAACAACTAAGTTGACATGCTGTTGGGTGTCTGATAGAGGTTTTTAAGACTTTAAAACAACTAAGTGGACGTGTTGTTGGGTGTCTGATAGAGGTTTTTAAGACTTTAAAACAACTAAGTTGACATGCTGTTGGGTGTCTGATAGAGGTTTTTAAGACTTTAAAACAACTAAGTTGACATGCTGTTAGGTGTCTGATAGAGGTTTTTAAGACTTTAAAACAACCAAGTTGACGTGTTGTTGGGTGTCTGATAGAGGTTTTTAAGACTTTAAAACAACTAAGTTGACATGCTGTTGGGTGTCTGATAGAGGTTTTTAAGACTTTAAAACAACTAAGTTGACATGCTGTTGGGTGTCTGATAGAGGTTTTTAAGACTTTAAAACAACCAAGTTGACATGCTGTTAGGTGTCTGATAGAGGTTTTTAAGACTTTAAAACAACTAAGTTGACGTGTTGTTGGGTGTCTGATAGAGGTTTTTAAGACTTTAAAACAACTAAGTTGACATGCTGTTGGGTGTCTGATAGAGGTTTTTAAGACTTTAAAACAACTAAGTTGACATGCTGTTGGGTGTCTGATAGAGGTTTTTAAGACTTTAAGACAACTAAGTGGACGTGTTGTTGGGTATCTGATAGAGGTTTTTAAGAGTTTAAAACAACTAAGTGGACATGCTGTTGGGTGTCTGATAGAGGTTTTTAAGACTTTAAAACAACTGTTGGGTGCTGTTGGGTGTCTGATAGAGGTTTTTAAGACTTTAAAACAACTAAGTGGACGTGTTGTTGGGTGTCTGATAGAGGTTTTTAAGACTTTAAAACAACTAAGTTGACGTGCTGTTGGGTGTTTGATAGAGGTTTTTAAGACTTTAAAACAACTAAGTGGACATGCTGTTGGGTGTCTGATAGAGGTTTTTAAGACTTTAAAACAACTAAGTGGACGTGTTGTTGGGTGTCTGATAGAGGTTTTTAAGACTTTAAAACAACTAAGTTGACATGCTGTTGGGTGTCTGATAGAGGTTTTTAAGACTTTAAAACAACTAAGTGGACGTGTTGTTGGGTGTCTGATAGAGGTTTTTAAGACTTTAAAACAACTAAGTTGACGTGCTGTTGGGTGTTTGATAGAGGTTTTTAAGACTTTAAAACAACTAAGTTGACATGCTGTTGGGTGTCTGATAGAGGTTTTTAAGACTTTAAAACAACCAAGTTGACGTGTTGTTGGGTGTCTGATAGAGGTTTTTAAGACTTTAAAACAACTAAGTGGACGTGTTGTTGGGTGTCTGATAGAGGTTTTTAAGACTTTAAAACAACTAAGTTGACATGCTGTTGGGTGTCTGATAGAGGTTTTTAAGACTTTAAAACAACTAAGTGGACATGCTGTTGGGTGTCTGATAGAGGTTTTTAAGACTTTAAAACAACTAAGTGGACGTGTTGTTGGGTGTCTGATAGAGGTTTTTAAGACTTTAAAACAACTAAGTTGACATGCTGTTGGGTGTCTGATAGAGGTTTTTAAGACTTTAAAACAACTAAGTGGACGTGTTGTTGGGTGTCTGATAGAGGTTTTTAAGACTTTAAAACAACTAAGTTGACGTGCTGTTGGGTGTTTGATAGAGGTTTTTAAGACTTTAAAACAACTAAGTTGACATGCTGTTGGGTGTCTGATAGAGGTTTTTAAGACTTTAAAACAACCAAGTTGACGTGTTGTTGGGTGTCTGATAGAGGTTTTTAAGACTTTAAAACAACTAAGTGGACGTGTTGTTGGGTGTCTGATAGAGGTTTTTAAGACTTTAAAACAACTAAGTTGACATGCTGTTGGGTGTCTGATAGAGGTTTTTAAGACTTTAAAACAACTAAGTGGACGTGTTGTTGGGTGTCTGATAGAGGTTCTTAAGACTTTAAAACAACTAAGTTGACATGCTGTTGGGTGTCTGATAGAGGTTTTTAAGACTTTAAAACAACTAAGTTGACATGCTGTTGGGTGTCTGATAGAGGTTTTTAAGACTTTAAAACAACTAAGTTGACATGCTGTTGGGTGTCTGATAGAGGTTTTTAAGACTTTAAAACAACTAAGTTGACATGCTGTTGGGTGTTTGATAGAGGTTTTTAAGACTTTAAGACAACTAAGTGGACGTGTTGTTGGGTATCTGATAGAGGTTTTTAAGAGTTTAAAACAACTAAGTGGACATGCTGTTGGGTGTCTGATAGAGGTTTTTAAGACTTTAAAACAACTGTTGGGTGCTGTTGGGTGTCTGATAGAGGTTTTTAAGACTTTAAAACAACTAAGTGGACGTGTTGTTGGGTGTCTGATAGAGGTTTTTAAGACTTTAAAACAACTAAGTTGACGTGCTGTTGGGTGTTTGATAGAGGTTTTTAAGACTTTAAAACAACTAAGTGGACATGCTGTTGGGTGTCTGATAGAGGTTTTTAAGACTTTAAAACAACTAAGTGGACGTGTTGTTGGGTGTCTGATAGAGGTTTTTAAGACTTTAAAACAACTAAGTTGACATGCTGTTGGGTGTCTGATAGAGGTTTTTAAGACTTTAAAACAACTAAGTGGACGTGTTGTTGGGTGTCTGATAGAGGTTTTTAAGACTTTAAAACAACTAAGTTGACGTGCTGTTGGGTGTTTGATAGAGGTTTTTAAGACTTTAAAACAACTAAGTTGACATGCTGTTGGGTGTCTGATAGAGGTTTTTAAGACTTTAAAACAACCAAGTTGACGTGTTGTTGGGTGTCTGATAGAGGTTTTTAAGACTTTAAAACAACTAAGTGGACGTGTTGTTGGGTGTCTGATAGAGGTTTTTAAGACTTTAAAACAACTAAGTTGACATGCTGTTGGGTGTCTGATAGAGGTTTTTAAGACTTTAAAACAACTAAGTGGACATGCTGTTGGGTGTCTGATAGAGGTTTTTAAGACTTTAAAACAACTAAGTGGACGTGTTGTTGGGTGTCTGATAGAGGTTTTTAAGACTTTAAAACAACTAAGTTGACATGCTGTTGGGTGTCTGATAGAGGTTTTTAAGACTTTAAAACAACTAAGTGGACGTGTTGTTGGGTGTCTGATAGAGGTTTTTAAGACTTTAAAACAACTAAGTTGACGTGCTGTTGGGTGTTTGATAGAGGTTTTTAAGACTTTAAAACAACTAAGTTGACATGCTGTTGGGTGTCTGATAGAGGTTTTTAAGACTTTAAAACAACCAAGTTGACGTGTTGTTGGGTGTCTGATAGAGGTTTTTAAGACTTTAAAACAACTAAGTGGACGTGTTGTTGGGTGTCTGATAGAGGTTTTTAAGACTTTAAAACAACTAAGTTGACATGCTGTTGGGTGTCTGATAGAGGTTTTTAAGACTTTAAAACAACTAAGTGGACGTGTTGTTGGGTGTCTGATAGAGGTTCTTAAGACTTTAAAACAACTAAGTTGACATGCTGTTGGGTGTCTGATAGAGGTTTTTAAGACTTTAAAACAACTAAGTTGACATGCTGTTGGGTGTCTGATAGAGGTTTTTAAGACTTTAAAACAACTAAGTTGACATGCTGTTGGGTGTCTGATAGAGGTTTTTAAGACTTTAAAACAACTAAGTTGACATGCTGTTGGGTGTTTGATAGAGGTTTTTAAGACTTTAAAACAACTAAGTGGACGTGTTGTTGGGTATCTGATAGAGATTTTTAAGAGTTTGAAACAACTATGTGGACGTGTTCTTGAGTGCATGCTAGAGATTTTTAAGGCCTTAAAACAACTAAGTTGACATGCTGTTGAGTGCCTGCTAGAGATTTTCAAGGCCTTAAAACAACTAAGTTGACATGCTGTTGGGTGTCTGATAGAGGTTTTTAAGACTTTAAAACAACTAAGTTGACATGCTGTTGAGTGCCTGCTAGAGATTTTCAAGGCTTTAAAACAACTAAGTGGACGTGTTGTTGGGTGTCTGATAGAGGTTTTTAAGACTTTAAAACAACTAAGTTGACGTGCTGTTGGGTGTCTGATAGAGGTTTTTAAGACTTTAAAACAACTAAGTGGACGTGTTGTTGGGTGTCTGATAGAGGTTTTTAAGACTTTAAAACAACTAAGTGGACGTGCTGTTGGGTGTTTGATAGAGGTTTTTAAGACTTTAAAACAACTAAGTGGACATGCTGTTGGGTGTCTGATAGAGGTTTTTAAGACTTTAAAACAACTAAGTGGACGTGTTGTTGGGTGTCTGATAGAGGTTTTTAAGACTTTAAAACAACTAAGTTGACATGCTGTTGGGTGTCTGATAGAGGTTTTTAAGACTTTAAAACAACTAAGTGGACGTGTTGTTGGGTGTCTGATAGAGGTTCTTAAGACTTTAAAACAACTAAGTTGACATGCTGTTGGGTGTCTGATAGAGGTTTTTAAGACTTTAAAACAACTAAGTTGACGTGCTGTTGGGTGTTTGATAGAGGTTTTTAAGACTTTAAAACAACTAAGTGGACGTGTTGTTGGGTATCTGATAGAGATTTTTAAGAGTTTAAAACAACTAAGTGGACGTGTTCTTGAGTGCATGCTAGAGATTTTCAAGGCCTTAAAACAACTAAGTTGACATGCTGTTGAGTGCCTGCTAGAGATTTTCAAGGCCTTAAAACAACTAAGTTGACATGCTGTTGGGTGTCTGATAGAGGTTTTTAAGACTTTAAAACAACTAAGTTGACATGCTGTTGAGTGTCTGATAGAGGTTTTTAAGACTTTAAAACTACTAAGTTGACATGCTGTTGGGTGTCTGATAGAGGTTTTTAAGACTTTAAAACAACTAAGTTGACATGCTGTTGGGTGTCTGATAGAGGTTTTTAAGACTTTAAAACAACTAAGTGGACGTGTTGTTGGGTATCTGATAGAGATTTTTAAGAGTTTGAAACAACTAAGTGGACGTGTTCTTGAGTGCATGCTAGAGATTTTCAAGGCCTTAAAACAACTAAGTTGACATGCTGTTGAGTGCCTGCTAGAGATTTTCAAGGCCTTAAAACAACTAAGTTGACATGCTGTTGGGTGTCTGATAGAGGTTTTTAAGACTTTAAAACAACTAAGTTGACATGCTGTTGAGTGTCTGATAGAGGTTTTTAAGACTTTAAAACTACTAAGTTGACATGCTGTTGGGTGTCTGATAGAGGTTTTTAAGACTTTAAAACAACTAAGTTGACATGCTGTTGGGTGTCTGATAGAGGTTTTTAAGACTTTAAAACTACTAAGTTGACATGCTGTTGGGTGTCTGATAGAGGTTTTTAAGACTTTAAAACAACTAAGTTGACATGCTGTTGGGTGTCTGATAGAGGTTTTTAAGACTTTAAAACAACTAAGTGGACGTGTTGTTGGGTGTCTGATAGAGGTTTTTAAGACTTTAAAACAACTAAGTGGACGTGTTGTTGGGTGTCTGATAGAGGTTTTTAAGACTTTAAAACAACTAAGTGGACGTGTTGTTGGGTGTCTGATAGAGGTTTTTAAGACTTTAAAACAACTAAGTTGACGTGCTGTTGGGTGTTTGATAGAGGTTTTTAAGACTTTAAAACAACTAAGTGGACGTGTTGTTGGGTGTCTGATAGAGGTTTTTAAGACTTTAAAACAACTAAGTTGACATGCTGTTGGGTGTCTGATAGAGGTTTTTAAGATTTTAAAAGAACTAAGTTGACGTGCTGTTGGGTGTTTGATAGAGGTTTTTAAGACTTTAAAACAACTAAGTTGACATGCTGTTGGGTGTCTGATAGAGGTTTTTAAGACTTTAAAACAACTAAGTTGACATGCTGTTGGGTGTCTGATAGAGGTTTTTAAGACTTTAAAACAACTAAGTGGACGTGTTGTTGGGTGTCTGATAGAGGTTTTTAAGACTTTAAAACAACTAAGTGGACGTGTTGTTGGGTGTCTGATAGAGGTTTTTAAGACCTTAAAACAACTAAGTGGACGTGTTGTTGGGTGCCTGCTAGTGGTTTTGCAGGACCTTAAAATAATGAACTGTACATATTGTTGAGTGGCTTCTTAAAAGTGGTTTAATGTTTTAACATTGTTTGCGTATTTTTGAGTAACTTGAATGTTGGAGCAATGGGAAACAATGACATGTATATGTCGTTGAGTAGTCTTTGGTCTTTCTGTAATGTTTTCATCAATGAGTGTTTCCATTGTTTTATAATGTTGAATGTTCATTGATTTGTAGTATTTCACTGTAGTGAGATGTACTACTTTAAGTTACTAACTATCAGGTCATCCTTTAAGTAATGTCCCATTTTAGGTTCAGACAAAGAAAAAGAATTTCAAACGATTTTAATGTGATTTAATTAATAATGTATGTTCCATTATTATTAATTACTTCCTGTCAACGATTCACAAGCTTCTGAATGTCACTTGTATAAAATTCTTGGGGTTTGGAGGAAAAGAATGTTGGGAAGGTAGTTTTGACATCTTCATGTGTTCCAAGCTTTTCTCCATCAAGATAGTTTTACAAACTTCAGAATAAATAATAATCAGATGTGACAAGACCTGGAGAATAAGAAGGATATGGAAGTTTTTCTCAGTCTAGTTCTTCAATCTTTACAGATGTGATCCTTTCTGTGTGGAGCTGTGTATTATCCTGGTGTAACACAACACCTTTACAACTGATCAAAGCAGGCCTCTCTTCTTTCAGTACAACATTCAAATTCTCTAAATGTTGACAATAGAAGTCTGATGTAATCGATACACTGAGTGGCAGCAACTCAAAGTGGATCACACCAACAATATCCCACCAAACACTTAACAAGACTTTCTTAGGGTGGAGGTCCATTTTGGGCTTGCTTTAGCCAGTTCACCTTAGTCTGCGACGCTTAACACTTTTGTAATACATCTGTTTTTCATCTCCAGTCACTAACCTGTCCACTCTTGCTCTAAGATTAGCTTATGTCAATTCATGGGGAATCCATTTCCCAAGTCCTGATACATATTCCAAGCTGTTACAGATAACGGTGAACTGCTGAATGGGTCGAATTAATCTTCTGTGCTAGTTCTTCAACTGTTACAACACAATCTTCACCAAGTGCAGCCAGCAGCAAGTCATCATTAAACTCAACAGGACGACCTGAACGTGGCGCATTACTTAAGCTGTAATCACGTGATCTGAACTTCTGAAATCACCTTCGACATTTTCTTTCATTGAATGTTTCATGTAGTTTCTACTACTGCTTTTCTTTAACTCATGAAGCATTATATGACTAATGTGCTCCTCAGACACAACCATCTTCATAAGGGTTTATTTGATTACTGATCTGATAAAGTGGAGTTGGTTTAGTTTTATATATTCGTATGGACATTTTTATACGTCTTACTACATATTTCAGTCACTAAAGCCTCGTAGAAAGGCAGAAACCATGATACACTTTCTGTATTAAATTTCCGGACGTTATTTATGGAATGACGTGATAAATTATTTGAACTTTTTAGCTTTTAGTTTTTAAAAACTATTCAGATATTACTCCTTCTAACTGTTTTACAAAAGTGGGTAAGTATTACTTTGACTAAATACGAAATTCTAATACGTAACTTTAATGATAGGTGAGATGTTGTATTATTTCAATTTGATCTCGATTTAAATCATCAAACTGTAAACCTTTCTTTATTCATGGGTTCATTACGACTCTGAATATGGTGCAACTTATAAATTTGTATGTTCTTTTACAGGTGTTTTAAATACCCTAGCGCCCGGCATGGCCAAGTGGGTTAAGGCGTTCGACTTGCAATCCGAGGTTCGCAGGTTCGAATCCCTGTCGCATCAAACATGCTCGCCTTTTCAGCCGTGGGGACGTTATAAGGTAGGTATCAATCCCACTCGTTGGTGAAAGAGTAGCCCAAGAGTTGGCGGTAGGTGGTGATGACTAGCTGCCTTCCCTTTCGTCTTACACTGCTAAATTAGGGACGGTTAGCACAGATAAACCTCGAGTAACTTTGCACAAAATTAAAAACAAATATATATTTTTTAAATACCTTAGTGGTAAAACTTATGAACCTAAAAAACATTAATAACAGTCACCTGATACACTGCATTCGATGTTTGGTGACCAGTCCGAGCTGGCTATGAACACTAATTAAAAGTAAAGGATATTTTGTTAGCTGATGGGCTATTTAATGGATCCATCACTGATCGTGCTGTAAGTTTCTCACAGAACTGTTCTTATTACCAGAACATAATTCTCAAATTACAATATATCTTGTGTCACTAGCCAATTACTGTTCTTGGAATGAGGTTATCACAGTATTATTCCTCAACTAAGTGTAACTTTTGGAAACGTTCTCCGGTGAAACAGTGGTAAGTGCACGAAGTTACAAACATATAATCCGGGGATCTATTGTCATCGTTGGATACAACATTGTGGCTTTAAATAATTTTAAATTTTGGGAAATAAGTACAGAGAAATTCGCTTAATTGTGGACAGTAAGATGTCTCTGTGATGACTGAAGAAACCAGAGAGTTTTTCAAGTTGACCGCATCGCAAGCAGACTTCTGTTCGATGACTGAGATTGACTCTTTCACACGTAGACTTGTTTACAATGACTGAGATTGACTCTTTCACACGTAGACTTGTTTACAATGACTGAGATTGACTCCCTCACACGCAGACTTCTGTTCAATGACGAAGATTGACTCTTTCACACGTAGACTTGTTTACAATGACTGAGATTGACTCCCTCACACGCAGACTTCTGTTCAATGACGAAGATTGACTCTTTCACACGTAGACTTGTTTACAATGACTGAGATTGACTCCCTCACACGCAGACTTCTGTTCAATGACGAAGATTGACTCTTTCACACGAAGACTTGTTTACAGTGACTGAGTTTGACTCCCTCACACGTAGACTTGTTTACAATGACTGAGTTTGACTCCATCACACGTAGACTTCTGTTCAATGACGAAGAAATTTTACACCGACTAAGTTGTTTCAAAGGAAACGTTTGTAATCAGAACTGGTAGAACCAGTCTCTACCTACACATTTAATCTTTTGGTCGTCATTGATTGCTGACGGAAGTCAAACTTGAACTCAATTCCCGAAAATCTTCCGCTAAATCTCAAGATCTTGACAGATGTTCACAATTCAAAATCATTTTATCGAATTTTATATACTAATTTCACAAAGACCGGCCAGTATAAATTACAATAAACACACAAGTCACCTAATTGACTGTGCTTGTAAGTTTAGTGTACTATATTCGTTTAATAAACACCGTGGTTTACGCTGTTAATTCAGAATAGTTCCAGCAGAACATCGGTGATTATAATATATTCATATTCATTATACTTGTTTGTTCTTATGTGGTTTTTTGTAACAAAATAACTTTGATATCCGGATTTATAATGTTTTACGCCCAACCGAATCAAATATAGTTGTTTGGAGTTGCTTTATTTCTGAACGGTCATGCTACGTTAGAGGTTGTCAGGAAACAAATTTGTTTATTTCATGTTTTGTTCAAGTTATTCTTGCTTACTGTGACGGTGTTGTCAGGAAACAAAGTTGTTTATTTCATGTTTTGTTCAAGTTAGTCTTGCTGACTGTGACGGTGTTGTCAGGAAACAAATTTGTTTATTTCATGTTTTGATCATGTTATTCTTGCTTACTGTGACGATGTTGTTAGGAAACAAATTTGTTTATTTCATGTTTTGTTCAAGTTATTCTTGCTGACTGTGACGGTGTTGTTAGGAAACAAAGTTGTTTATTTCATGTTTTGATCATGTTATTCTTGCTTACTGTGACGATGTTGTCAGGAAACAAAGTTGTTTATTTCATGTTTTGATCATGTTATTCTTGCTTACTGTGACGATGTTGTTAGGAAACAAATTTGTTTATTTCATGTTTTGTTCAAGTTATTCTTGCTGACTGTGACGGTGTTGTCAGGAAACAAAGTTGTTTATTTCATGTTTTGATCATGTTATTCTTGCTTACTGTGACGATGTTGTTAGGAAACAAAGTTGTTTATTTCATGTTTTGATCATGTTATTCTTGCTGACTGTGACGGTGTTGTCAGGAAACAAATTTGTTTATTTCATGTTTTGATCATGTTATTCTTGCTTACTGTGACGATGTTGTTAGGAAACAAATTTGTTTATTTCATGTTTTGTTCAAGTTATTCTTGCTGACTGTGACGGTGTTGTCAGGAAACAAAGTTGTTTATTTCATGTTTTGATCATGTTATTCTTGCTTACTGTGACGATGTTGTTAGGAAACAAAGTTGTTTATTTCATGTTTTGATCATGTTATTCTTGCTGACTGTGACGGTGTTGTCAGGAAACAAATTTGTTTATTTCATGTTTTGATCATGTTATTCTTGCTTACTGTGACGATGTTGTTAGGAAACAAATTTGTTTATTTCATGTTTTGATCATGTTATTCTTGCTTACTGTGACGATGTTGTTAGGAAACAAAGTTGTTTATTTCATGTTTTGATCATGTTATTCTTGCTGACTGTGACGATGTTGTCAGGAAACAAATTTGTTTATTTCATGTTTTGATCATGTTATTCTTGCTTACTGTGACGATGTTGTTAGGAAACAAAGTTGTTTATTTCATGTTTTGATCATGTTATTCTTGCTGACTGTGACGGTGTTGTCAGGAAACAAATTTGTTTATTTCATGTTTTGATCATGTTATTCTTGCTTACTGTGACGATGTTGTTAGGAAACAAATTTGTTTATTTCATGTTTTGATCATGTTATTCTTGCTTACTGTGACGATGTTGTTAGGAAACAAAGTTGTTTATTTCATGTTTTGATCATGTTATTCTTGCTGACTGTGACGATGTTGTTAGGAAACAAATTTGTTTATTTCATGTTTTGTTCAAGTTAGTCTTGCTGACTGTGACGGTGTTGTTAGGAAACAAATTTGTTTATTTCATGTTTTGATCATGTTATTCTTGCTTACTGTGACGATGTTGTTAGGAAACAAAGTTGTTTATTTCATGTTTTGATCATGTTATTCTTGCTTACTGTGACGATGTTGTTAGGAAACAAAGTTGTTTATTTCATGTTTTGATCATGTTATTCTTGCTGACTGTGACGATGTTGTTAGGAAACAAATTTGTTTATTTCATGTTTTGATCATGTTAGTCTTGCTGACTGTGACGGTGTTGTTAGGAAACAAAGTTGTTTATTTCATGTTTTGATCATGTTAGTCTTGCTGACTGTGACGATGTTGTCAGGAAACAAATTTGTTTATTTCATGTTTTGTTCAAGTTATTCTTGCTGACTGTGACGATGTTGTCAGGAAACAAATTTGTTTATTTCATGTTTTGATCATGTTATTCTTGCTTACTGTGACGATGTTGTTAGGAAACAAAGTTGTTTATTTCATGTTTTGATCATGTTATTCTTGCTGACTGTGACGGTGTTGTCAGGAAACAAATTTGTTTATTTCATGTTTTGATCATGTTATTCTTGCTTACTGTGACGATGTTGTTAGGAAACAAATTTGTTTATTTCATGTTTTGTTCAAGTTAGTCTTGCTGACTGTGACGGTGTTGTTAGGAAACAAAGTTGTTTATTTCATGTTTTGATCATGTTAGTCTTGCTGACTGTGACGATGTTGTCAGGAAACAAATTTGTTTATTTCATGTTTTGTTCAAGTTATTCTTGCTGACTGTGACGATGTTGTCAGGAAACAAATTTGTTTATTTCATGTTTTGATCATGTTATTCTTGCTGACTGTGACGGTGTTGTCAGGAAACAAATTTGTTTATTTCATGTTTTGATCATGTTATTCTTGCTTACTGTGACGATGTTGTCAGGAAACAAATTTGTTTATTTCATGTTTTGTTCAAGTTATTCTTGCTGACTGTGACGGTGTTGTTAGGAAACAAAGTTGTTTATTTCATGTTTTGATCATGTTAGTCTTGCTTACTGTGACGATGTTGTTAGGAAACAAAGTTGTTTATTTCATGTTTTGATCATGTTATTCTTGCTGACTGTGACGGTGTTGTCAGGAAACAAATTTGTTTATTTCATGTTTTGATCATGTTATTCTTGCTTACTGTGACGATGTTGTTAGGAAACAAATTTGTTTATTTCATGTTTTGTTCAAGTTAGTCTTGCTGACTGTGACGGTGTTGTTAGGAAACAAATTTGTTTATTTCATGTTTTGATCATGTTAGTCTTGCTGACTGTGACGGTGTTGTTAGGAAACAAAGTTGTTTATTTCATGTTTTGATCATGTTAGTCTTGCTGACTGTGACGATGTTGTCAGGAAACAAATTTGTTTATTTCATGTTTTGTTCAAGTTATTCTTGCTGACTGTGACGATGTTGTCAGGAAACAAATTTGTTTATTTCATGTTTTGATCATGTTATTCTTGCTGACTGTGACGGTGTTGTCAGGAAACAAATTTGTTTATTTCATGTTTTGATCATGTTATTCTTGCTTACTGTGACGATGTTGTCAGGAAACAAATTTGTTTATTTCATGTTTTGTTCAAGTTATTCTTGCTGACTGTGACGGTGTTGTTAGGAAACAAAGTTGTTTATTTCATGTTTTGATCATGTTAGTCTTGCTTACTGTGACGATGTTGTTAGGAAACAAAGTTGTTTATTTCATGTTTTGATCATGTTATTCTTGCTGACTGTGACGGTGTTGTCAGGAAACAAATTTGTTTATTTCATGTTTTGATCATGTTATTCTTGCTTACTGTGACGATGTTGTTAGGAAACAAATTTGTTTATTTCATGTTTTGTTCAAGTTAGTCTTGCTGACTGTGACGGTGTTGTTAGGAAACAAATTTGTTTATTTCATGTTTTGATCATGTTAGTCTTGCTGACTGTGACGGTGTTGTTAGGAAACAAAGTTGTTTATTTCATGTTTTGATCATGTTAGTCTTGCTGACTGTGACGATGTTGTCAGGAAACAAATTTGTTTATTTCATGTTTTGTTCAAGTTATTCTTGCTGACTGTGACGATGTTGTCAGGAAACAAATTTGTTTATTTCATGTTTTGATCATGTTATTCTTGCTGACTGTGACGGTGTTGTTAGGAAACAAAGTTGTTTATTTCATGTTTTGATCATGTTAGTCTTGCTGACTGTGACGATGTTGTTAGGAAACAAATTTGTTTATTTCATGTTTTGATCATGTTAGTCTTGCTGACTGTGACGATGTTGTCAGGAAACAAATTTGTTTATTTCATGTTTTGATCATGTTATTCTTGCTTACTGTGACGATGTTGTTAGGAAACAAAGTTGTTTATTTCATGTTTTGATCATGTTATTCTTGCTGACTGTGACGGTGTTGTCAGGAAACAAATTTGTTTATTTCATGTTTTGATCATGTTATTCTTGCTTACTGTGACGATGTTGTTAGGAAACAAAGTTGTTTATTTCATGTTTTGATCATGTTATTCTTGCTTACTGTGACGATGTTGTTAGGAAACAAAGTTGTTTATTTCATGTTTTGATCATGTTATTCTTGCTGACTGTGACGATGTTGTTAGGAAACAAATTTGTTTATTTCATGTTTTGATCATGTTAGTCTTGCTGACTGTGACGGTGTTGTTAGGAAACAAAGTTGTTTATTTCATGTTTTGATCATGTTAGTCTTGCTTACTGTGACGATGTTGTTAGGAAACAAAGTTGTTTATTTCATGTTTTGATCATGTTAGTCTTGCTGACTGTGACGGTGTTGTTAGGAAACAAAGTTGTTTATTTCATGTTTTGATCATGTTATTCTTGCTTACTGTGACGATGTTGTTAGGAAACAAAGTTGTTTATTTCATGTTTTGATCATGTTATTCTTGCTGACTGTGACGGTGTTGTCAGGAAACAAATTTGTTTATTTCATGTTTTGATCATGTTATTCTTGCTTACTGTGACGATGTTGTTAGGAAACAAAGTTGTTTATTTCATGTTTTGATCATGTTATTCTTGCTTACTGTGACGATGTTGTTAGGAAACAAAGTTGTTTATTTCATGTTTTGATCATGTTATTCTTGCTGACTGTGACGGTGTTGTCAGGAAACAAATTTGTTTATTTCATGTTTTGATCATGTTATTCTTGCTTACTGTGACGATGTTGTTAGGAAACAAAGTTGTTTATTTCATGTTTTGATCATGTTATTCTTGCTTACTGTGACGATGTTGTTAGGAAACAAAGTTGTTTATTTCATGTTTTGATCATGTTATTCTTGCTGACTGTGACGATGTTGTTAGGAAACAAATTTGTTTATTTCATGTTTTGATCATGTTAGTCTTGCTGACTGTGACGGTGTTGTTAGGAAACAAAGTTGTTTATTTCATGTTTTGATCATGTTAGTCTTGCTTACTGTGACGATGTTGTTAGGAAACAAAGTTGTTTATTTCATGTTTTGATCATGTTATTCTTGCTGACTGTGACGGTGTTGTCAGGATACAAAGTTGTTTATTTCATGTTTTGATCATGTTAGTCTTGCTGACTGTGACGATGTTGTTAGGAAACAAATTTGTTTATTTCATGTTTTGATCATGTTATTCTTGTTGATTGGGATCAGGTTTAACATTTATGTACAGTTCTACTGAAGTCCCTTAAAGATGACTAGTTCGCTTGTTTCCTTCAACAGCACTACATTCTGCCGCCTCTCACGTGATGTACATTCTCTTCTCATACGTCGATTTTTCCATTTTCTTTTTGAAAGCTTTTGTATATCTCCACATGGATTTCTACTGTTCATTTTTATATAAAACATGAGCAGACTGGGAAGTGTTTCACCCACGTATCACAGAGACAGAAAACAACTGTTGAAAAGTGAAGTGCCCGGACATCTATTACTTACATCGCAATCCTCCCTCCGTCAAGTGGCTTACATCTGTCGAGAGTCCGTGGACAAGATATCCCGTAACATACGTGCTTACTGCGTATATATAACGGTTCTATTATTCTCTTAGCAACCACAATCCTAGCAACAGAAACAACGTCGGTACTGGAATCATACTGTTGGTACCATGTCATATAATGTAATCAAATCTTCAAGGTTTGACAAAGTCACATATTAAATAAGATGAAGGAGTTAGTTTTAAAACATGGAAGATCGTTCATGAGGAATAAAAACAGTGGTGAACGAAGCTAGAATGTGGTTCATTATTTTCATAATATTTGGTTTAGTGTAAAAGTTCCGCATAGTTTCTCCCTACACGTGAACAAATTATATTACTTATTCGTCCGTAAATAGTGTTTTCTGCATAAATTACTGTTAGATTAATCGATATTGGAACTGGGTGGAAAAATAACATGTTTTTTAATGTCTTTATTTTTTAGCTAACATACGGGGACACGCATCCGATGTACACGGTTGAGAACTACCCTAATTTTTTCCAAGTGGTTCCGAGTGAAAATGCCTTCAACTCGGCACAGGTGGCGCTACTTCAACATTTCAACTGGTCACGCGTAGGAACACTCTACCAAAGTACACCACGTTATGCCTTGGTAAGTATCACGGAAAAGTACACTCGTTGTATACCAACACCTGTTCTGTTTTCTTACTCTCTCAACTTTGATAGTTTTATTTGTGTGTTTCTATACGAATTTTATTTTAATTTTAACTGTCCACTAAACTGGGCTGAGTTATTGAACGAAAACATTATATACAGGTTCTCACAAGGAGGCTGAAAAAACAAACCTTCAAGGTAAGTTCTTAACTACTCATCAGGGGCTGAGAGAAGCCCCTTTAAAGTAAGTTCTTACCGATGGCTTCGTGATGACGAGAAACCAGTGTTTGGATCTTCTTTGGTCATCCTTAGGTTAACAAAAAAAATTCCGGATGGTTGCTATGGGAACGGTCTTTATGTGACGTTTGACACCACTTATTGTTATTTTATCCTTATTGATTCTTGTATTGTTTTAAGAACGTCGGGCCATTGTTGTTGATCTTTACCCACCCCTATATGAACAACAATGGAACTGACTTATTCCAACATTGTTAGAAGCTTCAACACTACCTGTTACGTTAAATCACGTTACGCTGTTAATCCGGGTGGGGCGTGGTATGACCGGATGGTTTTGATATTCGATTGGCAATCTGCGTTTCGCGGGTTCGAATCCCGTCTACAAATATGTTCACCCTTTTGACTGTGGGGACGTTATAATGTTACATTTAATCCCACATTTAGCTGTTAAATAGTAGCCCAAGAGTTGGCGGCGGGTGAAAATTACTACATGCGTTTCGTTTACTCAGTAACTTCTAAACCAAGGACTGCCAGTACAGCTAGTCCTGGGGTAGAAATTCCACAACACAAAGAGTGTCATACAGAAGTTTCTTATTATGTTAGCAGTATAAACGTTGACTTCTCATGTGGAATTTAATGTAAATGAACCATGTTAAAGTAATAACAAGTTCTTGTTCTAGTTTGAATAATTTCTCGACCAATATAGTGTAATTTTTTTCTTTTGCAATGTCGGCCCAGCATGGCCAGGTGGTTAAGACACTAATCTGAGGATTGCGCGTTCGAATCCCTATCACACCAAGCATGCTCGCCCTTTCAGCCGTGAGGGCGTTATTATTTACGATCAATCCCACTATTCGTTGGTAAAAGAGTAGGAGTATCCCAATAGTTTGCGGTGGGTGGTGATGACTAGCTGCTTTCCCGCTGGTCTTATGCTGCTCAATTTGGGACTGCTAGTGCAGATAGCCTTCGTGTAGTTTTGCGCGAAATTCAAAAACAAAATCTTCAATGTCAAATCTTTCTTAAAGCTTGATTATGTAAACGTAATTTTGTTTTACTGTAAGTATAACAGATCTTTTTATTGAAAACACTTGTACGGCTTAACTTTTCAGGCTTAATTAAACACACTTTTCCCATTTTAGCCGCATAGTAAGTTACTGTCGGATCTTGAAACTGCCAAGATCAAAATAGCAGCTCAGCAGGGATTCGTCGATGAACTGGAGTCGGCTATATCAAAACTCAAGGTGAGTGAACTGCCATCTAGTGAAGAAAAGTGTAAATCGTTCTCTGGATATTTCTTTTGATAATCACAATTAAAAACACAGGATATCCACTAAATTTTAAGTTACGCTCCAATCATTAAAAACATTTTAGCTACAAGCTTTATTATAATTTTTTGAAGAATTATACGGTCAGTGTTTTAGTTATCAGTGACATATTTTTCAGGTAAATAGTGATTATCTTGACGAATTATCCAATAAATTACAATCATTCTGAACCTTGTAAGTGTAGATTACCAGAAAATTTAACACTGACATAAAGAAGCCTTCTTTTTGAAGCTCATTAACTAACATATTAAACCTGATTCGTTCAGTTACTGAGTAAATGTATCATATCAACGCATAATCTGTAAAACACTTACTCGTCCAATTAAGTAATTTTATAATATCTATAGATACTCAGAAAAAAATTTACTCCTCCAATTATTAAGTAAATTTCTAATATCTATAAATACTCTGTAAAAAATTTACTCCTCCAGCAATTGATCTAATTTATCATATCAATACACAATCAGTAAAAACTTACTCCTCCAGTTACTGATTAAATCTATCACGTCAATACACAATCAGTAAAAACTTACTCCTCCAGTTACTGAGTAAATCTGTCATGTCAATACACAATCAGTAAAAACTTACTCCTCCAGTTACTAAATTTATCATGTCAATACACAATCAGTAAAAACTTACTCCTCCAGTTACTAAATCTATCATGTCAATACATAGCCAGTAAAAACTTACTCCTCCAATTACTAAATTTATCATGTCAATACATAGGCAGTAAAAACTTTACTCCTCGAGTTATTAAGTAAATCTATCATATCTAAATGTTGTGTCATATATGTTTTTATTAGAGGCTTAAGGTCTCAATGTGTTTGTAACGTACGTCTGTATAACGTAAAATTCGATATTGTATTTATTTTGATTTTATACAGGAGAAAGATGTCCGTATTATTCTTGGAAAATTTGAAGAACAGTGGGCTATTAAAGTCTTTTGTGAGGTACGTTACATTGTGTATCTAATTACTACTTCATTTAGAAATGTTTCCTTTATTCTGTATCAAATTATAACTTCAGTTAGAAATGTTTCTTTTGTTGTGTATCTAATTATTACTTAATTTAGAAATATTTCTTTGCTGTGTATCTTGTTAGTGCTTCGTTTAAGATTGTTTCCTTTGCTATGCATCTAATTGTTATTTCGTTTTGGAATGTGTTCGTTGTTGTGTATCCAGTTATTACTTCATTTAGAATTTTTTCCTTTGTTGTGTATCCAGTTATTACTTCATTTAGAATTTTTTCCTTTGTTGTGTATCCAGTTATTACTTCATTTAGAAATATTTCTTTGCTGTGTATCTTGTTAGTGCTTCGTTTAAGATTGTTTCCTTTGCTATGCATCTAATTGTTATTTCGTTTTGGAATGTGTTCGTTGTTGTGTATCCAGTTATTACTTCATTTAGAATTTTTTCCTTTGTTGTGTATCCAGTTATTACTTCATTTAGAATTTTTTTCCTTTGTTGTGTATCCAGTTATTACTTCATTAGGAATTTTTTCCTTTGTTGTGTATCTAATTATTACTTCATTTAGCTTTTTTTCCTTTGTTGTGTATCTAAACATTATCTCATTTAGGAACGTTTCGTTGCTGTGTTTCTACTAATTATTTAATTTAGGAATGTTTCATTATTAGAGGAAAGTCAAAATGGTTGATTCAGTATATATATATATATATATACGTTTAGGTTTAACAAGTTAAAATCGATCGTTGATTACAGAGATGCAATTAACAAGTTAAATCGCTCGTTCATGTAAGTTTCTACGTATAACTTGACAAAATAATTGTTTGATCAAGGACGTTTCGGATAATGTGTTAAAAAATCACCTAGGAAAAATATTCTTCCAAAATTATGGTAAGCTATCACTGAAATATGAATAAATGGCTCACGATACATTTGTAGTGTTGATCTATTCAAAGTTATTTATAATAAGATTAAGAACTGTTCTATGACCATTCTGTAACCGGGTCACTGTATCCCTGGTTCGGCATGGCAGGGTGTGTTAAGGCGTTTGACTAGTAATCTGAAGGTCGCGGGTTCGAATCCCCGTCGCACCAAACAAGCTCGCCCTTTCAGCCATGGGGCGTTATTGTGCGACGGTCAATCCCACCATTCGTTAGTAAAAGAGTAGCCCAAGAGTTGGTGGTGGGTAGTGATGACTAGCTGCCTTCCCTATAGTCTTACACTGCTAAATTAGGGACGGCTAGCGTAGATAGCCCTCGAGTAGCTTCGCGCGAAATTCAAAACAAACAAACAAACACATGCTGTATCCCGAAACCTAGTGACCAAGGTTTGAAGACGGTAATATTACATATATGTAGTAACACTTTTTTAGGCCTACAAAGTGGGATTGTACGGGAAGAATTACCAGTGGATCATCGTTGGAGTGTATGATTATGATTGGTGGAAGAAGCACCTTGATATTGTTACTTGTAGCCAATCACAACTCGGAGAAGCTATGGAAGGCTACTTAGCTACAGATATTTTACCCTTAAGTTCCACCGAAGACATAACTGTATCAGGGCTGGTAGGTTAATCTGATATTTAACAGAATTTGATTGCTTTTGTGTTGTTGTTTTTTGTCTTATCGAGTAAAACTGGAAAGTATAGACAGCGTTTGTTTTTAACATAGATTCTAACCAGTTTTATTCTGAATAATTGAATTTAGACTTTCTATTAAAATTAGTAAAAACGAACAAGTCGATATCTAGTACACTTGAAAGACATTAGATACACCTTTTTAATATGGATTTCTTTTTGTGTTTATTGAGTTTTTATCCAAATGAATATATCAGATCAATCATCATATTGTTATTTGTTCACACTTTAATAATTATTTTAAACACTATTCGTTGATAAAGTGTAATGAAATGTTGATGATACACGTTGTTAACCTACTGGATTACTTCTAAATTAAGGAAGACGAGCGCAGATAGCCCTCGAATAGCTTTGCTCAAAATTCACAACAGACACTGAGTTTTTTTTTTGCAACAAATGAATAACTATCATGAGATTATCTGTCCTGTGCCCATAGCAAAAATTGAGCTTCGAATTTTAGTGTTAAAAACCTTCAAATTGACGACAGTATTTAAGCTCGTTGGTTTAAGAAATGATACATTTCTCTACAGCATATATTCTACATTTCTATGGGAAAAAAAGTTGTGTAAATATGCAAGTGGTTATTTGTCAAGTTTATTAAATAAATTACGAGAACATAAAACCATTTTAAACCGTAATAGAACAAAATGTTTCAAAATAAATAAATTATTAAAATCAGGAAACAACTACAGATCAAGACACAAGTTAAAATGTCATTTTTAAAACTGGTCTTAAAGTGAAAACTAAAAAGAAACAATAAGATATTTTTATGTATTCTGTTAGTTTTGTTTGTTTGATTTTTTGAATTTCGCACAAAGCTACACGACGGTTATCTGTGCTAACTGTCCCTAATTTAGCAGTGTAAGACAGGAAGGCAGCTAGTCATCACCACCCATCGCCAACTCTTGGGCTACTCTTTTACCAACTAATAGTGGGATTGATCATCACATTATAACGCCCCCACGGGCTGAAATGGCGAACATGTTTGGCGCGACAGGGATGCGAACCCGCAACCCTCAGATTACGAGTCGCACGCCTTAACACGCTTGGCCATGCCAGGCCTACTGTCTGTTAGAGGAAGGGTAATACTCACGCTGATTAACCTGGATTGTGAAACCTGAAATCGAGAGTTAGCTTTTACTGAGAATTGCCCCCTAGTGGATTTTAATTAGTAAATAAAAAAGGAGAGTTAAGCCTTTACTCGGAATTGCACCCTAGTGGATTTTAATTAGTAATTAAATTTTTCACGAGTTTCATTGATTACAGTAAACTTAGTAACAATTTTAAAGAGTCTTTTATACAGCAACAAAAATGAAATAAATATTCCTTTAAAAGGTGCATGTTAAGGCGTGCGGCTCGTAATCTGAGAATCGCGGGTTCGCACATCTGTAGTGCCAAACATGCTCGCCCTCCCAGCAGTAGGGGCGTTATAATGTGACGTTCAATCCCACTATTCGTTAGTAAAAGTAACCCAAGAGTTGGCTGTAGGTGGTGATGACTAGCTGCCTTCCCTCAAGTCTTACACTGCTAAATTAGGGATAGCTAGCACAGATAGCCCTGGAGTAGCTTTGTTCGAAATTCAAAAAAACAAACAATTTCTTAAAAAGGTACATATTGTTATCGGTGCTTCGGATATGGAGAATTAGACGGTTAACACAGATGTATATAAATCACAACCAAACAACTGTTGTAATAGTTTTTATTATAGCAAAACAAGAAACCAGTCTTTTCTCTGTGTAATTTTGCACATGATATTGAATATCATCTGTAATATCTTCTTCATATCTTGCCAAAGTTAGGTTTACTTGACAAAATGTCCAGTTTTTGGTACATAAATCTACTTTATTACTTCTTTCACACGCTACACCTTATTAACGTCTGAAACCTTTGGTAGAGTTAAACCGTTTACCACAAACAGCTCTATATCTTGTAACAGATAAGATAAACACTTTTCAAAATCTTTAAAACATCAACATTTTGAAGCACGCTATTTATTTATTTATATTTTCAGGAATATTGTTCCAGACGTAAATATTTTATTCAACCTTTGCCTCACAATACGAGTGTCCCCCATAATCTTAACTTTACTCGAGTCAACAGTTGGTTAGGAAATGTTTTGCTGGTTATATTTTTCTTAGTGTGCTCTTATGATATCATTTTGTCCATAACCAAATTTACGTTTCGTCTCAGACTTCAGCGGAATACGAAACTCTGTACAAACAACGGTACAATGGAAGCAACAATCGTTTCCATGGTTACGCCTACGACGGGATCTGGATGATCGCCCTAGCTATCCAAATGGTGAAACGGAAGCTTATAGCTATCGAAAGTTCCAGAACGCTGGAGATGTTCGAATACAGAGATCCCATGTGGGGAGCTCTTTTCCGTGAGGCCTTTAATCAAACTTCGTTTAGAGGAGTAACGGTAGGTGTCCCCACCCTTTGTTTTGTTTTGAATCTGAGCACAAAGCTACCCAGAGGGTTATCTGTGTTCTGCCCACAACGGGTATCGAAACCCGGTTTCTAGCAGTATAAGACTGCAGACGTACCACTTTGTCACTGGGGGGATGCCACACTCTGTGCCATAGTTATATAAATACAAATGAAAACTATATCGAGGCATATTAACCGTCGGTTTATGTATATATTTTCCTAACACTAACGATTCCTTGATAAATTGATACGTAACACTGTAACTCATACATTAATATATGCTAACAAATAACTCTGTGATGTTCCTTGATAACTTCTACCATTAAAGTCTGACTCTGTTATTATTTTCTAAAACGACTAATATTTTTATGACTTTCATTTTCTGGACATAAATACTTAATTGTTAAGAAATATATTGAAATTTGTGAATTAAATTTGGCCATTTTTATTGTCATACAACAATCTAATTTTTGTACTCTGACGTCATGATCATAAAGTATTGTGCTTGTTCGTGTTTTCTTATCGCAAAGCCACATCGGGCTATCTGCTGAATCCACCGAGGGGAATCTAACCCCTGATTTTAGCGTTGTAAATTCACAGACTTACCGCTGTACCAGCGGGGGACAATTGTAAAGTAACTTACTGTATTACGCCATTAATTATGGTTTACTTACAACATGTAAGTCAATATCTACACGTTGTTTTTTGTTGCTGTTTTTATACAGGGTCCAGTTAGCTTTATCAGAAATGAAAGGCGAGGTTTCATTCTTTTGAAACAATATCAAAGTAAGTCTTGTTTTTAAAACAATATCAGTGTGATTTTATTTTGTCTAAATTAATGTATATTTGTGTTATCTGAAAAAATATCAGAGAGGGTTCCTGCTGTCTGTTTATCTTACTTTTACTTTATTTTACAAAAACATATATACGTGTATCGATATTAAAATATTCAGTTGTTTATAAACTCACGATAACTTACAATATTTAAATATAAACGAGTTAATTTTATGTATTATTAAGTAAATAAATACGTCGCTATAATGTGTATTTATTTTTCCGATAGATGGCACAGAGGTAAAAGTTGGCGAATATGACACTTTGACGCATAAGCTTAAACTTTGTAAGGATGCAAGGATAACTTGGCACGGTAAAGTATATATTTGTGGATTTTTACTTTTTATCTAATTCTAATACAATTATATCTAAAATGTAATCAGAGATACATGTTCTAAAATGTGTATTCTGTGTGATTTGTTTTTGTGTTCTCTCATCACACATTTTTGTTTTGCTACTGGTTGAGGCCTGGCATGGCCAAGCGCGTAAGACATGCGACTCCTAATCCGAGGGTTGCGGGTTCGCGCCCGCGTCGCGCTAAACATGCTCGCCCTCCAGTCGTGGCGGTGTATAATGTGACGGTCAATCCCACTATTCGTTGGTAAAAGAGTAGCCCAAGAGTTGGCGGTAGGTAGTAATGACTAGCTGTCTTACACTGATAAATTAGGGACGGCTAGTAGCTTTGTGCGAAATTCCAAAACAAACAAACAAATGCTACTGGTTATTTTTAATTGATTTTACTTCAACAAAAATCTGTTTTATAAAAAAACACTTTAACCTTTTCTCCTTAGTTTTGAATGTTATTTTCATATTTTGAAATATTACGCGTGTTACAAGAATTCATCGGTATTTATGACGTTTCGTACAGAATTTATATATAGTTTTATGTGTCTCGCTATGGATCGAAGCGTCCGAGGTTCGAGACGTGATACTGATTATTACACCTTCAGCTTTGTGTATGCTAAAAAAATAACTCATTGGCTGCTTTCTTAAAGTGCCCCCCAGTGGCTCAGCGGTATGTCTGCGGACTTACAACGCTAAAATCTGGGTTTCGATACCCGTGGTGGGCAGAGCACCGATAGCCCATTGTGTAGCTTTGTGCTTAATTCAAAACAGCAACTTCCTCAAGTAAAAAAAAAACTAAGGGTAGCCATACCCTTGTGTTGGAGGTCGTTTTACCGAACCGTTTAGACCAAGTGTGTTTAGGGTATCTCCTATGTTAAAACTTCTGTTTAAAATGGGCATTTATTGAAAACTTTTTCACGTAGAAGTTCTTACAAAACATAATTTTCTTCAACGTTTCGAATACTAATGATATATATATATAAATGTGTAGTTTCGTCAACTACATATATTTAATGTCTTAGTTTTATCACACTTAAAGTGTAATGACTAAATATTTATAACTTATTTTTGTGGTGTGACATGTTTAGGCTTAATACTTTAAAAGAATAAAACATTAATGGCCTTTCGAGGATTCCAACCAAAAAACACACCATATGATATTCTAGACTTTCTTTCGGCTTCTTACAAATTTCTGTCCGAAATCGAACAAACAGCAACAACAAAAGAAACAACAAAGGTTAAAATAGATATTTTAGGATAATTGATTATTTAGTTAAGCCACTGGCTATCCACCAGGACCACGAATTAGAAACGTTTTTTGTCCAACTACAGGGTGGTCGCTAGAAAAGCGGAAAATTTGTCAAACAGCTATTTATTTTTACAAAGAATAAATTTTACAAAGTTTTTAAAGGCATATGTTATATTACACTTATAGATGCTCAAAATGCATTTTATTCATGATGTAAAGAAATCAAAATAGAAATGAGTAAGCACGCATTTTATTCATGATCTCATCTGACCCTCAAATTTTCCGCTTTTCTAGCGACCACCCTGTATTTTGTTCCAACCAAAATTGAAACTCGACCAGCCAGCTGTATTTTCACAATATCTTTGATTTCCTTTCCTTCTAGGTGCTGACCACCCCCCCGTGGACAGAACCTTGATCGTCATCCAACCATCCAGAGTCAGATTTACAATATACGTTGTTATTGTGATCTTCGCTATTCTAGGGATCATGATGGCATCTACGTTTCTGGTTATTAACATCCGGTTTCGAAATCAAAGGTTTCGTTCACTTTCCGATGTCTTTATATAAAATGTTATAATATAGTGGAGCTACACCCATGTTGTGTTAACCATGTCTTTACATAACACATAATGATGTAGTGGAGCTACACCCATGTTGTGTTAACCATGTCTTTACATAACACATAATGATGTAGTGGAGCTACACCCATGTTGTGTTTACCATGTTTTTACATAACACATGATGTAGTGGAGCTACACCCATGTTGTGTTAACCATGTCTTTACATAACACATAATGATGTAGTGGAGCTACACCCATGTTGTGTTTACCATGTTTTTACATAACACATAATGATGTAGTGGAGCTACACCCATGTTGTGTTTACCATGTTTTTACATAACACATGATGTAGTGGAGCTACACCCATGTTGTGTTAACCATGTCTTTACATAACACATAATGATGTAGTGGAGCTACACCCATGTTGTGTTTACCATGTTTTTACATAACACATGATGTAGTGGAGCTACACCCATGTTGTGTTAACCATGTCTTTACATAACACATGATGTAGTGGAGCTACACCTGTGTTGTGTTTACCATGTCTTTACATAACACATGATGTAGTGGAGCTACACCTGTGTTGTGTTTACCATGTCTTTACATAACACATGATGTAGTGAAGCTACACCCATGTTGTGTTAACCATGTCTTTACATAACACATGATGTAGTGGAGCTACACCTGTGTTGTGTTTACCATGTCTTTACATAACACATGATGTAGTGAAGCTACACCCATGTTGTGTTAACCATGTCTTTACATAACACATGATGTAGTGAAGCTACACCCATGTTGTGTTTACCATGTCTTTACATAACACATAATGATATAGTGAAGCTACACCCATGTTGTGTTTACCATGTCTTTACATAAAACATAATGATGTAGTGAAGCTACACCCATGTTGTGTTAACCATGTCTTTACATAAAACATAATGATATAGTGAAGCTACACCCATGTTGTGTTTACCATGTCTTTACATAAAACATAATGATGTAGTGAAGCTACACCCATGTTGTGTTAACCATGTCTTTACATAAAACATAATGATATAGTGAAGCTACACCCATGTTGTGTTTACCATGTCTTTACATAAAACATAATGATATAGTGAAGCTACACCTATGTTGTGTTAACCATGTCTTTACATAACACATGATGTAGTGGAGCTAAACGCATCTTTATTTCAGGTACATCAAGATGTCCAGTCCATACATGAATAATATTATAATTATCGGCTGTATGCTAACTTATACCAGTGTTATACTCTTGGGTCTTGACAGTGGACTGACAAGTGAAGAGAGCTTTCCGTACATATGCACCGTAAGTTTATGTTATTGTAGAAATTATTGTTTTGTTTTAGTATTCAGGTGTTATA
The DNA here is from genome assembly GCA_011833715.1 of Carcinoscorpius rotundicauda. Classification (NCBI taxonomy): domain Eukaryota; kingdom Metazoa; phylum Arthropoda; class Merostomata; order Xiphosura; family Limulidae; genus Carcinoscorpius; species Carcinoscorpius rotundicauda. The sequence goes on from CM022392.1 coordinate 174,980,418, forward strand.
TCTCACGAAACTAGTATAACAATGTCAGTTATCGAAAATATGGACGAATTGTGGACAATACAGGAGATAGAAGAAAGATGAACTAGATAACTGAAATTGTGTATAAATAAGTCATGAATGTGGAAATAAATGAAAAGAAAATACTGAGAGAAGAACTTGAAAACAGTTGAATTATAAGAAATTGATGGCTGTTAAAGAGAGAATTACAATGAAGAATCTATTTTTATAGTACCAGACATGTTGTTGTGATATATCATAAAGTACCAATGTTTTCTATGTAACTCGTACTGTAGTAATCATTGTTTTTACAGTACCAGACATGTTGTTGTGATATATCATTAAGTACCAATGTTTTCTATGTAACTCGTACTGTAGTAATCATTGTTTTTATAGTACCAGACATGTTGTTGTGATATTTCATAAGTACCAATGTTTTCTGTACAACTCGTACTGTGGTAATCATTGTTTTTATAGTACCAGACATGTTGTTGTGATATATCATAAAGCACCAATGTTTTCTGTAGAACTCGTACTGTGGTAATCATTGTTTTTATAATACCAGACATGTTGTTGTGATATTTCATAAAGAACCAATGTTTTCTGTAGAACTCGTACTGTGGTAATCATTGTTTTTATAGTACCAGACATGTTGTTGTTGTGATATTTCATAAGTACCAATGTTTTCTGTACAACTCGTAGTGTGGTAATCATTGTTTTTATAGTACCAGACATGTTGTTGTGATATATCATAAAGTACCAATGTTTTCTGTAGAACTCGTACTGTGGTAATCATTGTTTTTATAGTACCAGACATGTTGTTGTTGTGATATTTCATAAGTACCAATGTTTTCTGTACAACTCGTACTGTGGTAATCATTGTTTTTATAGTACCAGACATGTTGTTGTGATATATCATAAAGTACCACTGTTTTCTATGTAAATCGTACTGTAGTAATCATTGTTTTTATAGTACCAGACATGTTGTTGTGATATTTCATAAGTACCAATGTTTCTGTACAACTCGTACTGTGGTAATCATGGTTTTTATAGTACCAGACATGTTGTTGTCATATATCATAAAGTACCAATGTTTTATGTAGAACTCGTACTGTGGTAATCATTGGTTTTATAGTACCAGACATGTTGTTATGATATATCATAAAGTACCACTGTTTTCTGTAGAACTCGTACTGTGGTAATCATTGTTTTTATAGTACCAGACATGTTGTTGTGATATATGATAAAGTACCTTTGTTTTCTATGTAACTCGTACTGTAGTAATTATTGTTTTTATAGTACCAGACATGTTGTTGTGATATTTCATAAAGTACCAATGTTTTCTGTAGAACTCGTACTGTGGTAATCATTGTTTTTATAGTACCAGACATGTTGTTGTGATATATCATAAAGTACCTCTGTTTTCTATGTAACTGGTACTGTAGTAATCATTGTTTTTATAGTACCAGACATGTTGTTGTGATATTTCATAAAGTACCAATGTTTTCTATGTTACTGTAACTGTGGTAATCATTGTTTTTATAGTACCAGACATGTTGTTGTGATATTTCATAAAGAACCAATGTTTTCTGTACAACTCGTACTGTGGTAATCATTGTTTTTATAGTACCAGACATGTTGTTGTGATATATCATAAAGTACCACTGTTTTCTGTATAACTTGTACTGTGGTAATCATTGTTTTTATAGTACCAGACATGTTGTTGTGATATTTCATAAGTACCAATGTTTTCTGTACAACTCGTACTGTGGTAATCATTGTTTTTATAGTACCAGACATGTTGTTGTGATATATCATAAAGTACCACTGTTTTCTATGTAACTCGTACTGTAGTAATCATTGTTTTTATAGTACCAGACATGTTGTTGTGATATTTCATAAGTACCAATGTTTCTGTACAACTCGTACTGTGGTAATCATTGTTTTTATAGTACCAGACATGTTGTTGTCATATATCATAAAGTACCAATGTTTTATGTAGAACTCGTACTGTGGTAATCATTGGTTTTATAGTACCAGACATGTTGTTATGGTATATCATAAAGTACCACTGTTTTCTGTATAACTCGTACTGTGGTAATCATTGTTTTTATAGTACCAGACATGTTGTTGTGATATTTCATAACGTACCAATGTTTTCTATGTTACTGTAACTGTGGTAATCATTGTTTTTATAGCACCAGACATGTTGTTGTGATATATCATAAAGTACCACTGTTTTTTGTATAACTCGTACTGTGGTAATCATTGTTTTTATAGTACCAGACATGTTGTTGTGATATTTCATAAAGTATCACTGTTTTCTTTGTTTTTCTTACTGTGGTTATCATTGTTTTTATAGTACCAGATATGTTGTTGTGATATATCATAAAGTACCACTGTTTTCTATGTAACTCGTACTGTAGTAATCATTGTTTTTATAGTACCAGACATGTTGTTGTGATATTTCATAAGTACCAATGTTTCTGTACAACTCGTACTGTGGTAATCATTGTTTTTATAGTACCAGACATGTTGTTATGGTATATCATAAAGTACCAATGTTTTATGTAGAAATCGTACTGTGGTAATCATTGGTTTTATAGTACCAGACATGTTGTTATGGTATATCATAAAGTACCACTGTTTTCTGTATAACTCGTACTGTGGTAATCATTGTTTTTATAGTACCAGACATGTTGTTGTGATATTTCATAAAGTATCACTGTTTTCTTTGTTTTTCTTTCAGTGGTTATCATTGTTTTTATAGTACCAGACATGCTGTTGTGATATTTCATAACGTACCAATGTTTTCTATGTTACTGTAACTGTGGTAATCATTGTTTTTATAGTACCAGACATGTTGTTGTGATATTTCATAAAGTACCAATGTTTTCTGTAGAACTCGTACTGTGGTAATCATTGTTTTTATAGTACCAGACATGTTGTTGTGATATTTCATAAAGAACCAATGTTTTCAGTACAACTCGTACTGTAGTAATCATTGTTTTTATAGTACCAGACATGTTGTTGTGATATATCATAAAGTACCACTGTTTTCTGTAGAACTCGTACTGTGGTAATCATTGTTTTTATAGTACCAGACATGTTGTTGTGATATTTCATAAAGTATCACTGTTTTCTTTGTTTTTCTTACAGTGGTTATCATTGTTTTTATAGTACCAGACATGTTGTTGTGATATTTCATAACGTACCAATGTTTTCTATGTTACTGTAACTGTGGTAATCATTGTTTTTATAGTACCAGACATGTTGTTGTGATATATCATAAAGTACCACTGTTTTCTGTATAACTCGTACTGTGGTAATCATTGTTTTTATAGTACCAGACATGTTGTTGTGATATTTCATAAAGTATCACTGTTTTCTTTGTTTTTCTTACTGTGGTTATCATTGTTTTTATAGTACCAGACATGTTGTTGTGATATTTCATAAGTACCAATGTTTCTGTACAACTCGTACTGTGGTAATCATTGTTTTTATAGTACCATACATGTTGTTGTCATATATCATAAAGTACCAATGTTTTATGTAGAACTCGTACTGTGGTAATCATTGGTTCTATAGTACCAGACATGTTGTTATGGTATATCATAAAGTACCACTGTTTTCTGTATAACTCGTACTGTGGTAATCATTGTTTTTATAGTACCAGACATGTTGTTGTGATATTTCATAAAGTATCACTGTTTTCTTTGTTTTTCTTACAGTGGTTATCATTGTTTTTATAGTACCAGACATGCTGTTGTGATATTTCATAACGTACCAATGTTTTCTATGTTACTGTAACTGTGGTAATCATTGTTTTTATAGTACCAGACATGTTGTTGTGATATTTCATAAAGTACCAATGTTTTCTGTAGAACTCGTACTGTGGTAATCATTGTTTTTATAGTACCAGACATGTTGTTGTGATATTTCATAAAGAACCAATGTTTTCAGTACAACTCGTACTGTAGTAATCATTGTTTTTATAGTACCAGACATGTTGTTGTGATATATCATAAAGTACCAATGTTTTCTGTAGAACTCGTACTGTGGTAATCATTGTTTTTATAGTACCAGACATGTTGTTGTGATATTTCATAAGTACCAATGTTTTCTGTACAACTAGTACTGTGGTAATCATTGTTTTTATAGTATTGGACATGTTGTTGTGATATTTCATAAGTACCAATGTTTTCTGTACAACTCGTACTGTGGTAATCATTGTTTTTATAGTACCAGACATGTTGTTGTCATATATCATAAAGTACCAATGTTTTATGTAGAATTCGTACTGTGGTAATCATTGGTTTTATAGTACCAGACATGTTGTTATGGTATATCATAAAGTACCACTGTTTTCTGTATAACTCGTACTGTGGTAATCATTGTTTTTATAGTACCAGACATGTTGTTGTGATATTTCATAAAGTATCACTGTTTTCTTTGTTTTTCTTACAGTGGTTATCATTGTTTTTGTAGTACCAGACATGTTGTTGTGATATTTCATAACGTACCAATGTTTTCTATGTTACTGTAACTGTGGTAATCATTGTTTTTATAGTACCACACATGTTGTTGTGATATATCATAAAGTACCACTGTTTTCTGTATAACTCGTACTGTGGTAATCATTGTTTTTATAGTACCAGACATGTTGTTGTGATATATCATAAAGTACCAATGTTTTCTGTAGAACTCGTACTGTGGTAATCATTGTTTTTATAGTACCAGACATGTTGTTGTGATATTTCATAAGTACCAATGTTTTCTGTACAACTCGTACTGTGGTAATCATTGTTTTTATAGTACCAGACATGTTGTTGTCATATATCATAAAGTACCAATGTTTTATGTAGAATTCGTACTGTGGTAATCATTGGTTTTATAGTACCAGACATGTTGTTATGGTATATCATAAAGTACCACTGTTTTCTGTATAACTCGTACTGTGGTAATCATTGTTTTTATAGTACCAGACATGTTGTTGTGATATTTCATAAAGTATCACTGTTTTCTTTGTTTTTCTTACAGTGGTTATCATTGTTTTTATAGTACCAGACATGTTGTTGTGATATTTCATAACGTACCAATGTTTTCTATGTTACTGTAACTGTGGTAATCATTGTTTTTATAGTACCACACATGTTGTTGTGATATATCATAAAGTACCACTGTTTTCTGTATAACTCGTACTGTGGTAATCATTGGTTTTATAGTACCAGACATGTTGTTATGGTATATCATAAAGTACCACTGTTTTCTGTATAACTCGTACTGTGGTAATCATTGTTTTTATAGTACCAGACATGTTGTTGTGATATTTCATAAAGTATCACTGTTTTCTTTGTTTTTCTTACAGTGGTTATCATTGTTTTTATAGTACCAGACATGCTGTTGTGATATTTCATAACGTACCAATGTTTTCTATGTTACTGTAACTGTGGTAATCATTGTTTTTATAGTACCAGACATGTTGTTGTGATATTTCATAAAGTACCAATGTTTTCTGTAGAACTCGTACTGTGGTAATCATTGTTTTTATAGTACCAGACATGTTGTTGTGGTATATCATAAAGTACCACTGTTTTCTGTATAACTCGTACTGTAGTAATCATTGTTTTTATAGTACCAGACATGTTGTTGTGATATATCATAAAGTACCAATGTTTTCTGTAGAACTCGTACTGTGGTAATCATTGTTTTTATAGTACCAGACATGTTGTTGTGATATTTCATAAGTACCAATGTTTTCTGTACAACTCGTACTGTGGTAATCATTGTTTTTATAGTACCAGACATGTTGTTGTCATATATCATAAAGTACCAATGTTTATGTAGAACTCGTACTGTGGTAATCATTGTTTTTATAGTACCAGACATGTTGTTATGATATATCATAAAGTACCACTGTTTTCTGTAGAACTCGTACTGTAGTAATCATTGTTTTTATAGTACCAGACATGTTGTTGTGATATTTCATAAGTACCAATGTTTTCTGTACAACTCGTACTGTGGTAATCATTGTTTTTATAGTACCAGACATGTTGTTGTGATATTTCATAAAGTATCACTGTTTTCTATGTTACTCTTACTGTGGTAATCATTGTTTTTATAGTACCAGACATGTTGTTGTGATATTTCATAAAGTATCACTGTTTTCTATGTTACTCTTACTGTGGTAATCATTGTTTTTATAGTACCAGACATGTTGTTGTGATATTTCATAAAGTATCACTGTTTTCTATGTTACTCTTACTGTGGTAATCATTGTTTTTATAGTACCAGACATGTTGTTGTGATATTTCATAAAGTATCACTGTTTTCTATGTTACTCTTACTGTGGTAATCATTGTTTTTATAGTACCAGACATGTTGTTGTGATATTTCTTAAAGTACCTCTGTTTTCTAGGTACTGTCGTAATGAAGTATGAATGTTGTTTGTGATATGAATTGTTCTACTAATTTAGTTACTGTTTTTTAACTTTCTTTTCTTATAGTTTCGTAAGCTACTATTGTTTGGTTCTTGGTTCTCTAAATCATTTATTATCTGAACAGTTATGATTGTTACATCTTTAACACTTGTTCTCAGACCTGATTTGCGATTCATTGTTCTAGTAATTCGTTCCATTTGTTCTGTAATCTCTCAGTTTTCTATAGTTAAATAATTACTGTAAAATAACAACAACAAATCTACTCTTATCCTGCAGGCTAGAGCGTGGGTCCTGATGAATGGGTTCACTCTGGCGTTTGGATCCATGTTTAGTAAGACCTGGAGGGTTCACGCTATTTTTACCAATATTAAGATTAATAAAAAGGTGAGTAAAAGTGTTTATTAAAACTATGGTCACTTGGGTTAAGACGTTCGACTCGTAATATGATGGTCGCGGGTTCGAATCCTGATCGTACCAAACATGTTCGCTTTTTCAGCCGTAACGGTCAAACGTTGGTAAGAGTAGTCCAACAGTTGGCGGTGGGTGGTGATGACTAACTGCCTTCCCTCTGGTTTTACACTACTAAATTAGGGACGGCTGGCACAGATAGCCCTCGAGTTGCTTTGAGCATATTTAAAAAAACAACAAACTGAAACATAAGAACTTTGTGTTGTGAAACGGAACAAAAAACTCGAACATAACGTCATGTTTGTGAAAGATGACATCATAGTTAAATAATATTAAGTTGAGACGCTTTACGTTTACGTCTGTTATTAAACTTAAATATTACGATTTTGGCGTATCAGTTTATCATAAACTAAATTACTAAATATTTATATTACAGGAATGAATAGGAGACAACCTTTTGACCTCTCTCCTCAGGTCTTCTTCAGATCACAGTACAGAAGCCTAAACGCAGTCTCATTTTTTTCATTAGATAGTTACATCAGTTCCAAACCTATCACATCTTACGTGCGTAAGGTTACGTTAATATAACATTACTGTAGATTGTCTTCATTACAAACACTATCTTATTCTTGAAGTTCGTGACCTAAACGACCATGAACAAACTATTTCTGACCAACGTGTCTATTATACAGCTTTGTATTTACATACGCATACTAGTGGGTATCTATATATAAAATGTATCACTTAAACATATATGAGAAACGGAAAGCCGATTTTGCCATATTCAACACGATTTTCATTATACCAAACTGTGTAACATGTTTGACCTTAACTGCATTTCAGTATAAAAATAATGGTTAAAGGATTTACTGATTAATGACGTAAAAGCGGTCTTTACCTCGAACTCCCAACGTTGAGAGAAGAAATGGTTTAAATTACGGTCCTAAAAAGGTGCCAGAGAAGAAGGTCTTTTAACCCTCTGGGAGTTGAACGTGTGACGTCTTTCTATCAAGTCCGTAAAGAAACAAAACTGGAATTATTTAGAGAAATAACTTTAACGAGTACCAGTTAATGTTAGAACAAATATTTGTGTTTATTAAGGTTCCTCCATCTTGTGGTTTGGTGGAAATCTTAATGACATTGTGCAATAAACAAAGATTATTAAATATTATTAAAAATAAAAAATGATTGTGCATGGAAGGAATATTCCCCCTCTAAACGTTGGTACTCTGCTGGGCCTTCATTTTCGATTTGACTGATGGGTTTATTTAACACGTTAGATGAGTTTCGCATCGGCCAAATCATACATTTTCCTCCCTTCGCTTAAGGAATCCCATCGCAGTACGTTTGTCAGTGCGCAGTCCCGGCATCGTGGCAACCAGCAAGAGAAATATTAATTGTTAACTTTATTGATATATTATTAGTATCTTTATTGTTGTGATTTTAATATGTTTAACGTCAAGTATCAAATGTACATAAATAGTATTACTTCTCTTATTACTTCGACTATCATAAGAAACAGAGGTTCTCTTGGTGACAAGGTTCTCTGTTCTCCAGTAATCTTCTTCAGGTCCCTTCAGTTATAATGCCTATATTTACTTGTTCTTTCTATCTTCCACTTCATTTTGAGGTTTTAATATCTACGTATTTTCCCAATTTTGTTCATTGATGTGTTTTGTGTATTTCCTTTTCTGTTTACATGTTTACAAAGGAATATTTTCGAGTAAAAACCTTCGTGAAACATAAAAGTTTCTGCGACATTGTGATGTTATAACACGTAAATAACTGAACCATCTACACATGTTATAACACGTAAATAACTGAACCATCTACACATGTTATAACACGTAAATAACTGAACCATCTACACATGTTATAACACGTAAATAACTGAACCATCTACACATGTTATAACTTGCAAATGCTCGAATAGTCCACACGTGTAACTCCGAATTAGTCATAGAAACGTAACTCACTGGTTAATAAAACGCTCGAGTCTTACCTCTAAATTATCTTACATATGACTCTGTGTGAAATACCAGTCACTGTCATTGAACACCATCTGCTGTGACTGGACCAACCATTTTTAGATATTCTTTAAATAATGACAAATGATTGACAGTATGTTTGCATGGCCAGGTGGGTTAAGACGTTCGACTCGCAATCCAGGTTCGTAGGTACGAATCCTCATCGCACCAAACATGCTCGCCCTTTCAACCGTGGGGACGTTATAATGAGACGCTCAATTCCACTATTCGTTGGTAAAAGAGTAGCCCAAGAGTTGGCGGTGGGTGGTGATGTCTAGCTGCTTTTCTTCTAGTCTTACACTGCGAAATTAGGGACGGCGAGCGCAGATAGCCCTCGTGTAGCTTTGCGCGAAATTTAAAACAAACAAACAAACAGTATGTTTATAACTCGCGATGTTCCAAACAAGTCCAGTTTAGTATGAATAAAAGTTGTCTTCCGATTACGCCTCAACCTCTTACTTGTGTTAGAATTAGTGGAACTGAGGTTTGTTGACCTTTCAAATATAAACAGTGTGTTATCCATAGAATGGCGGTCGTAAAGTGTAAATTGTCTTTTTTATCGCAGGTTATCCAAGATTACAAGCTATTTATGGTAGTTGGAGTGTTGGTCATCGTAGATATAGCCATATTAACCACTTGGCAGGTCATTGACCCTTTCTATAGAGAAACTAGCCTCGGAACAAAAATGGTAAGCCAAACTATAGTGTATCTTTCCTTCTTAATGCACTTTAGTAAAGATTCATTTCCTGTGCATAGTTATCTATCCTTGAACATGGATGGATGTAATATATATGTACAATTTTATATGAGCTGCTTAAGTTTTCGAATTAAAACAAAATCAACAGCCAATTGAACTGAGGTACAAGACGGTAACATGCTTTTCTTACTCCCTTAGATACTATTGAACTGAGGTACAGAACGGTAACATGCTTTTCTTACTCCCTTAGATACTATTGAACTGAGGTACAGAACGGTAACATGCTTTTCTTACTCCCTTAGATACTATTGAACTGAGGTACAGAACGGTAACATGCTTTTCTTACTCCCTTAGATACTATTGAACTGAGGTACAAGACGGTAACATGCTTTTCTTACTCCCTTAGATACTATTGAACTGAGGTACAAGACGGTAACATGCTTTTCTTACTCCCTTAGATACTATTGAACTGAGGTACAGAACGGTAACATGCTTTTCTTACTCCCTTAGATACTATTGAACTGAGGTACAGAACGGTAACATGCTTTTCTTACTCCCTTAGATACTATTGAACTGAGGTACAGAACGGTAACATGCTTTTCTTACTCCCTTAGATACTATTGAACTGAGGTACAAGACGGTATCATGCTTTTCTTACTCCCTTAGATACTATTGAACTGAGGTACAAGACGGTAACATGCTTTTCTTACTCCCTTAGATACTATTGAACTGAGGTACAAGACGGTAACATGCTTTTCTTACTCCCTTAGATACTATTGAACTGAGGTACAAGACGGTAACATGCTTTCTTACTCCCTTAGATACTATTGAACTGAGGTACAAGACGGTAACATGCTTTTCTTACTCCCTTAGGTACTATTGAACTGAGGTACAGGATGGTAACATGCTTTTCTTACTCCCTTAGATACTATTGAACTGAGGTACAAGACGGTAACATGCTTTTCTTACTCCCTTAGATACTATTGAACTGAGGTACAAGACGGTAACATGCTTTTCTTACTCCCTTAGATACTATTGAACTGAGGTACAGGATGGTAACATGCTTTTCTTACTCCCTTAGATACTATTGAACTGAGGTACAAGACGGTAACATGCTTTTCTTACTCCCTTAGATACTATTGAACTGAGGTAGAGGATGGTAACATGCTTTTCTTACTCCCTTAGATACTATTGAACTGAGGTACAGAACGGTAACATGCTTTTCTTACTCCCTTAGATACTATTGAACTGAGGTACAAGACGGTAACATGCTTTTCTTACTCCCTTAGATACTATTGAACTGAGGTACAAGACGGTAACATGCTTTTCTTACTCCCTTAGATACTATTGAACTGAGGTACAAGACGGTAACATGCTTTCTTACTCCCTTAGATACTATTGAACTGAGGTACAAGACGGTAACATGCTTTTTTTACTCCCTTAGATACTATTGAACTGAGGTACAGAACGGTAACATGCTTTTCTTACTCCCTTAGATACTATTGAACTGAGGTACAGAACGGTAACATGCTTTTCTTACTCCCTTAGATACTATTGAACTGAGGTACAGAACGGTAACATGCTTTTCTTACTCCCTTAGATACTATTGAACTGAGGTACAGAACGGTAACATGCTTTTCTTACTCCCTTAGATACTATTGAACTGAGGTACAAGACGGTAACATGCTTTTCTTACTCCCTTAGATACTATTGAACTGAGGTACAAGACGGTAACATGCTTTTCTTACTCCCTTAGATACTATTGAACTGAGGTACAAGACGGTAACATGCTTTTCTTACTCCCTTAGATACTATTGAACTGAGGTACAGGATGGTAACATGCTTTTCTTACTCCCTTAGATACTATTGAACTGAGGTACAGAACGGTAACATGCTTTTCTTACTCCCTTAGATACTATTGAACTGAGGTACAAGACGGTAACATGCTTTTCTTACTCCCTTAGATACTATTGAACTGAGGTAGAGGATGGTAACATGCTTTTCTTACTCCCTTAGATACTATTGAACTGAGGTACAGAACGGTAACATGCTTTTCTTACTCCCTTAGATACTATTGAACTGAGGTACAGAACGGTAACATGCTTTTCTTACTCCCTTAGATACTATTGAACTGAGGTACAGAACGGTAACATGCTTTTCTTACTCCCTTAGATACTATTGAACTGAGGTACAGAACGGTAACATGCTTTTCTTACTCCCTTAGATACTATTGAACTGAGGTACAAGACGGTAACATGCTTTTCTTACTCCCTTAGATACTATTGAACTGAGGTACAAGACGGTAACATGCTTTTCTTACTCCCTTAGATACTATTGAACTGAGGTACAGGATGGTAACATGCTTTTCTTACTCCCTTAGATACTATTGAACTGAGGTAGAGGATGGTAACATGCTTTTCTTACTCCCTTAGATACTATTGAACTGAGGTACAGAACGGTAACATGCTTTTCTTACTCCCTTAGATACTATTGAACTGAGGTACAGAACGGTAACATGCTTTTCTTACTCCCTTAGATACTATTGAACTGAGGTACAAGACGGTAACATGCTTTTCTTACTCCCTTAGATACTATTGAACTGAGGTAGAGGATGGTAACATGCTTTTCTTACTCCCTTAGATACTATTGAACTGAGGTACAGGATGGTAACATGCTTTTCCCACTCCCTTAGATATTATTAATATCTGAATTTGTTTATTTCGTTTCAGTTCTGTTTGGACAAATAAAGTTGTTCAAGTAAACCCATCTAAAATTTTCCTCATTCTAGATATGCGCAGAAACTTGCTTATTAATTGGCAACTAACCACATTTTTTGCAGGAAAGATAGCGTTGTTTCAAAATAGAAGGCTATTTTCTTCTGTCAGCAAAGCGGATGATGGCTCATCGATCCTCTCACACTTTAAGCCGAAGTGGATAAAGAGTGATTGATAAGTAACGTTCAACCTCAGTGAAAACGAAGAGCATGTTAGAATGTATCAACCACCGAACCTCTGTCATATCCAGTACCAATGAGGTTATTTATCTGATAGGAGGACTCATCATACGGCTAGCATACAGAACGCTAAATAAATATCATTATAATTATTTATAACCTTTAGGGTGTAAATCATGTAACGGGAGTGAATTTTAATTGTCAACTTTATTTATGCAATTTACGAATCAGATTGTTTTAGAGTAAGAATTAATAACAAGCACCTATAATTACATTTATATAATTTATAATTGAATATTTTTAATTAATTTCACTACCGACTACAATAACTGTTGAACTTAGTATGAACTCATTTGTAATATTAATTCTTTATTAATACAGAGAATATATTATAGCTTGTAATACATTCTTACAAACCAAACATTCTTAGATTTCGAAATCACATTAAATTATACCTTTTGAATAACTTTTTCTCAAAGATGGCTCAACATGGCCACACGGTTAGTTCGCTTAATTCGTAATCTGAGGGTCGCGGGTTCGAGTCCCTATCACATCAAACATGCTCCTCCTCTCAGCCGTGCGGACGTTATAATGTAACGGCCAATCCCACTATTCGTTAGTAAAAGATTAGCCCAAGATTTGGCGGTGGATGGTGATGACTAGCTGGCTTCCCTCTATTCTTACACTGCTAAATTAGGGACATCTAGCGCAGATAGCACTCGTGTAGTTTTCCGCAAAATGAATAAACAAACCAAACTAATAATATTTGACATTATGGTTTTGTATTTTACAGTCATGAATGTCATATTTATCTGGAGGAACATGTCTCACACATAAAGTTTATTTTGTTTTGTTTCAAGTTCAAAATGAAACTTTTTTCCAAGTTTCGAAAGCTAGCTGTATCGGCACGAAACTGTATTCTTGACTATGAATATACAAAAAAGTAATATTGATTTAATGATATTACATTTAGTATCTTCGTATAATTTGCTTTCACAGAAATTAATTTTGTATTAAGTTTAGTTTGAAGTTATGTATTGACTCTGATTTCTTTCGTGAGGTATTTCTTTCTGGTTCTACTGTAAATATTTTCGTCACTCTAACTAGAAACAAACTCTTAAACAAAACAAGGAGTGAAAGTTTATCTATCACATTCTGGTAGGTTACACATTTTACTGTTTTTACACTCTGAACTCCTTCACACGTGTGTGCTTCTCATCTGTGGTCTTCACCTAGTCGTCTTACAATGTAATCTAATATTATTAACCTTCGTTAATAGGTTGTGATAGTTTCTATTAACCTTACTAAAATATTGACACGGTGGTCCATTAATATTTGGTAGTAATTTGTAGTAGTTTCTGTTAACCTCATTTCAGTTTTTATAATATCTCACAAATCTTCATTATAATGAAAATGAGTTATCATCATGAAGAAATGATGCTCCATTAACAACAAATAAATAAATGTATATAAAAGTGGACTGAAGTAAAAGGTAACAATTCAACATTCACTAATAGTTTAGTTGTTATTTATTAATTTTCAGATTACTATAAATCTATCAACTAAACTGTCTTATTAAAAACATTTTTTATTATTTCTTTTAGCCATCTGCAAAGAACGAAGAATCAGTTGTTATACCAGAACTGGAATTTTGCAAAAGTCACAAGATGACAATCTTTCTTGGTTCCATCTACGCATATAAAGGGTTACTTATGGTGAGTTTTCAAAATCTTTCTTGGTTCCATCTACGCATATTAAGGGTTACTTATGGTGAGTTCTTAACATCTTTCTTGGTTCTATCTACGCATATAAAGGGTTACTTATGGTGAGTTTTCAAAATCTTTCTTGATTCTATCTACGCATATAAAGGGTTACTTATGGTGAGTTTTTAAAATCTTTCTTGGTTCTATCTACACATATAAAGAGTTACTTATGGTGAGTTTTTAAGAGAAAGAGAATTTTCTTTTTTTACTAAAGCCTCAACATAAACACTACATTTATAATATACTCCATCACTCGAAACAATAAATGGTTTATTTGTAGAATGTGTGTAATAAGTTGTATTTGGATAACATTATCTGTATCACTTCAATAAAAACATATATATATATATATATATATAATTAACTTTCCCCCATTCTTAACCAGTATTTGTTGAACAGTTCCCTTGTATTAAATACTGTTTATAACTTAAGAATCTTTTCTCATAATAATTTTTGATTTATGGTACATTGAAATATCTTTTCCTCTGTCCTGGATAGTATTATATTTACATGGTTATGAAATATTGTTTTGATATATTTGACTGACTGATTGTTTACATTTAGCACAAATCTGTGTAATGGGCTATGCATGCGTTGCCCACCATGGGTATTGAAACTGGTTTCTAGAGGTGTGAAGCCAAAGACATCCCACTGTTCCACAGGGATATGTATATTTGAACAATCCAGACACCTTTAAGATATGTATTAAAATGTTTATATAAGTGTTTCTTACATTTACTAAGAAAAATGTTTTTTTTTGTACTTCTATTGTTTTACTGATGTATGGATCGTAGGTGTGTCCATAACTTATAGTTTTACTGATGTATGGATCGTAGGTGTGTCCATAACTTATAGTTTTACTGATGTATGGATCGTAGGTGTGTCCATAACTTATAGTTTTACTGATGTATGGATCGTAGGTGTGTCCATAACTTATTGTTTTACTGATGTATGGATCGTAGGTGTGTCCATAACTTATAGTTTTACTGATGTATGGATCGTAGGTGTGTCCATAACTTAATGTTTTACTGATGTATGGATCGTAGGTGTGTCCATAAGTTATTGTTTTACTGATGTATGGATCGTAGGTGTGTCCATAAGTTATTGTTTTACTGATGTATGGATCGTAGGTGTGTCCATAACTTATAGTTTTACTGATGTATGGATGGTAGGTGTGTCCATAACTTATAGTTTTACTGATGTATGGATGGTAGGTGTGTCCATAACTTATAGTTTTACTGATGTATGGATGGTAGGTGTGTCCATAACTTATAGTTTTACTGATGTATGGATGGTAGGTGTGTCCATAACTTATAGTTTTACTGATGTATGGATGGTAGGTGTGTCCATAACTTATAGTTTTACTGATGTATGGATGGTAGGTGTGTCCATAACTTATAGTTTTACTGATGTATGGATGGTAGGTGTGTCCATAACTTATTGTTTTACTGATGTATGGATGGTAGGTGTGTCCATAACTTATAGTTTTACTGATGTATGGATGGTAGGTGTGTCCATAACTTATAGTTTTACTGATGTATGGATGGTAGGTGTGTCCATAACTTATAGTTTTACTGATGTATGGATGGTAGGTGTGTCCATAACTTATAGTTTTACTGATGTATAGATGGTAGGTGTGTCCATAACTTATAGTTTTACTGATGTATGGATGGTAGGTGTGTCCATAACTTAAATTTTAGAATCGTTACTTCTGATATAGAAATCATGTTCTTTATTTTCATGGGTCGGGCGTAATCTTGGGGTTCAAGCTCCAGAGTACTGCAAAATCCCGCTTTGAACTTTGGGGGTCGGGGGTTTGTTGTAAGAGAAACTGTAAGATCTACTTGGAGGACAAGAGTGGGCGGAAAGTACTGCTGACTGGCTGCCTTCCTTCTATTATATTAGCTAAAAACAAGTAACGGCTAGCGTACTTTGTTGAATTAATCCTGTATATATTGCATATGTACTGTAGTGTAATATACCTCACGTACTTAACATACATTTAGATAACATCTTAATGTCAAACGGGAGAGATGTATTGTCGTTTCACATTTACAAGTGTAACTTCTCGTTTATTAATACACATATCAGATCCACCATGTACTAACTTCACAACACGTTCTCATGTCTTCACAGGCATTCGGCTGCTTCCTAGCTTGGGAAACCAGACACGTGAGTATCCCAGCACTTAACGACTCCAAATACATCGGAATGAGTGTTTACAATGTAGTAATTCTGTGTGCGACCGGTGCCGCTGTTTCCTTTGTGCTCCGAGAACACCAAGACGCTGCCTTTATCATCATCTCCATCTTTATTATCTTCTGTTCTACAACCACCTTGTGTTTGGTATTCGTGCCCAAGGTGAGACTGGTGAGGGCAAGGCTTGTATACATCTTTTATTCTTAAACATAACAGTTCCTAAGTTATTACTCATGCAACTGTCCAATTCTCATGAGTTACTTCTCTGGTTTTACATTTTAAGGTACTTAAATTCGAAGAACTTTATTTTAGTAAGTTAGTCTGTTTTGCAACCAGAATAGCTACTTTGTTCTCCATATGATGGCCTTTCATTTACATCAGTCAAAGAGACACACATATCTCCAATAAGAATGCTTTTGAGTATGTTTCATACAGCTCCTAAGCAGTCATCTTGTTTTCAACTGACTTTCGTTAATATTGTTTTATAACTTTTATTTCCAGACACTACGATCTCCCATGGTGCACTGCGGTCGTATGACAGTTTAATATTATTTGATTCAGGCCTTATATACATATATATATAGACACACACACATATATGAATGTACTACGTTTGATTGTATTTCCTGTCACGAACTGAAATAATAAAAAATAAAGATACCAGATAATCGACTCCTTGTCTATTTCTAGCTTGTTGAACTAAAGAAAAATCCAAGTATTGGAGAGAGACGCATAAGAGCCACCCTGAAACCTGTGAAGTCCAGAAGAGATTCGGAAGAATTCGAACTACACAGTCGAATTAGACGTCTCCAAGACGAGAATTACAGATACAGACAGAAGCTTGAAGAGGTACCACTAATTTTAATTTGTAATTCATATCATAATTACAAACTTTTATCATTGTGTCCAACGTGAGAAGATGCTGATTGTATTATGATATGAAGTCGTACAATTTAAAATTATTTATTATATAAACAAGGATTAACCTTTGTCACCATTCGAGGATAACTTGAAACTGGTTTTATATTCAACTATACGTAATACATTGATATACTAATAAATATGCGATATTAATAATTTATTAAATAAAATATGTTAATTGACTTAACCCTTTCTCCTATTCGGTGATGATAAATTATGGCCAACATCTCTGTAATAACAGTGGACAGAAAGTATCTAGTTTAAAGACATCTCTGCAGTAACAATCGATAGAAAGTATTATCTAGTTTGAAGACACCTCTGTAATAACAGCAGACAGGAAGTATTATCTAGTTTGAAGACATATCTGTAGTAACAGTAGACAAAGTATTATCTAGTTTGAAGACACCTCTGTAATAACAGTAGACAGGAAGTATTATCTAGTTTGAAGACATATCTGTAGTAACAGTAGACAGAAAGTATTATCTAGTTTGAAGACATCTTTGTAATAACAGTAGACAGGAAGTATTATCTAGTTTGAAGACATCTCTGTAATAACAGTAGACAGGAAGTATTATCTAGTTTGAAGACATCTCTGTTGTAACAGTAGACGTCACTAAACAAATGTACAGTTTTATCACACTGTTACATAATATTATATCATAGAGAAATATGGAGCTACAAGATCTGATGGCAAGCTTGAAAGATATGGATGAGCCAGTGATCATAATAAGTCATGGAGTGACGTCACCAATCCCAGAAGCTTCTTCTGATGGAAACTGTGAAGACATCCAAGGTTCGTGTGTATAGAGATTCTTAGAATATCTAAGGTTCCAAAACTTGGTGAGACAGTACATCTTGTATAAGAAAGAATTTATAATGTTATTAAGCCAGAGGTTCCAATGAGTTAGAAACAGGTGTAAAACTGAGAACTTCAGGATAACCAGTAATTTATTAAAACTGCTGTTTAGACATTTATAACTAAATCAGCATTGAAAATTTTCATAACACAAAGAGTTGTAAGCATGAATAGTGTTAAGACATGTTATTAACTTAGGTTTGTAGAAATAATATAAGGAATGTTTATATGTTATGTTTATAACAGCCAGTATTATGCAGCCTTTATACAGTTAAGTGATGTCTCTGAAAGTGGATATGCACAATTTTGGGAAAGACGTCATAAATAACTAGACTTTAGCCCATTTTATATTCCCAACCTTTCTAACTGAGCAATCTTGAACTATAGAAACAACGACTAGGAGAGAACAACACGTGAAGTTATTTTATCCTGGAAAAATTCTTTCATAAGGTTATATGTGATTAAAATTATTTTTAAAGTAACGTTTTATGTCTTTATTAATCACACAAGCCTCGTTTGTTTGTGCTTATAACAACGTAATGTCTCCTAAACAGTCATTGTTCCCAACTTTCCCCAAGATAGAGAAATCACAGTTATTACCAGTTCTTCATCCTCAGAAGAAGAACTAGAAGAGAAACAACCTTTGAGGTAAGGCAGTATTATACTTTTGAAACAAAGCATTCTCATTAGGGTTAACTAAAGTGTACACAGAGATTCTGAGTGAGTAGGGTTAACTAAAGTCTACACAGATGCTGAGTGAGTAGGGTTAACTAAAGTCTACACAGATGCTGAGTGAGTAGGGTTAACTAAAGTCTACACAGATGCTGAGTGAGTAGGGTTAACTAAAGTCTACACAGATGCTGAGTGAGTAGGGTTAACTAAAGTCTACACAGATGCTGAGTGAGTAGGGTTAACTAAAGTCTACACAGATTCTGAGTGAGTAGGGTTAACTAAAGTCTACACAGATTCTGAGTGAGTAGGGTTAACTAAAGTCTACATAGAGATTCTTTATGCTTAACATAGTGAAGACGTTATTATACTCTTCCAGAAAACTGTCTTCAGTTTCCTTTAAAGTTGCCCTAGTTACCACTGGCATGGAAGAGAGTCCTATCAGTAGCAGAAAGGGATCGAGCCCCGAATCTGAGTTGCCGCTTTCAGAGGTTCTAGACACGGAAACCAGTGCTTCCTCGCTCGTTCAGTCTCGCCCCCTGACTTTCATGGAACAAATTAGCCAAATAATTAGACACATAGATTCCGAGAGTAGTAATGAATCGAACGAATTACACAAACACGTTTCGGTACAAGTCAGTAAGGTCACCGTGGAGTCGGCAGACCCGTCGTATTCTAGAACAAACTACCATAAGAAAGATACGTCTGACACTGATATATGTGAGAATGGTCAGTTTTCAGACGGTAAGTGTATCTTATATAAATATTTTAACAGCAGATGAATTTAAACCTTGTCAAGTTTATAAACACTTCGATAACTGATTTATTAACTGTGATGTATGTTGTTGATAACACTAGAAACGTACAACACACACTGTTGTCACAGAATACATCAGTTAACTTAGATTTAAATTTGTGTCTCTTTGTTTGTGAGTTAAGTTTGTCTCCTTGTAAGTTTAAGAGTTTAGATTCCTTATTTGTAATTATGCTCAAAACTACACAATAGGTTTTCTGTACTCATCACAGGTATCGAAGCTCGGTTTTTAGAATTGTAAGTCCGCAGACATACCACTATGGGCTTCGGAGTTAAGCTTGAAGATACTACACTTGTTTGTCGCATATCATTAATATATACATTATTGTCTGTAGAAGAAACAAAAGTTACTTTTCATTAACGTGTATAATATAATACATATATTGTATGTGTGTGGTAGTATCGTACAATAAATACTTTATGTGTCTTCTTATTTATAATATAGAAAGCGACACCTCTCGACAACTCAGAGAGAGTATTCGTCGACGAGCGAAAAGTCTTGGAACTTTACGGTCAGGTTCAGCGACACCTAGTGGTGTAGTAGGTGTTTCTGTAATACCTGATAGACAAGCCAATTCCCATAAGCTTTCTCCTTTCTATCCTAGCTTTAGCAGACCCACGACTAATGAAACAGAACAGAGAAAACTGAACAGAGATGTCACACCACTGTACTCGTCTTTCCCGTCTATAAAGTGTGATATAGTAGAATACTTATGATCTGATAGCGCATTCAATTAAACTGTTCTTGTTTTCTAACAAACTGTGGATCGTCTTCCTAGCTAAAACAGCGATACAACACTGACGTGTGGTTGAACTAAGTAAGAGAAACAGCGATACAACACTGACGTGTGGTTGAACTTAGTAAGAGAAACAGCGATACAACACTGACGTGTGGTTGAACTAAGTAAGAGAAACAGCGATACAACACTGACGTGTGGTTGAACTAAGTAAGAGAAACAGCGATACAACACTGACGTGTGGTTGAACTGAGAGAAACGGCGACAGAACACTGACGTGTGGTTGAACTAAGTAAGAGAAAAGGCGACAGAACACTGACGTGTGGTTGAACTGAAAGAAACAGCGACAGAACGCTGACGTGTGGTTGAACTGAGAGAAACAGCGACAGAACGCTGACGTGTGGTTGAACTGAGAGAAACAGCGACAGAACGCTGACGTGTGGTTGAACTGAGAGAAACAGCGACAGAACGCTGACGTGTGGTTGAACTTAGTCAAAGTAACAATGATACCACACTGACGTTTAGCTGAATTAAGCGAGAGATGAGAAAACTATTTGTTTTCCCCAATTACATCTGACCCCCTGATGTTAGGCGAAGGTTTACAGAAGTGGTCAGCACCGTTCGTTCTACAACTAACGTAATCCACAATATTAAACAGATCTGAATTTCTCTTTATGGACATTACTTGTGGTGATGTGATCGGTGTATGGTTCCATCACAAAGCGGATCTCCCCCCCTCGTTACATATTTAAGTTATAACAAGTGATTATAGGCTTTCTGTTGAGTACATCAAGTCGGGGGTGAGTGCTGCAGTGTGACCATCTCATATCTGATGTGTATATTGTGCCCGAGGGAAACAAATCATATCTTAAACGGTAAACCATCACGTTAGTTACAGTACCTTGCTGTAATCAGATACCCTGTGTTAAACAATTTGGATATTCTGTATATTTGGTGTTAAATTTAGTACGTTTTAATACTGTGTGAATCCCAGTATTTTATGAATCCCATGTGATGAAAGAGTGATTTATATTCACCGATCAAACTTCAGTTAACGTTAGCTCGTGTCGTTTGTGGTTGTTTAAAAGACTCAACTGTGAACAAAGTGTCAACTTAACGTTTCTCCTTAACTTATAATTTGTTGAAAAACCAAATAAAAACACCTGTTTCTGGTATAATACTGTTTATGTTAATGAACCCGTTGCTAATCTAATGTGGGAATCTCGTGTCTATAAAATGAAAATATATTATCTTCCCTTAACAGAGTGCGAGTACTTTTCATATGAGAAATGTGTCAGTTTTTTAATCAAAAATAGTTTTGAAATACACACTATATCATACGAATTATTATTATTATTTGCTTAAAACAGTTCCATAAATGTTGTTAATAAATTATTAAATAATAATTAGTGTCGTTTTTTTCACTTTTGCGTTAAAGAAAACATCCTAAAGTTCACGATGCTTACTTTTGACGTTCGTAATATCGCCACTAGATGGATTTCAAGCGATGAACATTGAGCATACGAGGCTTAATCGCTTTATTTACACTAGCTACTACAGGATTTGCTATTCTTCTTGAAGTCTCAAAGATTTAGCTCATGTCATGGGAAAAACCTATAAATATTTAATATATTTCTGCTTTCTTCATACATAAAAGATTGGCAACCTAAATATTTTTTTTATTTTTAAAAATAAATGCGAAAAACTTCATATATTTCTAAAATTATTGGGTATTTCTCAGTTACAATATTTCAGAATTTAAAATTAGTTTACTCATCAAGTTTATCACAATAAAATCAACAAGGTACAGAAAAACACTTAGAAATAATAAAATATAATGTATGTAATATCTTACTGGCTTCAGGGTCTCATGAAGTACAGTTTACGTAAGTTAAATCAGTTTTGGTTCGTTATTATTCAGTTGTCTGTTTTGCCATATTTCGTCATGTTTTGATGACTGAATCCTGACAATAGTCCTGCAATGTATATTCTATTGCAAAAGGTACTAACGTAGAATTGTCGTGTCTAAGCCACACCACTCCTCTATACAGGCTTTCCATACTCCATTTAGTACACAAAGACAGCAATACCCCAGCGCCCATTTCAACAGATAAATTGTTCGTTTTAACTTTCATGCAAAGCTACACGAGGGCTGTCTGCGCTAGCTATCCCTAACTTACCAGTGTAAGGGTAGAGGGAAGGCATCTAATCATCACCAATACCAACTCTTGGACTACTCTTTTACCAACGAATAGTGAGATTGACCATCACATTATAACGCCTCTAAGGCTGAAAGGGCGAGCATGTTTAGAGCGACGGGGATGCGAACCCGCGACCCTCAGATTACGAGTCGAATGCCCTAATCATGCTGGGTCCGCAGTTAAATTCAGAGAAAATAAGTCTGGGAAGTTGCGTGATATATCTTCGTGTGGAATTCCATGAATATTCATTACTTCAGAAAAACAAACCGTTTACTAGACTCCTTACACAATTAGACAGCTTTATACCATTCACGTACAAAAGAAAGCCTGCTCATTAAACAGAGCTGATAATCTATTTTCATATTCACTTACACTGAAAATACTAATACCTTTCTAACTAAGACTCACGAATCTACTCAAACCACCATCCGTACTCAAACGTATTATACAATATTATCTTTCATACACAGGTAAAAATTTAATTTTAAAAAGAATCAACTGAAATTTAAGTTGATCGTCAGC
This sequence comes from Carcinoscorpius rotundicauda, assembly GCA_011833715.1. Lineage (NCBI taxonomy): Eukaryota > Metazoa > Arthropoda > Merostomata > Xiphosura > Limulidae > Carcinoscorpius > Carcinoscorpius rotundicauda. The sequence goes on from CM022392.1 coordinate 175,003,622, forward strand.
TTTTTTTGTAACTTGATCTCAAAATATCTGCTTCACTTTTCTGGTATTACACGTGGCAAGCGAACGGAGTCATGGAAGCAACCTGTGCTAATATGACTCGTGTCGCTTCTTTGATTTTGTTGTATACGGTTGTGTAAACAAGTTTACACTAATCTTTGCGTTCATGAATTCTCGCTTTTGATAAGACCCCACATTCTGCTCAACACAGCTGGAATAAGACTTGTTGCAAATCTCTTTCTGCATAGTCCTGGTATCCCAAATTGATACATATGTTTTTGTTTTCCAGTGCCATTAAACACAGGAAATATACTTGTTTTGCCCATTCTAAATTTCTGATCTCACTATTTCATGCCCCCCAGTGGCTCAGCGGTATGTCTGCGGACTTACACGCTAAAATCCGGGTTTCGATACCCGTGGTGGGCAGAGCACAGATAGCCCATTGTGCAGCTTTGTGCTTAATTCTAAACAACAACAACAAACACTATTTCATGTCCTTCCCTAAAGCGATTACGTTTTGGTGACATCACACAACCAAAAATACCGACCAATGTCAAAATGTAGTTCTTATACTGTCTCACCACGACCTTATATGGTGGTCACGTGACTTGTTAATTTCCATATTCAAGACTGTTTTACTATAACGTACTCAATTTTGTGTACAACTAACTTACTAGCATACATACATGGTTCATACTGTTGGCTACATTGTCCATAGTGCTTGTTGTGTCGTCGTGAGAAGTAGCATTTATGAACTATGAATAAATTATAGAACAAATGTGTATTGTGTATGTGTTTTTCTTATAACAAAGCCACATCGGACTATCTGCTGTACCCACAGAGGGGAATCAAACCCGTGATTTTAGTGTTGTAAATCCGAAGACTTACCGCTGTCCCAGAGGGGGACTAAAGAAACGAAGGTTTAATATATTACTACATTGATCGTTTGAATGATGTATTGTGATTCACAGACAATTAATTTAAAATCAGATTACACCATTAAAAACTGAATTAGAGGATAAGATAAAACATATTAGAGCAACAAAAGCATGAATTACACCTATATAAATACTACTGACGAAACAAAAACATTAAGACAATACAAAGTTTATTAAAACATAACTCAAATTGACAAAATATTGAATTAAAAGTGAAATCAAAAACATAGAAAACACAGATCAAAGCTTAATTAAAGGAGAAATCCTTAAAATTTTTTCAATTAAAGAAAAGAAAAAATATATTACATCAACATAAAGTCGAATTAAATAAGAAATAAAAAGCAAAGATCAATTTTAGAAACGCGTCCCATTCGAAGATAAAAACAACAACAGATAAAACATAAAAAAATATATAAATCATACTACCAACAAAACAAAATTGGATTCAAAACGTTTTACAGATGCGAGATCCAGTCACACATACACATATCTAAACATCCTAATGAAACGTTTTAGTTTAAACTCTTAACAGTAATAGCAAACAGAGAGAAACAAAACAATTGAATCCATCTTTTGAAGTCCGAAGTTCTATTAAAAATGGACACTGATTTGTGGCAAATGAGTAACCGGACAACATACTGACATTATCGAAATAACATTTTATTGAAACTGTTCAATCGTATTTATGTTCAGGTTGATGAACAAACACAACACAAAAATGTAAAAAATGCGATGACACCAGACCTGGTTTATTCCAGTGATAGACGACGGACATAGCCCGTTACCTCTGTAATGGTAAAATAACTAATATTAGACGGTGGACACACTCCGTTACCTCTGTAATGGTAAAATAATAATAACTAATATTGGACATGTGTATGTGAACTTCAGGGTGCCTGAAATACACAAGTACAAAATATTAACAATTACAGTGGTAACTCGGTTCTCAAACTTAATCCGTCCTAGAAGGCTGTTCGAAAACCGAATCAATTTTTCCCAATAGAAATACTGTAAATTAAACTAATCCGTTACAGAACTACAGAAATTACACATTATGAAGCATTTTAAGTAAAAATATTGATTTATACCTGTATAATAATACTTACATGTCAACCACAAAAACTATAAACACAATATGAAACAATAAATGAAAATTTAACTGCGCTTTGCCTGTCCTGAGGAGAGCTGATGACGTAAGTGAAAGGTGGTGAGAAACGTGGAGAGTAGGAGGGTTATTATTGTTTGGAAGGGGAGTCACCTTCCACAAAAAACATCAGGTTACTCTCCTTCTGGGGTTCTTTATCTTTGCACCGCTTCAACCTGCTTGAGACTCACTGGACCTATTTCTCACTGAAAACTTATCTAATGAGGTTTGTTTCTGCCTGTCACCCTCCCCATATCTCACCACACTAGGTATGTCACTTCTCTTCCGAATTTTTTCAAACCACCCCCTACTAGCCTTAAAGACTTCACTTGTATCAACACCCGTTCCCGAGGTGTTTTTCAGGAGGTCAGCACGCGACTGCTTTGCTTTCAATGTTTTACTGGCAAATTTTAAAACTGCAGTGTTTTGTGTAAAGAAAAGCAAAACCCTGACGGATAATCTGGACGAAACGTTAAGAAAAATAATTCTATGTAAATTATGAATGTTAAGTAAAAGTGAAATTAGCATCACTTGGTCGTCTTCAGAGTTTCACTTTTTCATCAAAGCAGATGAGAAAGAGATGTTAAAAAAACTCTCAAGAGTCAAAATGTTTCTACCAAATTAATAACTTGTGAAGAATAGTGTCACTTACACGAACATCTAAGCTTGAATATCACTTTTAAATCCCTCAAATCCTGGGTTTAATCCATGAACCAGTGTTGCTAGAAAGTTCTTGTTAATTTGTATGCTTTCTTTCAAATGTTTTATACGTTTTCTTGTCAATAAACTGACGCTTATTTCCAAGGAAATCAGCTTTCAGGTTTTCACCCTATCAATATCCAGTTGCTGATAAGGCTTAGCTGTGACTACTTATAAAAGCACAAAACCAAAACATCCGAATATAAATTAGGTTATCCAATCTTCGTTATGTATTTTGACCACATGTAATAAGTGGTTTATTTTCTATTTATTGATTTTAACATCTGATCTATGAACCTTTTTGCTGGTGAACAATCTAATATCCGAGTTAGGTTTAAGCCTATCCTGCCCTCGTAATCAGTACAGATTAATCAAATAGTTGCTAACACTTTGAACGTTACTTTTCTACTCATAAACATTCTATTATTACAGGTTACAAAAAACTGCCAATTGCTGCAGTTTTGATTAGTTGACGTAATTTCAACTGGCTACCATAATTTCTATTAGTTACCATACCTCTCACTGGTTATCATATTTTCACCTATTTTTGCTTCTTCTAATTACTATAGTTTCGACTCGATCAAAAATTTCAAATAGTTACAATAGTTTCAACTAATTACCATAATTCAAACTGCTTACCAACTTTCAAACAGTTATCGTAGTTTCAAATACTTGCCATAGTTTCAACTATTATCAACAGTTGCCGTAGTTTTGAATATTTATCGTAGTTTTCACCAGTTATTATAGGTATAGCTGGTCTAGATATCCAGATCTACTGTCGACCATTTTGATTGTCATTCTCGCTTGTTCCAACTATAATTAGTCCTACCTTTCACGAAGCTTGGATAGTATCATCAGATAAAGAAAAAACTTACTAGCAAATCCACCAGGTGTAAATAAACTTCAACAGATGAAGTGAAATTTAATTCATTGTCATAAATCATACTTAATTAATATTTTAATTTTCATTCCTAGTTTATCAAGGAATAGGGCTTCACGCTGTGGTCATTTCTGACATTACAGTCGTGTGATACGTTGCTGAGGAAGTCATTTTACGCCACCAGTTCGGTTTTGGCGTGCACGTAGATTCTTCGTAACTTTTGACTCACCTTGTGATCTTTGAATTTCTTTGTGACGCAGTTGTTAACATGCCGAAGTTTCGGGGGTATCTCCTGGAGCTCCCAAATATCCTAAAATACAAGAATTACTTTGGTTTGGGTTGAACTTCCATTAGTTTATAGTAAATAATAAAACTATAGCAATGAATTATTTACTAAATATCTTACTGCTATGATTCTATATAAAAATTACCAGTATAATAAAGATTTCTGTAAAAAATCTAAAGTTCCCATAATTTAAAAAGTTACCATAGTTTCAACAAATTACCATAATTTCAACTAGTTACTACTTTTAGGCTTCGTTAGTAAACTATTCAAACCTACAAAGTATTTGAAGAAAAATTTGAATCGGTCCGATATGACCAGATGGTTAAGGCGCTCGACTCATAATCCGAAGGTCGTGGGTTCGAATCCCCCATCACACCAAACATGCTCGCCCTTTCAGCCTTGGGTGGCGTTATAATGTGACGGTAAATCCTACTATTCGTTGGTAAAAGAGTATCCCAAGAGTTAGCGGTGGGTGGTGATGACTAGTTTGCCTTCCCTCTAGTCTTACACTACTAAATTAGGGACAGCTAGCGCAGGTAATCCTCGTGTGCAAAATTCAAAAACAAACAAAATTTGAATCTCAATATTTAAGAGGTCGGTATGAGTATTGAACACCAGTCTTCATCCAGTAGTTCAGAAGGTTAAATATTGTATTCAACATGTATTAAAAGGTCAGAACTGAGAGAAAGATCTTTGTAACATATTACTGTACTTGGCTACTTATCTCATAATTATGAGAGTTATACCGAATACAGTAAAAATGTACATAGACGGTATTTCAGTACCTTGGATAGCGATAGAGAAATACCAGCTATTTGTAGTAAGAATTGGCCTGGCACAAATCGGTGATTAGAGAGCTCTACTGGCAATCTACTTATTGAGGACTCGAATCCCGTCAACGACCATATTCGCCCTTTCAGCCCTGGTGGCAGCATAACGTGACAGTCAGTCTCACGTTAGGTTGGTATAAAGTTGTCCAAAAGTCAATGGTGGGTGGTGTTGATTAGGTGCCTTCACTCTAGTCTAGCACTTCTAAATTAGGAGCGTTTAGCGCAGACAGCCTTTGTGTAGGATTGGGCAAAATTCAACAAAACATCAAGTGATAATAAAGTCTGCCTGATGATACAGTTATGTAACATACGAAATAAGACGCTGAATATAAAAACACTCTTTAGAAAAGGTATTGAGTACTGGATTTGCATTCTGACGATAACTTCGGCAACTTCTGAATTTTCTATATTAAACAAACTTTTGTGTTTTTTTTTTTTTGCTTTTCTTTTTAGTAGAACAACATTAAATAGCAAAAACCATGTTGAAATTCAAATAATTCGTAACCTACGTACCTTTAGAGATTCAAAGCACTCCAAGTACTGGAAAAAGATAAACAAAGAAATCAGTTTATAAAGATAATGTTAAGTGCTTTAATTTCGTTACTTCTATTGGACAATCTAATCCCGAATGTATACAGAATAAAGTTTAACAAATAACAAACAGAAACAAGTGCTCACTTAACATCACATTTTGCACTAATACTTCGTTACCTCGGCAACAAAGAACTTTTCCACACAGTTTCTGTAGTCTCCCACGAAGTTATTGTTCTGTAAGGATATAAAAATATCTTAGTTTCAAAAACTAATAGTATAATATAGATAAATTTTAACAGATTTTAAAAAGACCTACAATTATACAGTTTTAAATAAGTTCAATAGATGGCACTAAGAGTCACTTGTACTCTCAGTGTAACATACCAATGTTCACAGACGCAGAAACGGTGAACTAATATGGCCACCTTAGCTCGATTCTCTATTAAGTTACCTATAACTCCTAAATACTGTTGACAAGTCAGTAGCATCGAGCTATAGAGAATTCTATTCGCGCCACTATTAAAAATTCTCATCTGAGCACAATGACCAGTATTATATACGTTTTTATTACATTTCATCTGAAGTACAAAAATGTTAATGATCCTTTCTTCGACACGGTCCTCAGCATCAGGAAATATAAACATTTTTGTTTATATTTGAAAGAAATGTTTCCATCAGTAATACCTGGCAGTGAAAAAGTAACCATTAACTGTAACATTTATCAGTGAACACCATTAAATATCAGGACCATATAAATCCTAATAAAACATTTCTAAACTCTACAAAGTGTATAGAGTTGGAGGTTCAACCTAAGGACTATCGAACTTTCGTTTAATCAGCATTTTCAATATTTCTATCTTCAAGAACGTCAAGTTTTGTCCATACAATAGATAAAACTATGTAGAGCTGACAGTGAGTAAACATCCAAATCTATTATTGTGGATATTTGTCTCTCTTCTGAAATTTTTCGTCAATAAACGTAAACCTTTCGTTCTTGTTGCTTCCAGAGGGTTAAGACCAAAGATGGCTCTAAAGGCTTACAGCACGAAAACCGGATTTCGAGACCCGTGATGGACACGGAACATATAGCTTATCGTGTAGCTTTACGTTTAACAACCAACTAACAAAAACTTAAAAATTTATACCATCGTTCAATCATTAATACTGAAAGTTTTCGACTTAACCGTTTCTCAATGTTTAAACAGAAGATGTAACTATTAGTTACCTCGATTGGACTGTCCAAGTCTAAAAAGCAGGTGATGCAAGCTGAGGAATTCTGTAAAAATAAAGATTTAATTACATTCAGAATAACAACCTCCATTAAGTAGAACATATATATAAATAATGCAAGATTCTAGTGAATTATTATCTACGTTTACAAATTAGATCATAGAACGTCTCACTGTTGTTTATGGTGTGGAAGTACAATAAAGTTTAAATAATCTATCTGTTTTCAACAATACACGAACAAATAAAGTTTAAATGAGCTATTTTTAAATAATACACGAACTAATAAAGAAATTAAGTTCGACAATTTTATCAAGTCGCCTGCTCAAATTTTGTTTGAGCAATGATTTAACCAAAACTGTGTACCTATCACCATGTTTCTTATTGTACCTATCACCATGTTTCTTATTTTACCTATCACCATGTTTCTTATTTTACCTATCACCATGTTTCTTATTTTACCTATCACCATGTTTCTTATTTTACCTATCACCATGTTTCTTATTGTACCTATCACCATGTTTCTTATTTTACCTATCACCATGTTTCTTATTTTACCTATCACCATGTTTCTTATTGTACCTATCACCATGTTTCTTATTTTACCTATCACCATGTTTCTTATTTTACCTATCACCATGTTTCTTATTGTACCTATCACCATGTTTCTTATTTTACCTATCACCATGTTTCTTATTTTACCTATCACCATGTTTCTTATTTTACCTATCACCATGTTTCTTATTTTAATTTTTATGATTATATGTGTAATTAAAATTTAGATTGAATTCTTAAATTATCCAAACGTGGCTTATATTTGAAAACAGAACTGCCCTAGAAACCAAATGAGGTTATTAACCATAGTATTACTTAATAGCTCAGTTTTTACCATTCTGTAGCCAAGAGTAAATAGCATAATATATACTCTTAATCGGAGAGTGATTAACTTAACCTCAGTTAGTGGAACAAAGATTGAGTGACATAAGCTACATTACTCTGAAACAAAGAATGAGTAACTAAACCTAATATTCAGGTATCTATTGTTGGTTAATAGAAAGTATGAAGAATACACGTAGAGCTGAAGAGGAAACCTGGGAGTTATCCGTTTGATCAGACACGTTTTGACTGATGCATAACGTAATATAGAGAAACTAGTTTTCAAAATATTACATTTCGCAGATGTTTATCTTTATTGTTTCCTACTATATAATCCAAGCACCTAATTATTAATTATTATTCTAATATATAAAGTTACTGTTTGGTGATAATTAGAGAACTTAAGATTAAGTGTTTTTTTTATAAGCTCGCCTTTCCGTTTGCTGGGGTTTCACAAAGCTCGTCTAAGGTAGGTGCGTCCTCTAGCGGGTGTGGTGTAATGTACTTTTCTTCGTTCATACTTCGGTATTTTCTTCTACCCGTGTCGACGTTCTTGTGAAAAATATAATAATAAATAATACACCATCGATGTTAAGTTTATAATTTAAAAAAAATAAACTATTTTTATTACGATCTTACTTTTACAGTTAGCAGAGAGTTTATAACACTAAAATTTGAGTTCTTACACCCTAAGGGAACAAAACACAGATTATTACTCGTGTAGGCTTACGCTTCAAAATAAAGAATCATTTTCTTGATGACGAGAAACCCACTTGAAATAAAACTTTAACCTGAAGATGACCTAGAAAGGTCGAAACGTTGTTCTCGCCTTATGAATAAGTGTTAATACCCATACCAGCCGTTATAAGACACAAAGAATCATTTTGATTTGTGTTCAGATAAAGGTTTAGAAACGTTGTCAGAACAATTAGGCCAGAAGAAACATCTTATTTTCTATGACCGAAGAAGGTCGAAACATTGTTCGCTCTTCTATTTAAAATATTTTCTGAACCGAAACGAGCCGTTTTTGCATATAAAATTCTCAACAAGTGGGTTTCTCGACATCACATCTTATTTTCTATGTCTTCATAAAAAGAATTGTCCACTAACCTGACTGAATAACATAACAAGAGCAAACAAGTGGTAAAACTGAAAACTAGCCATTGAGATTTTTATTGGATATATCGACCACTAATTCGTGTTTGAAGGTCTCTGATAAATCAAACTGTATGTCACTATTGTAGGCCTTTTAAATATCCTTTTATATACGAGGGATTAGTCGATGGGCCTACATGTAACGTTCCACGAATATACTTACATGTTTGTGGTATTAAGTAATAACTCGTGGTTATAATTGTAGTTTCTCAACTATTTAAAACGAATATATATTCGGACATCCCCAGGAATATTATAGTTAGTTCTTTATTTCACTCGAAAATGTACCCCCCCCCCCAAATACTGAATGATTTCACATAAAATCGTGAAAACTCTGTATTTATATAAATTTCATTGAAATTTATGCAGAATTTAAAATTGTTAATTTTCCACATACTGGGTACCTACGTAACACATCACTGTAAAGGTAAAATTGTTTAAACAAAACATGATAGCTTTGGTTTGTCGATATACGGTTTGCACGAGATGATTAATATTTAATTTTTTTTACACGACCTTCAAATTTCTCTTTAAGGAAATAATGTCTCATGATTTTTTTTCAAAGATGGGTTGACGTGAAGTTACTTACACGTAACATTACGAAGCCCGATAAATACAGGGAATAGGTTTAGGGCATGTATGTAAGCTGTTTAAATAATGACAATGAACAAACAAGTGTGAGGTAACAAACTGTGGACGAATCCGTTCAAAAGGGAAATTCAACAATTGAAGTCCGCAAATATTGACAAAAGGCAGGGGTCTCCCGGATTTTTAACTTGTTCTAACTTCAACACTGCCAGATGCCACCTGTGGAAACAAAAATTTTGTCTCTCTTTCTACTCCAGTATTTCTGCTAGTAAAATCACATAACAGAAAAGGTGAGTTCAATTCTATTTTAATTCTGTGTTCATCTCTTGAATGTTCGTTCTTTTAATGGTTCACCTGTTGTCTGGTAAAATTCGGAATTCGATGCCTTTTAATACATCTTACAAGATAAGTTTGAAATTACACTTTAACAAAGTTAGTCTTAGTCTCTCAACCAAAATATTGTTAATACCACGAAAATGATAAAACTTAACGTTGCCTATAGTACCCGAATATAAATACAAGGAAAGCTTATGGGTTTCTCTTAAATCTGAAAATAAACTAGTACGTCAAACTATGTATATATATTGATGCATAAGATTTTCATATAGAAATGTAGGTAATAAATCAGTAACATCACGTTTCAAAGAAGTGTTAATTTTTATCGCAAGACAGCTGGTATGAGTATTAAAACTTTTATTAAAATAAAACAGAACAACGTTTCAACTTTCTTAGGTTATCTTCAAATTCACAGGTCTTCTGTTATTTTGGTTATTACAAGACTAGCGCATATTTGTATGAACTGAAGGTGACTGAACTGTATTTATTATGCCTCTCCAACTTCGTTACCTACAGAACTTTTGAGAAAGGGGTTTTTACATGTCGCAGTCTAGAGTTAGGATCAGGCAAGATGGAGGCACAGCTGCACTTTGTTAATAGTAGTTGTTCTACGTCTAGCCAACTCCTAGTTCTCACCTCCAGCGATAGAAAGATATGTAGATGGATCAGTTGAACGTGGAATAAAAGAGAAATGGTTTTGTCTCAAATTTCTGATTCGATAAAGCTAAATGTTTGTTTTTTAATATCATGGTGAATAGGGTATTTACTAACGTAACCAAAAAACACTGCTGAAGTAAAAAAATTATTTTTAAGTTTCTGTTTTTTTTAAATAAGAACTATAACAAAATAACGTTTGCTTTCTTTACTGATAAGGAGGGTCTCCAGTGTAAAAGAAAAAAATAAACGGAAAACAAAACGCGTACAGTTAATACAAAGTTTTGATTTTCGGAGTCTCTAGCACTAGAAGCTAATTAAAGGGTATCCTCAAGAAACCATTAACTATACGTATTTCTGAACAAAATAACTTTTAACTACTGCGTTGAATATGATGTTTTAAAAATACTCTGAACATGCAAATAATCAAATCACGTGACACCCACAGCCGGTATAATTTCGTGATTGGAACTGCACGCATCACAAGTACAATTTGACATTATTTGGCGATTAGTAGGGATTGTGATCAAAATGAAAATTGAAAGGAAAGTAACAACCCTTTCTAATATAGAATACTCATGTAATTAGATCGCTAATATGTATTCAGATCAGGAATTTAGAATTTCACGGACTGGGAAGGTCCTTGCACTTAAAGGTATTGGAAAAGAAAGTAATATGGATTAACTTTGGGTACAAGGATAATCAATAAAGAGACCAATAACAAGTCGTATCCCAATCAGGTTAAGTAAATTGTGACGTTTGCAACACGTGAACACAATGGTAAGTAGATATAAAAAAAAATCTTCTCATGCACACAGCATAATTCAGAATGATATCCGTCAAGAAAAATTCCTACAGGGTATAATTTTACCAAATTAAGGCTTCCAATCATACTTCGTGCTCAACTATCGTATATATATATCAAATGAAGATTGTTTTTTTTTGTTTTGTTTTTTTAATTTCGCACAAAGCTACTCGAGGGCTATCTGTGCTAGCCGTCCCTAATTTAGCAGTGTAAAACTAGAGGGAAGGCAGCTAGCCATCACCACCCACCGCCAACTCTTTTACGAACGAATAGTGTGATTGACCGTCACATTATAATGCCCCCACGGCTGGGAGGGCGAACATGTATGGCACTACAGATGTGCGAACTCGCGACCCTCGGATTACGATTCGCACGCCTTACGCGCTTGGCCATGCCAGACCATCAAATGAAGATTGAAAGGGTATCTATACTTTACCATACGTTGGCACACCAGTCAAGTTTCCTCAAGTAGCATCTTTGGGGTTTTTTTTGACATTGTCTGCCTCACGACAGTCTTTTGCACGGAAATTACACTGCAGGATTATTGGGAAGATGCACAGTTCTCAAGTAGAACATGACCAGACGTAGCGACGTAAACTGTAAGGATGTGGTAAGACTCCAAAATGTTTGTAATATAACGCACTTAACCCTCTGTACTCGCAGGTACGAGTGACTTATCTCTCAGTACAGTGAAAAACGTCAAGTATTTTCTGTTAGACCTACTTCCAATTGGGGATACTGACGGCCTAGACTTCTTTCTTTAATAGAGGATATGATTATTATTTGATTTCATCGCATATAACACACGATATTCAATTCCATGTCCCACAACACACGTAAAGTTATACTCGTTCACCAGATGGCGTATAGATATTTAGAATAGCATGTTAACAATTAACCAATAAGGCTATCCTACACACCAGCCGGACGTAGATCAACATTACAAGTGAGTTAGCATGTATTCCTGCACCTTTTCACTACAGATATTTTTCACAAGATTATTATAATTCTAACTGAACAATATGTTTATCAATGTTATGATAATTAGCAACACGAATGTCACATTTTGTCGTATGTTCCATGGAACGTTCTCAATGAATTTTTCATGAGCGAATCAAAAATATGTTCCTGGTTTTTTATGGGACAACCGATATGATAAGTGAATCTTTGTGAACAAGCAACTCGCATCGTGACTGACTGTTCACACAAATCAATGAGCTCTCTTAAAATGAACACTCCTATTCAACTTCAAAACAAGTAATTATGTTTATGCATACAGTAGGACTAAATTTAGGCTTGTTGTTTAGGTGTCCAAGAAGAATGGTTTATTAATTCGATGCTTTGGTTTGTTTTGAATTTCGCAAAGCTACACGAGGGCTGTCTCCACTAGCTGTCCCTAATTTTGCAGTGTAAGACTAGAGGGAAGGCAGCTAGTCATCACCATCCATCGCCAACTCTTGGACTATTCTTTTACCAAAGGATAGTGGGATTGATCGTGACATTATAACGCCCCCACGGCTGAAAGGGCGAGCATGTTTGGTATGACGGGGATTTGAACCTGAGACCCTCGGATTACGAGTCGAGTGCCTTAACCACCTGGTTATTCCAGGCCAGGGACAAGGAACAAGATCAAGAAACTAAAGAAACATTCACATATCGAACAGTTTATATGTGGCCATTTTTAGCTGAAAAAGTACTATTAACCCATTACTGAAGGACAATTGGTAAAGAATATCAGAACATACAACCGATTTGAAAAATAGTCACTATCTTGAACTTAGAGCTACAAGAACGTGTATTATAGATTGAGAACAAATATCTAATTATTAGTGTGAAACAAAAAACTGGAATGATGCAATTTTAACTGGTGTGAAATTATAAATTGGACTAGTACAACTTTAACTGGTGTGAGATAAGAATTTTATTTGAGCTAGAAAGTGGAGTAACACCCATCATGTTTTGAAGAATAAACATACCAAACTCCATGTTACAAACATCACGAATATCGAAACAGATTTTACTTACCAATGTTAATAAGTCGGTGGCCGTTAATTATTATTATTTTTTTAATTTCCAGATATGCGAACATAGTTAGCTATCCATAATTTTGACATGACTGACTCCAGGAAAGACGGCTAGTTAACAGCACACGCGTCTCATCAAACAGTTACATCTTGTCATCACGCTCATAACGTTCGGCTGTTATTATTTCGTGACAACAGGATGCGAATGACAGACACACAGATCCATAGTCTGGTATGATGGCATCTTGGTTTGTTTTCAGAATAAATATTGGTAGGTGAGGTTAAACATACAAATCAGTGAGTACATAAAACTACATGATTTAATGAGTTGCTAGAATAAGATGATAACAACAACAAAGTTAGGATAAGAAAGTACTTATTGAAGGTAACGGATACTTAACTGATGAAGGTGGAGTACATCATGGCTGTCTGAACTAGTGGACCAGATGATTAGTTTGTGTGTCTGTATCTTTCATTTCATTCATTGATGCACAAGTTCAACCCAGGATAATGATCACAGTGTGAGTGTAACATGAAAGTATCACGTTTTGATTATCCTGTAAAACCCTCACAGAATTTTCAGTTTATTGTGAAAAAAATCCCATTGTCAAGCAGAAATGGATGGACATGAGGCCTTTTGGTAAGCAACATCAACAAAGATGGAAAATTCATTAGAATTAATTTAGTGTGTTTTACTGAATCCAAATGATGGGGAAAACCTTTTATATAGCAACTTATTGTTTGATGTTTGTAACTAAATACATTATTTACTAATTTCCTTCTCTATATTTCCATTAAATATATCATTTATCTTCCAATATAGCTCCTAAACTCAATTAAGTGGCTTTGCTACAACTAAAGAATAAAGAAACACATTTGACTGATTTTATACACTGTGGCAAAAAGGGACACATGTACATTTTTTATGGTGTATTACCATCTAATACCATATCTTATATGGCAATACCTACACATTTTTCAATTACTATGAAAGAAGGGAAACTGATATTATATAGTGTTTGATTTTGAATTGTGTTCAAAGCTACATGAGGTCTATCTGCACTATCCATCTCTAATTTAGCAGTGTAAGACTAGAGGGAAGGCAGCTAGTCATCACCACCCACTGACAACTGTTGCACTGCCCTTTTACCAACAAATAGTGGGAATGACCATCATGTTATAATACCGCCATGCTATCCTCTTTTCCCATCAAAAGATGAATCCAAACAAAATGAATTCATTTCCTCTAAAACTATTGCAGGGATAGAAACCATGTATAGATTCTCTGTATCTTACCAACATTAAAGATGGACAAATATTACACAGGAATTTCCCCTTCTGTATTGCTGTCAAAATAATGGTTTCATTTGTGTTGTGAAAGTTCTGGTACAGACATTATGAAGTAACTTAATGTATTGTAATCACTGAAAGAGAACAGGCATTCTGTAATAATTTACTTTATTGCCATCAAAGGATGGGACAGACAGCATGATTAGTTATTTCTTCATCAAAGGAAGGAGAGAAACATGCAAGTTTTTGTAATGTCATAAACATTTATTAGTAAATGCACACCACAGGCAGTTAATGTCAGTATAAAGAATGAGGGACAGGTAATCAAAACTATCAATAATCCTAATTGTCTTGAGAGATACATGGCCAAATGAAATGTTTACGTTGAAACCTGGATGTGTGTGTGTTTTATGATTGGCTGAATGCTGGGTTTGCATTAAGAATTTCTTTGATTATTTCAAGAAAGAAAGAAAGAAAAAAAATTAGGCAGGTAACTAAATATGTTTATTTGAATATTTGTGCAACACAACTGAGAGTTTATCTCCTTCAGCCATTACCTCATTTAGAGCTGATACACCTGAGAGAAGACAGGTAGCCAATAGGACTAACAAACAACTCTGACGAAACAATTGGATTTGACTCGAACAGTTTTGTAAGTTTCATTGTTTCCATCTGTACGATGCAAAGCCGTGCTTCATAACTTATGTGTACATTAGAATTGTGACATTTCATTGTAGGAAGAAACTGACTGGATGACATTTGATGCTTCAAGATGAATAACTGCAAACATTATTCTGAACATCATTAAGCATATTTGACAAAGAATGCTAAGGAGATCTCCAGTATATGATAATCTATTTGTATGTATTTTCTTATAGCAAAGCCACATCAAGCTATCTGTTAAGTTCACCGAGGGGAATCGAACTCCTGATTTTAGAGTTGTAAATCCATAGACTTACCACTGCACCAGTGGAGGACTCCAGCATATAGACTATCAACTCCTACAGAACCTGTCCAGGTTCTTTCTTTCTTTGGAATAACTTGTTCTTCTTCACTACTGATATTTTATTCTAATTCTTGGTTCATTAATATAGGTTTTAACAATGATTATTTAAACCATAAAGAAATATTCTGGTTATATTATTGCACACCTGATTTGATTCACACAAGTTTAAATATTGTGCTGAAGTTAGCAGCCCATCAACAAGCTTCACTTGTTTAAATAGCTACACAAGGGCTATCTGCTAAACATCAGTAAGTTTGAACTAACAGACTAAAAGAAAAACTCAATGCCACCAATTCTTCAAACAATTTTCTTATCAAATTGTGGGTCTTTATTATCATTCTTATAATGCACTTTAAGGTGAAAAAGGCAATTATGTGGCAATAGATAGAGCCACCGTAATTATACAAGTTTCGTTTTATTGGTTGAAGTAACATATCTACTTCTGTATGTGTTAGAAAAATATAATTTAGTGATTAATCATCTAAAAGATTTGAAACAAAATACAGACATTTACGTATAAGCTGTGAATTCTGAAAATTTGTGGGTTGTATAAATAATACATTCATTTTTAAATTTTTCATTATCTGAGTTAAAGTTCACATTGAAAACAAAACAATATTTATAAGAGAAAAGTTCCATTCAATAAACAGTTAATTTTCACCGTTATATGAAATCTAATGAAACAGTTTATATTATTAGCAATCAAAAGCAGAACTTTATGACTATCACAGTAACCCAAAACAGGACTGACAAAATAGCCAAACCTCAATAATGATATATAATTACTGTTCTCTTGTAAATTTTATTTCACAGCTTTAAATGTACAAATATCAAATATACATATTAAATATTTACAATTATTTTGTCTTTTTTTGTCAAATTTTTGCTAAAAGTGCTTTTTGCTGATAGCTGGTTATCTTTATCTGATATTTTCACAGACTGATGTAGGGCTTCCCATAACTTCTTTGCCGAGTTTGAATTCTCTAGTACTTGATTCAGTTCCTCCTTTGACTTGGTAATCAAGTCAGCCAGGCTAGTCGCATTCTTCATCATGGGTCGAACATTCCTGAAACTTATTCCAGGTAGATGGGATAAAAAATCCTGTAAACAATGAGTGCAACAGATCAGCACTGATTACCTGTCACTAATCTGTTCAAACTTTAACAGGATCATAGTGAATCTGATTGATCATAATTATTATTACTATTTCCTTCTAACAACCAATCAGATCACGAGAACAAAACTAATTTTCTCAACTAAATTATTAACTATATTTTTACTGCCTTCCAAAAATAAGTTTATATGACAAGTGCCAACTTAAAGTCTACAAATATTTATTAAATAGCGTTAACTGTCAATGACTGAGGCTATTTGAACAGCTGATAAACTGATAAATTTAGGCCTAGTTTTTGATTTAGTATTTTTAAATACAGCTAAGCCAGAGCTTCAGTAAGCAATACTCTATAATAATTTCATACTTATATGATCTCTGTCACGTTTTTTTCCCTTGGCTAAGTAGTTTCTAATTAAATACTTTATATTTTTAGCCTATAAAAGAAACTAGGAAAAGTACTGGGGTGACGGTAAAGATGCAGGTTTTATTATATAAAGTACTGGGGTGACGGTAAAGATGCAGGTTTTATTATATACAGTACTGGGGTGACGGTAAAGATGCAGGTTTTACCTGTGGAGCAGCTGCATAGTTGTTGGATAATTCTTCTTCTGCTGTTTCTTGAGAAGTTATTTTAACAGCGTGACCAGCATCGGGTTGCTCTTTTCCTAGCTGCTCATGTAACAAACAGTAACACAAGGAAACTACTTGAAATTGGTTTTGTTGGGTGATGTACAACCATTGTTTGACTTCTTACTTAGAACCTACAGACCGTTTTTGTTGGGTGATGTACAAGTTAACTGAATGTGTCTTAGAGCTCAAAATGATAAAATATTTTTGAAATACTATGGTGTTAAATCAATTACCCAGAAGATGTGATGTAATTTAATATATAAAACAGCAGAAAGTTAAAGTTAATTAATCACATGTATATCTACTATAACTCCTAAAAAACGATGTTACTTAAATAACTTCTACGACATGTGACACCAATTCTGGCAAAATAAGTGATTCTTAACTGCATATTAAAAACTAATTATGTTGTTTAGAATGTAGAAGTAATTATGTTACCTAATTATTTCTTTTTTCAGTTTAAGAAAATAAACTGTTATTTGGTTTGCTTCTCCACAATGTAACTAACTTGTTGGAGTTAAGCCTTCTGGATTTATGAAGTCAAATAAAGTTTAGAAAGTTACCAGTGTAGCTAAAACAAATGTTTATCTTACACTTATAATCTTTCAAGTATTAAATCAGATAGATAAAAGCATGTTTATATAAACAACTAAAGTACAAATGTTTAATTATAGATAAAAACAACAGATATTCTTTTATCCTAAAATATTAACATCCATTTTCACCATAATCCTTAAAATACAAGTTTTATAACATTTAGATAAGGACCTGATATAAGTACAATTAGTGATTCCGTTATACCAACTCGCGACTTACCTTTAGTAACTCAAACATCTCGGAGCTCACGTGCGGAGAAGGAGACCACAAGAGTCGCAATCGTGGGAAGTGAATTGTCAACAAGATCAACTTGGAAATGACGTTTTTGGTAGAAACTCCCGTAGACAAGTAGTGCTTTCCCTGTTTTAAAATAAAAATTAAAAACAGGGAGACGAACATTATAAACTCATTTCTACTACCTCTATGTTTCTTGTAAGCACATAAGCTACATATTACATTCTTCCTTCAAGCTACAAAAGAATAACTTAGATTTTTTACTTAAAAAAATTCCTTTTAGTTTGTAACAAAAATAAGCACACCTTACATTTCATAACTAAAGAGGTTAATACATGGATTATATATGGACACGTGAAGAAAACTGCAAAATTAATAATAATGAAGACATTATGCATTTGAGACAAATTCAAAACTAATAATAAACAAGTTTAATTCTTCAACTAACAAATACATATCTACTGAGAAATATTTGAAGGTATAAGATCTTGTCATAAAAAAAATTATGTAAGCAATTGGTAAAAATTGTATCTGTACATGTGGACCAGCTTACCTGATATCACTATATTTATCAGTGATCTGTAAAAACAAGATACTAGTATATTAAAAATTAAACAAAACCTTCACATCTGACAATATGAATTTAAACACACATGTACCCGCAGGGAAAATCCTTTGTTTTGGTCAAACTCAATCAGAAGAATTGGTTGTCCGTAGTAACGATTCATAGCCTGGACTTGAGCATAGAGTCGACCACTATTCAAAGAACCAATGAGGTCATTCAGGCTTTTCCTTTCCACACAAGTCTTGGGAGTCAATATGTAGTCCCCAACCTACAAAACAACAAAAGAAGGAACAAACTAGTCGAATTATAAAACTACCAATTTAATCAGTAGGTAGTCTCTACCAATGAGAAAACAAAGGTAACATTATATAATTTCCGACAAATGTTTAGTTTTTTTAACAAAGCCACATTGGACTGCCTGCTGTGAGATATCAAACCCCAGAACTGTGTTGTAAGTCGGTAACCTACCACTGACCAACTTGGAGACGAGACACATGATAAAACGAAGCAGAAAGAATATAGTGTTGAAATATCACATCCATGTCTTCTTAAAACTAACAGTTTCTAATTCATCATTAAAATATATCAAGTTTCAGAACAGAGAAATATTAAAAAAAAATAAATATGGTTTTCATAAAAATTATAGAAGACTAAAATCTAGTTTCTGAGAAACTGATGAAGTGACTATTCAGGTGAATAAGTCATAGCTTAAAAGGTAGTGACATTGATTTCAATCTTAGTTTTATTCCCTCTAAGACCTTGTTCCTTGTTACAAGTACACACATTGTGTTTAAACATAATCTGTGAGACAATAAGTATGAAAACAAACTATTAAAGTCTAACATTATACATCAGGTAAAAGCTGTTATATAATAAAGAAATATAAAATAACAACATACCTCCAAGGTAACATATTTGAAATATAAAATAACAACATACCTCCAAGGTATCATATTTGAAATATAAAATAACAACATACCTCCAAGGTATCATATTTGAAATATAAAATAACAACATACCTCCAAGGTAACATATTTGAAATATAAAATAACAACATACCTCCAAGGTAACATATTTGAAATATAAAATAACAACATACCTCCAAGGTATCATATTTGAAATATAAAATAACAACATACCTCAAAGGTAACATATTTGAAATATAAAATAACAACATACCTCAAAGGTAACATATTTGAAATATAAAATAACAACATACCTCCAAGGTATCATATTTGAAATATAAAATAACAACATACCTCCAAGGTAACATATTTGAAATATAAAATAACAACATACCTCAAAGGTAACATATTTGAAATATAAAATAACAACATACCTCAAAGGTAACATATTTGAAATATAAAATAACAACATACCTCCAAGGTATCATATTTGAAATATAAAATAACAACATATTTCCAAGGTAACATATTTGAAATATAAAATAACAACATACCTCAAAGGTATCATATTTGAAATATAAAATAACAACATACCTCCAAGGTATCATATTTGAAATATAAAATAACAACATACCTCCAAGGTAACATATTTGAAATATAAAATAACAACATACCTCCAAGGTAACATATTTGAAATATAAAATAACAACATACCTCCAAGGTATCATATTTGAAATATAAAATAACAACATACCTCAAAGGTAACATATTTGAAATATAAAATAACAACATACCTCAAAGGTAACATATTTGAAATATAAAATAACAACATACCTCCAAGGTATCATATTTGAAATATAAAATAACAACATACCTCCAAGGTAACATATTTGAAATATAAAATAACAACATACCTCAAAGGTAACATATTTGAAATATAAAATAACAACATACCTCCAAGGTGACATATTTGAAATATAAAATAACAACATACCTCCAAGGTATCATATTTGAAATATAAAATAACAACATACCTCCAAGGTATCATATTTGAAATATAAAATAACAACATACCTCCAAGGTAACATATTTGAAATATAAAATAACAACATACCTCCAAGGTAACATATTTGAAATATAAAATAACAACATACCTCCAAGGTATCATATTTGAAATATAAAATAACAACATACCTCCAAGGTATCATATTTGAAATATAAAATAACAACATACCTCCAAGGTAACATATTTGAAATATAAAATAACAACATACCTCAAAGGTAACATATTTGAAATATAAAATAACAACATACCTCAAAGGTAACATATTTGAAATATAAAATAACAACATACCTCAAAGGTGACATATTTGAAATATAAAATAACAACATACCTCCAAGGTATCATATTTGAAATATAAAATAACAACATACCTCCAAGGTATCATATTTGAAATATAAAATAACAACATACCTCCAAGGTAACATATTTGAAATATAAAATAACAACATACCTCCAAGGTAACATATTTGAAATATAAAATAACAACATACCTCCAAGGTATCATATTTGAAATATAAAATAACAACATACCTCAAAGGTAACATATTTGAAATATAAAATAACAACATACCTCAAAGGTAACATATTTGAAATATAAAATAACAACATACCTCCAAGGTGACATATTTGAAATATAAAATAACAACATACCTCCAAGGTAACATATTTGAAATATAAAATAACGACATACCTCCAAGGTAACATATTTGAAATATAAAATAACAACATACCTCAAAGGTAACATATTTGAAATATAAAATAACAACATACCTCCAAGGTGACATATTTGAAATATAAAATAACAACATACCTCCAAGGTAACATATTTGAAATATAAAATAACAACATACCTCCAAGGTAACATATTTGAAATATAAAATAACAACATACCTCAAAGGTAACATATTTGAAATATAAAATAACAACATACCTCCAAGGTGACATATTTGAAATATAAAATAACAACATACCTCCAAGGTAACATATTTGAAATATAAAATAACAACATACCTCCAAGGTAACATATTTGAAATATAAAATAACAACATACCTCAAAGGTAACATATTTGAAATATAAAATAACAACATACCTCCAAGGTGACATATTTGAAATATAAAATAACAACATACCTCCAAGGTAACATATTTGAAATATAAAATAACAACATACCTCCAAGGTAACATATTTGAAATATAAAATAACAACATACCTCCAAGGTAACATATTTGAAATATAAAATAACAACATACCTCCAAGGTAACATATTTGAAATGTAAAATAACAACATACCTCCAAGGTATCATATTTGAAATATAAAATAACAACATACCTCAAAGGTAACATATTTGAAATATAAATAACAACATACCTCAAAGGTAACATATTTGAAATATAAAATAACAACATACCTCCAAGGTGACATATTTGAAATATAAAATAACAACATACCTCCAAGGTAACATATTTGAAATATAAAATAACAACATACCTCCAAGGTAACATATTTGAAATATAAAATAACAACATACCTCAAAGGTAACATATTTGAAATATAAAATAACAACATACCTCCAAGGTGACATATTTGAAATATAAAATAACAACATACCTCCAAGGTAACATATTTGAAATATAAAATAACAACATACCTCCAAGGTAACATATTTGAAATATAAAATAACAACATACCTCCAAGGTAACATATTTGAAATATAAAATAACAACATACCTCCAAGGTAACATATTTGAAATATAAAATAACAACATACCTCCAAGGTATCATATTTGAAATATAAAATAACAACATACCTCAAAGGTAACATATTTGAAATATAAAATAACAACATACCTCAAAGGTAACATATTTGAAATATAAAATAACAACATACCTCCAAGGTGACATATTTGAAATATAAAATAACAACATACCTCCAAGGTAACATATTTGAAATATAAAATAACAACATACCTCCAAGGTAACATATTTGAAATATAAAATAACAACATACCTCAAAGGTAACATATTTGAAATATAAAATAACAACATACCTCCAAGGTGACATATTTGAAATATAAAATAACAACATACCTCCAAGGTAACATATTTGAAATATAAAATAACAACATACCTCCAAGGTAACATATTTGAAATATAAAATAACAACATACCTCCAAGGTAACATATTTGAAATATAAAATAACAACATACCTCCAAGGTAACATATTTGAAATATAAAATAACAACATACCTCCAAGGTAACATATTTGAAATATAAAATAACAACATACCTCCAAGGTAACATATTTGAAATATAAAATAACGACATACCTCCAAGGTAACATATTTGAAATATAAAATAACCACATACCTCCAAGGTAACATATTTGAAATATAAAATAACGACATACCTCCAAGGTAACATATTTGAAATATAAAATAACCACATACCTCCAAGGTAACATATTTGAAATATAAAATAACAACATACCTCCAAGGTAACATATTTGAAATATAAAATAACAACATACCTCCAAGGTAACATATTTGAAATATAAAATATCAACATACCTCCAAGGTAACATATTTGAAATATAAAATAACAACATACCTCCAAGGTATCATATTTGAAATATAAAATAACAACATACCTCAAAGGTAACATATTTGAAATATAAAATAACAACATACCTCAAAGGTAACATATTTGAAATATAAAATAACAACATACCTCCAAGGTGACATATTTGAAATATAAAATAACAACATACCTCCAAGGTAACATATTTGAAATATAAAATAACAACATACCTCCAAGGTAACATATTTGAAATATAAAATAACAACATACCTCAAAGGTAACATATTTGAAATATAAAATAACAACATACCTCCAAGGTGACATATTTGAAATATAAAATAACAACATACCTCCAAGGTAACATATTTGAAATATAAAATAACAACATACCTCCAAGGTAACATATTTGAAATATAAAATAACAACATACCTCCAAGGTAACATATTTGAAATATAAAATAACAACATACCTCCAAGGTAACATATTTGAAATATAAAATAACAACATACCTCCAAGGTAACATATTTGAAATATAAAATAACAACATACCTCCAAGGTAACATATTTGAAATATAAAATAACGACATACCTCCAAGGTAACATATTTGAAATATAAAATAACCACATACCTCCAAGGTAACATATTTGAAATATAAAATAACGACATACCTCCAAGGTAACATATTTGAAATATAAAATAACCACATACCTCCAAGGTAACATATTTGAAATATAAAATAACAACATACCTCCAAGGTAACGTATTTGAAATATAAAATAACAACATACCTCCAAGGTATCATATTTGAAATATAAAATAACCACATACCTCCAAGGTGACATATTTGAAATATAAAACAACAACATACCTCCAAGGTGACATATTTGAAATATAAAATAACAACATACCTCCAAGGTAACATATTTGAAATATAAAATAACAACATACCTCCAAGGTAACATATTTGAAATATAAAATAACGACATACCTCCAAGGTAACATATTTGAAATATAAAATAACCACATACCTCCAAGGTAACATATTTGAAATATAAAATAACGACATACCTCCAAGGTAACATATTTGAAATATAAAATAACCACATACCTCCAAGGTAACATATTTGAAATATAAAATAACAACATACCTCCAAGGTAACGTATTTGAAATATAAAATAACAACATACCTCCAAGGTATCATATTTGAAATATAAAATAACCACATACCTCCAAGGTGACATATTTGAAATATAAAACAACAACATACCTCCAAGGTGACATATTTGAAATATAAAATAACAACATACCTCCAAGGTAACATATTTGAAATATAAAATAACAACATACCTCCAAGGTAACATATTTGAAATATAAAATAACAACATACCTCCAAGGTAACATATTTGAAATATAAAATAACAACATACCTCCAAGGTATCATATTTGAAATATAAAATAACAACATACCTCCAAGGTAACATATTTGAAATATAAAATAACAACATACCTCAAAGGTAACATATTTGAAATATAAAATAACAACATACCTCCAAGGTGACATATTTGAAATATAAAATAACAACATACCTCCAAGGTAACATATTTGAAATATAAAATAACAACATACCTCCAAGGTAACATATTTGAAATATAAAATAACAACATACCTCCAAGGTAACATATTTGAAATATAAAATAACAACATACCTCCAAGGTAACATATTTGAAATATAAAATAACAACATACCTCCAAGGTAACATATTTGAAATATAAAATAACAACATACCTCCAAGGTAACATATTTGAAATATAAAATAACGACATACCTCCAAGGTAACATATTTGAAATATAAAATAACCACATACCTCCAAGGTAACATATTTGAAATATAAAATAACGACATACCTCCAAGGTAACATATTTGAAATATAAAATAACCACATACCTCCAAGGTAACATATTTGAAATATAAAATAACAACATACCTCCAAGGTAACGTATTTGAAATATAAAATAACAACATACCTCCAAGGTATCATATTTGAAATATAAAATAACCACATACCTCCAAGGTAACATATTTGAAATATAAAATAACAACATACCTCAAAGGTAACATATTTGAAATATAAAATAACAACATACCTCCAAGGTAACATATTTGAAATATAAAATAACAACATACCTCAAAGGTAACATATTTGAAATATAAAATAACAACATACCTCCAAGGTATCATATTTGAAATATAAAATAACAACATACCTCAAAGGTAACATATTTGAAATATAAAATAACAACATACCTCCAAGGTATCATATTTGAAATATAAAATAACAACATACCTCAAAGGTAACATATTTGAAATATAAAATAACAACATACCTCAAAGGTAACATATTTGAAATATAAAATAACAACATACCTCAAAGGTAACATATTTGAAATATAAAATAACAACATACCTCCAAGGTAACATATTTGAAATATAAAATAACAACATACCTCAAAGGTAACATATTTGAAATATAAAATAACAACATACCTCCAAGGTAACATATTTTAAATATAAAATAACAACATACCTCCAAGGTAACATATTTGAAATATAAAATAACAACATACCTCCAAGGTAACATATTTGAAATATAAAATAACAACATACCTCCAAGGTAACATATTTGAAATATAAAATAACAACATACCTCCAAGGTAACATATTTGAAATATAAAATAACAACATACCTCCAAGGTAACATATTTGAAATATAAAATAACAACATACCTCCAAGGTGACATATTTGAAATATAAAATAACAACATACCTCCAAGGTAACATATTTGAAATATAAATAACAACATACCTCAAAGGTAACACTACCTCCAAGGTAACATATTTTAAATATAAAATAACAACATACCTCCAAGGTAACATATTTGAAATATAAAATAACAACATACCTCCAAGGTAACATATTTGAAATATAAAATAACAACATACCTCCAAGGTAACATATTTGAAATATAAAATAACAACATACCTCCAAGGTAACATATTTGAAATATAAAATAACAACATACCTCCAAGGTAACATATTTGAAATATAAAATAACAACATACCTCCAAGGTGACATATTTGAAATATAAAATAACAACATACCTCCAAGGTAACATATTTGAAATATAAAATAACAACATACCTCAAAGGTAACATATTTGAAATATAAAATAACAACATACCTCCAAGGTAACATATTTTAAATATAAAATAACAACATACCTCCAAGGTAACATATTTGAAATATAAAATAACAACATACCTCCAAGGTAACATATTTGAAATATAAAATAACAACATACCTCCAAGGTAACATATTTGAAATATAAAATAACAACATACCTCCAAGGTGACATATTTGAAATATAAAATAACAACATACCTCCAAGGTAACATATTTGAAATATAAAATAACAACATACCTCCAAGGTAAGATATTTGAAATATAAAATAACAACATACCTCCAAGGTAACATATTTGAAATATAAAATAACAACATACCTCCAAGGTAACATATTTGAAATATAAAATAACAACATACCTCCAAGGTATCATATTTGAAATATAAAATAACCACATACCTCCAAGGTAACATATTTGAAATATAAAATAACCACATACCTCCAAGGTAACAGGCTCAATATCTATACCTCTTCTGTGAATGAGAGACGGCAGGTCACTACGGAACTCTCGAAGATCCACTATGACCTAAACCAGGTTGTTGCAAAGCAGTAAATAAGATATTTTAGAAGCCAGTTGATCAGCCAAAACTTATAAGTTGTTACCTAAGTCTTCAAACATTTCATTATGCAGGGTGTTCGGTAAGTCACTGTGCAGTTTTGTAATCATATGTCTATTTCAAGCCAGCAACTGATGGTGGTGTTTAGAAACAAAATAAAAAGGATCCAGGCTTGTAATGATGCCAATGGAGGTCACTTTCAACCTTGTTTATAATTGTCATTCATATTTACCTCCTGTATTCTATATTGAAACATGTCTGTTAATAAATATATCAGTGTACAGTGACTTTCTGAACACCCTGTACCACAGGAATGTATGTTTCCTAGATATTTTCAAATTATATAGCAATATAACAGTCAACTTGTTGCATACTAGGCCTAGCTCTTTCTATGAGTTTTATATACTGATTGTATGCAGAAGAAGAAATACATTCTTACAACAGCATCAGTAACATAATAATATAATAAATATTCTTCAATAAACTGTGAAAAGGAACAGGAAAAATAGTTAACCCTAATAACAACATTTAACATACAAGATCAAACCAATGATGTTTACTACAAACGTCAAAAACATGTTCAAATAATGTGTTACACTACAGCTTGTAATGACACTTGAAAATGTGTTATGTTACAGACTGTAATGGTACTTAATAAACAGGTTATACAATTAATATAATTAAAATAATTATTAGAAAATATGGTCATGGATCATGATATTAATAATAACAATTAAAGAAAGTATTACAGTAAATATCGTAATTATAATTAAAGAACATGTTACAGTAGACATAACAATAACCATAGAAAGATGCGATATATGAATTCAAACACTCTTTACTACAATAGACATCTTAACAATACAACAAAAGGTATGATATTCGAACTCTCACATACTATACTACAACAGACATCTTAACAATACAACAAATGGTATGATATTCGAACTCTCACATACTATACTACAATAGACATCTTAACAATACAACAAAAGGTATGATATTTGAACTCTCACATACTTTTTGTTGCACAGTAGAGTGCACTGCTCCCCCAGCTTTCCTGGTGTTAACTGTCTGGTTTGCTGGAGTTGCATCTCGGATTAAGTCAGGATGATCAAAGGTCTTTCCATCTCGGTTTTCTGGTACAACCATACTCTAAAGTGACATGAGAAATTAAACTCAGAACAATGTGAAACATCACAAATCAACTTTTTGAAGCATCTCATTCATAAATAAAGTAATAAATTCCAACTGCAAAAGTAAAATTATTACAATCTTTCTACTTGAGTTAAGTCTATTTGATCAATGTTCATACTGTAATCGTGGAAAACGTAACACAGTGCAAAAAAGTCAGTGAGTTACCTACAATGTAATAATAGAAAGAGTAAAGAATTAGTTTCAACTTGTATAACCTTAGATACTGATGAAGAGTTAATCTTGTAAGAGCAGTAAATACCTGTAGGTACAAGAACACAAACACATCCAGATATACATAATTAACAGAAAATGGACAAGAAAACTACATACTTAGTTTTGACCATAAACTCTACATATAGTTCAAGTTTCTTACCGCTCTTTCTTTGATTAGATATTCGAAAGCTTCCTTTTCTTTCCTTAGAGTTGTGAGGTATCTCTGTTCTTCAGAAGAATCTTTATACATTAAAAAATATACGTGCAGAGACAGTTGTGGTCTCGTGGCTTGAAACACCTACAAAAATGTTGGGTCAGTTTATATCTTGAGAAAGGATATTTCACAAAGGATTATGTTGTAAGTGGATAAATGAATAATGAAGAGAAAAATAAAACGTTATTTGTAATGTAAGTGTTAGAGATTTTCTCTTTTGTAGTTGCTTGAGAAGATAAGAAATGATTACCCTACTGATACACACAACCAGTTTCCAGGTAGTGAGTGAAAATAAGCAATGTTGTTAGTAGTGAATATACCCGACACACAAAGCAGTGCATTACAGTCGTTAGTAGTGAGTATACCCAACACACGAAGCAATGCATTACAGTCATTAGTAGTGAGTATACCCAACACACAAAGCAGTGCATTACAGTCGTTAGTAGTGAGTATACCCAACACACGAAACAATGCATTACAGTCGTTAGTAGTGAGTATACCCAACACATGACACAATGCATTACAGTCGTTAGTAGTGAGTATACCCAACACACAAAGCAATGCATTACGGTCGTTAGTAGTGAGTATACCCAACACATGACACAATGCATTACAGTCGTTAGTAGTGAGTATACCCAACACACAAAGCAATGCATTACGGTCGTTAGTAGTGAGTATACCCAACACACAAAGCAGTGCATTACGGTCGTTAGTAGTGAGTATACCCAACACACAAAGCAATGCATTCCGGTCGTTAGTAGTGAGTATACCCAACACATGACACAATGCATTACAGTCGTTAGTAGTGAGTATACCCAACACACGAAGCAATGCATTACGGTCGTTAGTAGTGAGTATACCCAACACATGACACAATGCATTACAGTCGTTAGTAGTGAGTATACCCAACACACGAAGCAATTTATTACAATCTGTTTAAATAGAAACATATTTACTTAGCTATATAAGAAACAGATGAGAGAATGTATTGCAATATGTTTAAGTAGAAACATTAATTTACTTAGCTACACTGATGTTTAGTTTTGTCAAAGCTTAAGTTTAACTGTTAACAGTTTTAAAGGTTTGTCACAAACCTTATACAATTAAACTGAGTTTTCATTTTGCTACTGCTAAACTGACAACAACAGTTTTCATTTATCACAGTATGAAAAATAATATTTCTTTTTTATTATTATTACTTGTAAACCTAAAGACAAAATTATTCATTTATCCAGGTTATTTTCCTATCTTCTTATGTCTACAATACTCAGTTCTAAGTCTGGTTCATTTTCTGTGTTAAGTGACAAGACCCGGTTAGAGCTTAGAATACAACCTGTAGAACAAAGTTTTCTTCTCTTCTACACCAGAGTGTATGAAGAATCCTTACAAGATGTGTGGTCATATGCAGCCATTGTAATTGTTTATAATAATGGTTAGTTTTCATTATTTGTTCCTTTCTTTGTTAAACAGAGGGTTAATTATGTTAAAATGACTTTGGGCCTTCACTGTGTCATTACAATAGACATTCATCTGTCCTCCATCTGAGGACCAGACATCTTGATAATAGCTCTACAGCATAGTTTCCATTGAAAAAAAAAAGTTCTATTTAAAGGCTGTTATGTCTAAAACTCACCAGTCAGTAAACAGAGACTTTGAGAAAAGAAAAACATGGACAAAATGTCAGTGAACAGAGACTGTGAGAAGAAAAGAAAGGAACACCAATGACACCCCCACCCATAGAGAAAAAAATATATTTATTTTATTTTGAAATATGAATATTTACTTCCATGATTCAAATATTTCAGTGTTTTCTTTACTGTCACATTTAAAATCATTACTCATTCTAAGGAAACAGATCCTTGCCCAAGTGGAAATAAGAAACAAATATTTCTTTGTACTCCATAATCATCTAAGATAGCTAAGAACTGCACTTCAAAATCATGTCAGCTAAAATTAGCTGTAAATCTAAGTAGCCTAAAAGCTTTTTCAATATTAAACAGTAAAGAAATGTTAGACTAAACAAAGAGTATTCGTGATCCCTACTTCAAGCTGTCTCACAGTAAAGAAATGTTAGACTAAACAAAGAGTAATCGTGATCCCTACTTCAAGCTGTCTCACAGTAAAGAAATGTTAGACTAAACAAAGAGTATTCGTGATCCCTACTTCAAGCTGTCTCACAGTAAAGAAATGTTAGACTAAACAAAGAGTAATCGTGATCCCTACTTCAAGCTGTCTCACAGTAAAGAAATGTTAGACTAAACAAAGAGTATTCGTGATCCCTACTTCAAGCTGTCTCACGACCTCCATGTCAGCATCATACATTACAATGTATTTTGGGCAATGTTCTGTTAATAATCTCTGCAGATCCATTGTCTCCTTTCCTCCATGGACAGCATGAATTAATGTGGCTTGGACTAATGAAGTCTCATTTGGTGTATTCCACACAGTGGAATCAACCATCTCATTATCATCATGAACCTGTTTGAATAACAAGTTAAATCTCAAGAATTATACATCTTTTGAAGGTTTTCATTAGCATATGAAACAAGAACATCCCAGTTACATTATACTGTAAAGTACAAACTACATTATACTGTAAAGTACAAACTACATTATACTGTAAAGTACAAACTACACTGTGCTCCCAGTTACATTATACTGTAAAGTACAAACTACATTATACTGTAAAGTACAAACTACACTGTGCTCCCAGTTACATTATACTGTAAAGTACAAACTACACTGTGCTCCCAGTTACATTATACTGTAAAGTACAAACTACACTGTGCTCCAGTTACATTATACTGTAAAGTACAAACTACACTGTGCTCCCAGTTACATTATACTGTAAAGTACAAACTACACTGTGCTCCCAGTTACATTATACTGTAAAGTACAAACTACACTGTGCTCCCAGTTACATTATACTGTAAAGTACAAACTACACTGTGCTCCCAGTTACATTATACTGTAGAGTACAAACTACATTAATGAAACATCCCAGTTACATTATACTGTAAAGTACAAACTACACTGTGCTCCCAGTTACATTATACTGTATTTTGAAGTCTCCCCAAATCTGACTGATCTTTGGCCCATACTTCAAGTAGTATCTATTGTGTAAGATTGGTTAAAATACATTTATTCTGAGGAATATTTTCTTTGTATCAGTAATTTTGATCTTTGATCAAAAAATTAAACAGGACTTGAACTTGGTGTATAGCAGTTTTTATATAAGTTTGGACAAAATCCATCCATACAATCCTGGGAGAGACAGGGATGAGTCAAAATGCCCGGTTCTGTTTTATAGTGGGAACATAATTGTAAAACAGGAATGTATTATAATTAACTAACAATGGAATTTGTCAATCACCATGCTCTGTATATCTGACAGTAAAAATATTTTAAGTACAAGATATCCTGTTATAATACAGACTGCACAGGAAAAGCAAGGATAACACATGTGACCCACTTGGTGTATTCTACACGGTGAAATCATCCGTCCCATTATCACCATCAATCTGTTCAAATAACAAGTTAAATCTCAAGAACTATACATCGATTGAATGTTTTTATTAATGGGAACATAATTATAAAACAGGAATGCATTATAATTAACCAACAATTAAATATGTCAATTACTCTCTTAACGTTTATCCTTCAAAGAATTATCACATTCTAGTTACTTGTATAAACTTTTTAATTCTAAATTATTATCCTACTTTCATTAAATTTTTTTTAAAGTATTTATTTAATCTAAATTATGAAAGCAACTATTTATGTAATTATGTTGTATTAGTAACACCAGTCTATGACAACGATTAACAGTTATCAAACTTAAGGACTTTCAAACCATCTAACTTCATTTCTATTAAACCCATCACAAAAAATGTTTCCCATCGAGTTTCATATGAATTGAAATAAATTGTGTATCCTGGAAGTTAAGTTCTGGTTGACAAAAAACGTTTATGTTAAAAAATAATCTACAGTTAGATTATGACCCTGAGGTCAATACACACTAGCAAGTTGTAAATGGCCAGATGACATTCTTACTAACCTTAGAATCAACATAATTATGTTGTGATGCAGCCACAACCTTTCCTTTCTTTTTAGGAGATTTGTTCTTCTTGCTGTTTCCTTTTAATCTATCTGATTTTGTAATGTCATCTTGTGTTCCATCCTTCATATCAGGATTCAATAGCTGATTATACAAGTTGGTCAACAAAACTTCTGGGCCATTATGTAGGAGCTGGTACAAGAAGACATCATTTAAATCAAAACCCGCAAACTAGAATATTCAATACTGAAGCATCCTGATTTTGTGAATTTAAAAAAATGTTGCATTTTTGAATTATCAACTGCAACAAGTAACTACACCTTGCACCTTGAATTACCTCAATACTTCTCCACACAAAGAGAGTTTAACTAATTTAAATTAACCTCAAAGCTACACTCCAGGTTATATGTGTTCTGCCCACCACAGATATCAAAACCTGGTTTTCAACAGTGTGTGCTCACAGACATACTGTTGTGCTACTTGGAAGGAGGAAAGCCATGTAAAAGAGAAATAAATTTTTTTTTCTGAATTTTCTAAGTCCTGTATTATATTTTCAACTTTAAATATACTTTGCCACTGAAGTTTCTCAAACCAATATAACACACACGTAATACATGTACATATTTCAAATATTTGTATACAAGAGACTTTAATGTAACCAAAATATATTTTTCTTAGGTTTCAAAAACATTTACAACTGATGCTTTGGTTCTCACTTTGATTATTTTGTATAAAATATCTACAACTTACGTCTTTAATCTGAGCACAAGTTCTTTCATCTTCAACAACAATCAACACAGGGGCAGCATCTGGCAAAGATTTGACATCTTCCAGGACTTCAGTCAAAACTCCGATCAGAGCTTCCCATTTTGGACTAACCTCTGGCTTTACTGATGAAACGGGCAAAAGTTCAATAATATAATTTAGTTGACCATGAAAGACATCACTGTATTGTACACAAATATTAATGAGCTTCAAAAGAAAAAAGAAAAAGATTCCAAAACTTGAGCAGTTTTGAAAAATTAATTATTATTTTTCAGTAAGATAAAAAAAGATGACGTAGTAGGTGCACCGTACAATATAGGTGCAGATGTTGATGTCATCCAAAGAAAAATGATCAAACATTTCAATGTCATAGAAGTTTGGGATCTCATTTCTCGAAATTCATTGTACCTTTTGTGTTTGATTCAATGAACTAATTCTTTAATAAAACAAAGATTCTTACCAGAAACTTTCTCTCCAATAGCAGTCTTAGCTATCTTTTTTTTATTTTCAGACCCAAAAACTCGTGCACGAGCTTGCTACAAAGATAAAACAAATAACATTTTATAACACTATGTTCACCATTTTAACCTGACAACAATGCATGCAATTTGAGAATTTTTGGAACTCATTTATACTTAACATTGAAAGAAATATTTAATTCTTAAGTTATGTTATGAGTCTCAACCACTGGTTCACAAGACCAGTAATATTTAATGTCCACTTTTTAAGTTACAATTGTTCTGTTTTCCAAACAAGAATCTTGGGGTAAAAAACAGTACTTACTAAAAACATACTTTCAGCTGCATCCAAAAATAACCAATCAGATATCAGGAAATTATTGGTTACACCGTCTCTGAAAACGACAAAAAAACACCATTAATTGTTACAGTAACATAAATATAAAAAACTAATAAAACACCACAACTCACAATATCATAAAACAAAAAACTAATAAAACACCACAACTCACAATATCATAAATATAAAACACTCATAAAATACAGCATAATCACAATATCAGAAATATAAAATAATAATAAAATACACCATAATCACAGTATGAGAAACATAAAATAACAAAATACACCATAATCACAATATGACAAACATAAAATAATAAAATACACCATAATCACAGTATCAGAAATATAAACTAAGAATACTTTCAGTAAGTCTGGGACAAACTTGTTGTTTTACTTATATAATTCTTGAATTTCATTTCAAATATCTATCTGGAAAATAAATATACACAAATATATTAGCTGTCAAAATCATTTATCTTACCTACACAAGTAGCTCATGACAGAAATAGATTCAACTAACTGTACTTCTATACCCAGAGTTAAAATAAGTCCTGACACTTGTTAAGTACAAGTTAAGCTTATGGCAAATAATTTTAATTTTTATTTAATATAAACGATGTTTTATAATTTCACATGAATACTTAAGATTTACATATAATAATATAGACAAAAGTTTATCTTAATAATTGTAAAAAAGCTGGAATTTTTAACTAGTTTTTTGTGCCATCTTTATTAGCCATTAGTGACAAATAAGTACTTTATCAACAAATCAAAATAAATGAATTATTGAACTTCCAACATAACAACAAAAACTGGTTGTTTGGTAACATTCCTTCATCCAGTGTAACAAAGGTTTGTATTAGTTTATCACACATCTAACGTTCCTCAAACTTGTGTACCAAAGGTTTGTATTAGTTGATCAGACATCTAATATTCCTTGTTCTTTTTGAAAAGTATCAATGAAACTTAATAAAAACATGATTATAATATCTTCTGGAAGCTACCACTTCAGTCAAAATTTATTAATCAAACACCAGATGATTCGACAATTAACTACTATTTTAACATATCTTTATGTACCCAAGACCAACATGAAAAACAAGACAATTGGCACTACTATTTTAACAAATCTTTAATTAACTAAGACTGTTATGTAAATGTCATGTAAATGTTATGTAAACGACAACCATGTTGTGTTGTGTTTGGATTTCCATATCTATTATTTATATTTCCATATTTATATTATTGTTTCGAAGCTCAAAACAATAAAATATGTTGTTATTCATTTAAAATAACATTTAGAAATTTCTGTAATTAGGTAGATCAATCATATGTTTATAAAATGAATGTATGTCGACTTGGTGTCTAGACGACAAGTCTCGTACAAAAACAGACATGCGCAGAGTACTCTGGAATTCTGTGGAAGTTATGCGATTGTTGGAAAACACAGTAAGCCTACTAGTATAAAAACAGACGGTGACGTGAGGAGAAGGAAGAGAAATCAGTAAGTCAGTCATTTGTTTTATTTGATTCAAGAGATATTGTCTCCGTTTGAGAAATTTTCAACGTTTGCTGTGTGTTTATTTAACTTGAATTTGTGACTGGAGCTAGATCTACAGAAGCTGTGATTTTATTTCGTCAATCTTTACGATTCATTCGAATTACTGGTTATACTGAAGGTCAACACGTATAGGATTGTTTAGGGGAGACCGAAGCAAGTTAGAAGACGACAAATTTGAGACATTCATCGAAAACATCGTAAAAAGAACTTCGTCAAATTTATTGGACTGTGGATTGTTCCTGAACTTCTCTATTCAAACTTTGGAATTTCTTCGTGGGACCAAATTCACTCCCTAGACTGGAATTTTGAATTTCTGATCTGGACTTTTGGATTTTCATTCTGAATCATATTATTAGACACAGGCCAGTACCATTTTGCATTGTAATTAACTTTGAAGGTTGAAACTGAATATCTATCATTGTTATTATATAATTTATGTTATATCTGTTACATATATAATACTTTATTGTAATAAATTATATAAGCTGTTATCTGTGTCTTTCTGTTGCATTCAGTCCACATAAAAAAAATGTAACAAAGACCAACATGAAACACATGACTATTGGCACTACTTTGACACATCTTTAAGTAACCAAGACCAGCATGAAACACATGACTATTGGCACTACCATTTTACATATCTTTAAGTAACCAAGAAAAACATGAAACACATGACTATTGGTACTATTATTTTAACATATCTTTAAATAAGCAAGACCAACATTAAACACACAATTATTGTCACCACTATTTTAACATATCTTTAAGTAACCAAGACCAACATGAAACACATGACTATTGGTACCACTATTTTAACATATCTTTAAGTAACCAAGACCAACATGAAACACACGACTATTGGTACCACTATTTTGACATATCTTTAAGTAACCAAGACCAACATGAAACACACAAATATTGACACCACTATTTCAACATATCTTTAAGTAACCAAGGCCTACATGAAACACATGAATATTGTCACTTCTACTTTAACATATCTTTAAGTAACCAAGAAAAACATGAAACACATGACTATTGGTACTATTATTTTAACATATCTTTAAATAAGCAAGACCAACATTAAACACACAATTATTGTCACCACTATTTTAACATATCTTTAAGTAACCAAGACCAACATGAAACACATGACTATTGGTACCACTATTTTGACATATCTTTAAGTAACCAAGACCAACATGAAACACACGACTATTGGTACCACTATTTTGACATATCTTTAAGTAACCAAGACCAGCATGAAACACACAAATATTGACACCACTATTTCAACATATCTTTAAGTAACCAAGGCCTACATGAAACACATGAATATTGTCACTTCTACTTTAACATATCTTTAAGTAACCAAGACCAACATGAAACACACAATTATTGTCACCACTATTTTAACATATCTTTAAGTAACCAAGACCAACATGAAACACATGACTATTGGTACCACTATTTTAACATATCTTTAAGTAACCAAGACCAACATGAAACACACGACTATTGGTACCACTATTTTGACATATCTTTAAGTAACCAAGACCAGCATGAAACACACAAATATTGACATCACTATTTCAACATATCTTTAAGTAACCAAGGCCTACATGAAACACATGAATATTGTCACTTCTACTTTAACATATCTTTAAGTAACCAAGAAAAACATGAAACACATGACTATTGGTACTATTATTTTAACATATCTTTAAATAAGCAAGACCAACATTAAACACACAATTATTGTCACCACTATTTTAACATATCTTTAAGTAACCAAGACCAACATGAAACACATGACTATTGGTACCACTATTTTGACATATCTTTAAGTAACCAAGACCAGCATGAAACACACAAATATTGACACCACTATTTCAACATATCTTTAAGTAACCAAGGCCTACATGAAACACATGAATATTGTCACTTCTACTTTAACATATCTTTAAGTAACCAAGACCAACATGAAACACATGACAATTGGCACTACTATTTCAACACATCTTTAAGTGACAAAGACCAACATTAAACACACAAATATTGTCACTACTATTTTAACATATCTTTAAGTAACCAAGACCAACATGAAACACATGACTATTGGCACTACTTTGACACATCTTTAAGTAATCATGACCAGGATGAAACACATGACTATTGACACTACTATTTTAACATATCTTAAAGTAACCAAGACCAGCATGAAACACATGACTACTGTCAATACTATTTTAACATATCTTTAAGTAACTAAGACCAACATGAAACACACAAATATTGGCACAACTATTTTAACATATCTTTAAGTAACCAAGACCAACATGAAACACAGACTCTTGGTACTACTATTTTAACACATCTTTAAGTAACCAAGACCAACATGAAACATGACTATTGGTACAACTATTTATCATATCTTTAAGTAACTAAGACCAACATGAAACACACAAATATTGGTACTACTATTTATCATATCTTTAAGTAACCAAGACCAACATGAAACATGACTATTGGTACTACTATTTATCATATCTTTAAGTAACCAAGACCAACATGAAACACATGACTATTGGTTCTACTCCTGTTTAATTTTCACATTACTCCATCACCAATAATCACAGTGACTTCTGTTTACCTGATGGACTTCAGAAGGCTGTAAAATGTTATGCAGTCATACTGGGTCAAGTAGCTAGAAACAAGAAAAAGTAACAAGTTAATGTTAAGGATAGTTCATGGTTCAAGATGATTGATAGATTAAACTGTGTTACATAACACCTGATCAGAAGATTAAACTGTGTTACATAACACCTGACTGGAAGATTACACTGTGTTACATAACACCTGATCAGAAGATTAAACTGTGTTACATAACACCTGATCAGAAGATTAAACTGTGTTACATAACACCTGATCAGAAGATTAAACTGTGCTACATAACACCTGATCAGAAGATTAAACTGTGTTACATAACAACTGACTGAAAGATTAAACTGCTTTACACAATAACTGACTGGAAGATTAAACTGTGTTACATAACAACTGACTAAAATATTAAACTGTGTTACATTACAACAGACTGAATGATTAAACTGTGTTACATAACAACTGACTCAAATATTAAAATGTGTTACATAACAACAGACTCAATGATTAAACTGTGCTACATAAGAACAGATTGGAAGATTAAACTGTGTTACATAATTGCTAGAAGATTAAACTGTGTTACATAACAATTGTTTGGAAGATTAAACTGTGTTACATAACAATGGACTGAATGATTAAACTATGCTACTTGACAACTGTTTGGAAGATTAACTGACAAAGTTTCTTACCAGCTCTAAATGAACCCAGAAGAAAAGATTTTACACAATCTTATAACATAGTTTCATGTTAGAAAAAAATGTACAAACATTACATGAAGTTTGTTCCTGGTACTATAGTATTGATGTAAGTTTGGTTACTTGTTAACCACAATCATACAGAATCAACAGTATTGATGTAAGTTTAGTTACTTGTTAACTATAATCATACAGAATCAACAGTATTGATGTAAGTTTAGTTACTTGTTAACTATAATCATACAGAATCAACAGTATTGATTTAAGTTTAGTTACTTGTTAACCATAATCATACAGAATCAACAGTATTGATGTAAGTTTAGTTACTTGTTAACCACAATCATACAGAATCAACAGTATTGATGTAAGTTTAGTTACTTGTTAACCACAATCATACAGAATCAACAGTATTGATGTAAGTTTAGTTACTTGTTAACCACAATCATACAGAATCAACAGTATTGATGTAAATTTAGTTACTTGTTAACCACAATCATACAGAATCAACAGTATTGATGTAAGTTTGGTTATTTGTTAACTATAATCATACAGAATCAACAGTATTGATGTAAGTTTAGTTACTTGTTAACCACAATCATACAGAATCAACAGTATTGATTTAAGTTTAGTTACTTGTTAACTATAATCATACAGAATCAACAGTATTGATGTAAGTTTAGTTATTTGTTAACTATAATCATACAGAATCAACAGTATTGATGTAAGTTTAGTTAATAGTTAACTATAATCATACAGAATCAACAGTATTGATGTAAGTTTGGTAATTTGTTAACTATAATCATACAGAATCAACAGCATTGATGTAAGTTTAGTTACTTGTTAACCACAATCATACAGAATCAACAGTATTGATGTAAGTTTAGTTACTTGTTAACTATAATCATACAGAATCAACAGTATTGATGTAAGTTTAGTTATTTATTAACTATAATTGTACAGAATCAACAGTATTGATGTAAGTTTAGTTATTTATTAACTATAATCATACAGAATCAACAGTATTGATGTAAGTTTAGTTACTTGTTAACTATAATCATACAGAATCAACAGTATTGATGTAAGTTTAGTTAATAGTTAACTATAATCATACAGAATCAACAGTATTGATGTAAGTTTGGTAATTTGTTAACTATAATCATACAGAATCAACAGTATTGATGTAAGTTTGGTAATTTGTTAACTATAATCATACAGAATCAACAGCATTGATGTAAGTTTAGTTACTTGTTAACCACAATCATACAGAATCAACAGTATTGATGTAAGTTTAGTTACTTGTTAACTATAATCATACAGAATCAACAGTATTGATGTAAGTTTAGTTATTTATTAACTATAATTGTACAGAATCAACAGTATTGATGTAAGTTTAGTTATTTATTAACTATAATCATACAGAATCAACAGTATTGATGTAAGTTTAGTTACTTGTTAACTATAATCATACAGAATCAACAGTATTGATGTAAGTTTAGTTATTTATTAACTATAATCATACAGAATCAACAGCATTGATGTAAGTTTAGTTACTTGTTAACCACAATCATACAGAATCAACAGTATTGATGTAAGTTTAGTTATTTATTAACTATAATCATACAGAATCAACAGTATTGATGTAAGTTTAGTTATTTATTAACTATAATTGTACAGAATCAACAGTATTGATGTAAGTTTAGTTATTTATTAACTATAATCATACAGAATCAACAGTATTGATGTAAGTTTAGTTACTTGTTAACTATAATCATACAGAATCAACAGTATTGATGTAAGTTTAGTTATTTATTAACTATAATTGTACAGAATCAACAGTATTGATGTAAGTTTAGTTATTTATTAACTATAATTGTACAGAATCAACAGTATTGATGTAAGTTTAGTTATTTATTAACTATAATCATACAGAATCAACAGTATTGATGTAAGTTTAGTTATTTATTAACTATAATTGTACAGAATCAACAGTATTGATGTAAGTTTAGTTATTTATTAACTATAATTGTACAGAATCAACAGTATTGATGTAAGTTTAGTTACTTGTTAACTATAATCATACAGAATCAACAGTATTGATGTAAGTTTAGTTATTTATTAACTATAATTGTACAGAATCAACAGTATTGATGTAAGTTTAGTTATTTATTAACTATAATTGTACAGAATCAACAGTATTGATGTAAGTTTAGTTATTTATTAACTATAATTGTACAGAATCAACAGTATTGATGTAAGTTTAGCTATTTATTAACTATAATCATACAGAATCAACAGTATTGATGTAAGTTTAGCTATTTATTAACTATAATCATACAGAATCAACAGTATTGATGTAAGTTTAGTTATTTATTAACTATAATTGTACAGAATCAACAGTATTGATGTAAGTTTAGTTATTTATTAACTATAATCATACAGAATCAACAGTATTGATGTAAGTTTAGTTACTTGTTAACTATAATCATACAGAATCAACAGTATTGATGTAAGTTTAGTTATTTATTAACTATAATTGTACAGAATCAACAGTATTGATGTAAGTTTAGTTATTTATTAACTATAATTGTACAGAATCAACAGTATTGATGTAAGTTTAGTTATTTATTAACTATAATCATACAGAATCAACAGTATTGATGTAAGTTTAGTTATTTATTAACTATAATTGTACAGAATCAACAGTATTGATGTAAGTTTAGTTATTTATTAACTATAATCATACAGAATCAACAGTATTGATGTAAGTTTAGTTACTTGTTAACTATAATCATACAGAATCAACAGTATTGATGTAAGTTTAGTTATTTATTAACTATAATTGTACAGAATCAACAGTATTGATGTAAGTTTAGTTATTTATTAACTATAATTGTACAGAATCAACAGTATTGATGTAAGTTTAGTTATTTATTAACTATAATTGTACAGAATCAACAGTATTGATGTAAGTTTAGCTATTTATTAACTATAATCATACAGAATCAACAGTATTGATGTAAGTTTAGTTACTTGTTAACTATAATCATACAGAATCAACAGTATTGATGTAAGTTTAGTTATTTATTAACTATAATCATACAGAATCAACAGTATTGATGTAAGTTTAGTTATTTATTAACTATAATTGTACAGAATCAACAGTATTGATGTAAGTTTAGTTATTTATTAACTATAATCATACAGAATCAACAGTATTGATGTAAGTTTAGTTATTTATTAACTATAATTGTACAGAATCAACAGTATTGATGTAAGTTTAGTTATTTATTAACTATAATTGTAAAGAATCAACAGTATTGATGTAAGTTTAGTTATTTATTAACTATAATCATACAGAATCAACAGTATTGATGTAAGTTTAGTTATTTATTAACTATAATTGTACAGAATCAACAGTATTGATGTAAGTTTAGTTATTTATTAACTATAATCATACAGAATCAACAGTATTGATGTAAGTTTAGTTATTTATTAACTATAATTGTACAGAATCAACAGTATTGATGTAAGTTTAGTTATTTATTAACTATAATTGTACAGAATCAACAGTATTGATGTAAGTTTAGTTATTTATTAACTATAATCATACAGAATCAACAGTATTGATGTAAGTTTAGTTATTTATTAACTATAATTGTACAGAATCAACAGTATTGATGTAAGTTTAGTTATTTATTAACTATAATTGTAAAGAATCAACAGTATTGATGTAAGTTTAGTTATTTATTAACTATAATTGTAAAGAATCAACAGTATTGATGTAAGTTTAGTTATTTATTAACTATAATTGTAAAGAATCAACAGTATTGATGTAAGTTTAGTTATTTATTAACTATAATCATACAGAATCAACAGTATTGATGTAAGTTTAGTTATTTATTAACTATAATTGTAAAGAATCAACAGTATTGATGTAAGTTTAGTTATTTATTAACTATAATTGTAAAGAATCAACAGTATTGATGTAAGTTTAGTTATTTATTAACTATAATTGTACAGAATCAACAGTATTGATGTAAGTTTAGTTATTTATTAACTATAATCATACAGAATCAACAGTATTGATGTAAGTTTAGTTATTTATTAACTATAATTGTAAAGAATCAACAGTATTGATGTAAGTTTAGTTATTTATTAACTATAATTGTAAAGAATCAACAGTATTGATGTAAGTTTAGTTATTTATTAACTATAATTGTAAAGAATCAACAGTATTGATGTAAGTTTAGTTATTTATTAACTATAATTGTAAAGAATCAACAGTATTGATGTAAGTTTAGTTATTTATTAACTATAATCATACAGAATCAACAGTATTGATGTAAGTTTAGTTATTTATTAACTATAATTGTAAAGAATCAACAGTATTGATGTAAGTTTAGTTATTTATTAACTATAATTGTAAAGAATCACTTGTTGGCTGATATATTCACACAAACCATGTTTTTATT
Source organism: Carcinoscorpius rotundicauda (assembly GCA_011833715.1). NCBI lineage: Eukaryota > Metazoa > Arthropoda > Merostomata > Xiphosura > Limulidae > Carcinoscorpius > Carcinoscorpius rotundicauda. Next base: position 175,047,021 of record CM022392.1, read on the forward strand.
TGCAGTATCTTGAGTTTTACAAAGCAATACTTCAAATTTTGAGTCTGTTGTTCTTTAATGTAAAATAGTAAAATAAAAATTGAGATATATAAATGAAACATTTTAAAGATTTTTGCCAGTAAAAATAGTTACATCAAAATTGTGCGCAAGGTTTTCAAGTCAGCAACTAGCCGATGAGTTTTTGGACCAAGTTGGTTCCAGATCGGGTCAAGCTGAAACTTGATGATTTTATCACACGATTTGGAGATGAAGTTTTCAAGAGTCAATTCGTCAGCATCGAGCTACATTAAGACAACAAGGTAACACATTTTTATGTGTTTGATTGTGTTTAAAGCTACTCAATGTATATGAACTAGCATTCCATAATTTTAAAGTGATACACAAGAGGGAAGGCAGCTAATCAACATCACCAGTTTAGGGACAACTCTAAACAAAAAGTAGGATTTAACCATCATTTGTTTGTAAAAAAACCAACTGAGGAACCTTGTATAATATATGACCACTAAGCCTCATTCAGTTCTATAATTACAGATGATGATATATTGTATGCAGAAACTTGAGTTTGTGATGAGACACAATGCTTGATACAGAAGAATTTAAAGTTGAAATTTAGTTTAAAAATTACACATTCTGATAATTACCCCATTACTCACTCATGAAAAGCAGGCTTTATAACATTTTGATGAAGTTTTGAATATTAATACATGTAGTTATATGTTACAACATCCTGTTATTTTTACAAAGTTCGGTTAATCACATTTTCCAAGCCAAAACAAGTTTGAGTGTATTTCCTCATTAACTAGTTAAGGAAATTGTTAAATCTAACACTCTACTTCATTACTTAATATTAACAGTAAAATACTGAGGTCCCTTAATCACAGATGAAGGTAGTTCACAGAATAAGTTTGAAACAATAAAAACTTAAAGACACAAATCAACACATAAACATAAAAAACTGCTTCTGCTACCCATGATAACACCTGAAAGATACTTTTAAAAAATGTCAAATTTTCTCCACCATCCTACCACTAATATTACAAAAGACAAAGTAAATCAAACCATTAATTATTGATAAAGTAAAACAGCTGTTTTAAACAAACATTTCTTTACTATACTCCACACACACACAAATCTAAAACTCATTGGCTGTTATTAATAAAGCTCATTAGATTGTGTTATTGTTACATTAAGAAACCAGAAGCAAAATCTAAACAAATGTAAAAAACAAACCAGATACAAATGATTCTATTTAACACAGAGATAATACACTTTTTTATAAACACCTTTTAAATGACAGACATTCAAGCTAACTTTCTGATAAAGATTATGTGAAGTTTCTTAAACAAGTTCAACCATCAGCCAATGTACACAAAGTCCACCTCATTATGTCCTTATTCAACCATCAGCCAATGTACACAAAGTCCACCTCATTATGTCCTTATTCAACCATCAGCCAATGTACACAAAGTCCACCTCATTATGTCCTTATTCAACCATCAGCCAATGTACACAAAGTCCACCTCATTATGTCCTTATTCAACCATCAGCCAATGTACACAAAGTCCACCTCATTATGTACTTATTCAACCATCAGCCAATGTACACAAAGTCCACCTCATTATGTCCTTATTCAACCATCAGCCAATGTACACAAAGTCCACCTCATTATGTACTTATCTTTTATGGGCTCACATTCCCCACAAATTATAAAATAACTCTCCACTTTAATAAAAGTCCACACTCAAATCCAGTTCAGGATAATATTAAAAGCTTAACCTATAAATTAAACACTTACTTCAATACAGGGACAAATCACATGAGCTACTGTGTTCCTGGCTCGTATATATTCATAGTGACCGTAAAGTCATGTGCATTAGCAAAACAGAACATAACATAAAAATTAAAACTCATATTTGAACACATAGGAGTTATTGTTAAGTACAAAGCTACACAAAGAGCTCTCTGTGTTCTGTCCACCACAGGTATCAAAATCGAGTTTCTAGTAGTTCATTGACATACCACTGGGGACACATTTAGGACTACCTAACAAAAATAACCTATACCTTGAAACATCAAGTCCTAAGTTAACCTCACCCTATTCTTTAGAGCTTACAAACTTCTTTACAAATAAAATTATTTAAAATTTACAAATTTAAATCTCATCTGTTCCACAACAACTTTTGTTTTATCGTTACAATTACAATTTATTTAATAACTAAATAAACTACTAATTAATAACATTATAGTTGTGGTTAACAAATATCTGTGAAACACTATATTCAGATTTAGCTGAAGATGGAAAAAGTGTTATTCCAAAGTGTTCCAACCTCATATATAAAATGTATGTTTTGTCAACTATCTTCACGTTTATAATTACTTTGTTTTTATACTGTTAAGAAAACCGAGAAGAAAAAAAACAACAAAATTTGGAGTAGCCAAATCAAAAGTATCTTTTCCAAATTTTTAAATTTCAACAAATTCTTAAGTTCAGGTTGTTATCCTTTCTGGTGTCTAACTGATTCTTGGACATGTGATTTTCCTAAATAAAAATTCGATAGAGTAATTTTTCTAGCTAATACGTAAACACATTATTTGAAAACTAAAACCAGCCAACCAATAAATAACTTCTTTGTATCTGTCACAAAAGGATTAGCTTTTAACACATTTTACATTGTGAAAATCCTTACTTCTTATTGTTATATGACATACAGGAACCAGGATTAGCTTTTAACACATTTTACACTGTGAAAATTCTTACTTCTTATTGTTATATGACATACAGGAACCAGGATTAGCTTTTAACACATTTTACACTGTGAAAATTCTTACTTCTTATTGTTATATGACGTACAGGAACCAGGATTAGCTTTTAACACATTTTACACTGTGAAAATTCTTACTTCTTATTGTTATATGACGTACAGGAACCAGGATTAGCTTTTAACACATTTTACACTGTGAAAATCCTTACTTCTTATTGTTATATGACGTACAGGAACCAGGATTAGCTTTTAACACATTTTACACTGTGAAAATCCTTACTTCTTATTGTTATATGACGTACAGGAACCAGGTTCCTTTAAATACACAGCACTGTTACTTGTAGTCTGCTGAGTTAACTTACTTACACCCTAAACTAAAGTGGCCAAAAACTTATACGAATCATTTTAATCAGTATATAGAACACAATATTTTCAAAAATTCAAATAAAGAAAATGTAATGAAACTTGGTTAAATAATTTCTTGAGCACTTTATGTAAAATTTTGTTTTTATAACTGTGCTAAAATCATGCATTAAATCAGAAAGATTTTTGTCACTGTGAAACAAGACCAACCTTATTCTATTACACTTACAGTATAAAGAGTGGTTTGCAGTAGTTTCTGCACAAGGTGAATGATACTATCACTGTGAGCTAAAATAACAACATATTCACACAGCCCACTTATACCATTAGTTTGTCCTTTTGAAATGTCATGAAATACCTACTCTAACAGAACATGGTTAGAAACATCTCTATCAGAAGAGAAATAAATTATTTATTAAAAACACTTCTACTCTTAATTACAGGGATTTCCAGTTTATCAACTAACTTTACAGTAGGAGAAAAGAACATATATACCATTAAACAATGGTCCAACAACACAAATACGTATAACACTTCATAATGGACCAACAACACAAGTATGTTTAACACTTTACAATGGACCAACAACACAAGTACATACAACACTATACAATGAACCAACAACACAAGTACGTATAACACTTTACAATGGACCAACAACACAAGTACATAAACACTATACAATGGACCAACAACACAAGTATGTGCAACACTTTACAATGGACCAACAACACAAGTACATACAACACTATACAATGGACCAACAACACAAGTACATACAACACTTTACAATGGACCAACAACATAAGTATGTGCAACACTTTACAATGGACCAACAACACAAGTACATACAACACTTTACAATGGACCAGCAACACAAGTACATACAACACTTTACAATGGACCAGCAACACAAGTACATACAACACTATACAATGGACCAACAACACAAGTATGTGCAACACTTTATAATGGACCAAAAACACAAGTACATAAACAATACTTTATAATGGATTAGTAACACACCCTACGAGTTACACAAATGTAACTATATAGTTAAAAGTTACAACTGTTTTAGTTACAGCTAAGTACATAAAAGACCAATGCTGATTAATCATTGTTTTTTATACTTTATGAATCTTTAAGTTCACACAATGATGAAGTTTTATATTACACAGGTAAAACAGAGCAGTGAATGAAAGTATGAAATAAAACAAATAATAATTAACAGGAGAAATGGAACTTACTGTTGGATTAACTGGTAAGACAGGACTTACTGTTGGATTAACTGGTAAGACAAGACTTACTGTTGGATTAACTGGTAAAACAGGACTTACTATTGGATTAACTGGTAAGACAGGACTTACTGTTGGATTAACTGGTAAGACAGGACTTACTGTTGGATTCATCTTCTTAACTTCCTTCACACAAACATCCATCAACTCTAGAAGAGACATCTGTATGGCTTGCATTGAGGTTGTCATGGTTACTTGGATCTCTATGACAACAGGCTACAAAGATCAACATACGATGTACATAAATAATCCAGTAAAATACATACCGTGAAGAGACATAAATATAGAATCAAAATGCCATCCCAAGCAGGGGGTAGTCATATGAAATCAGACTACATAAAAAAATGTTTGGATATTTACCTGTTATAAGTAATCTGGTTATTAGGTTTTACATTTGTGTCTTCAATGGATATTTTCCCAGCTCCACAAACAAAAAAATTGAATACAATATATCAGTAAAAAAACCATCAGATACACTTAAGTATGATGGAACTGTTTTACACACCTTTACTTGTTCGAGAGAACTGTTTACAACGACATGAAACCTTGGCCACAGATAAAGTTGACGAACGAAAAGGTTTCTCATGACTCTCTGGACATAACAGAAGCCTCGGGTGAATGCACACGGATTAGATGACAAAGCTTTAATGAAACCTTTCTATGAAGAACACAAAGGCTCTTTTAAAAATATCATTTGATTATTTAACTCAAAACTTGTTCAGAAACCTGAAATGATTATATCAAATGTTTCAAGCAAATCACGAAGTAAAACAAAGTAGTGCTGAATATTCTCAAACTAAATCATTATTGGTTTCAGCTACAAATACACTTTTCTGATATGACATTTTAACAGATAGAAAAAATTCATTTTCCAGAGTAAACAAATTCAGATTATGTTAGTTTTGCTTGATACTTTCAAATATGGTGTTGTGTTTCCTATCTACTTACACATAAGACTAAAACCAAAGAAGCTAACTTTCCATTTGATTATAACAATTCACAAGTGAGCCTAAAATACAGAAAACTGCATAAATTTTAACCCTTCTAAAAAGTCAAGGCCAAAAAGTCATATAATTTAGCTATAAAGTTAAATAAAATGCAAATTACACATAGTTAATATCTATGGCAAAACAAACTGAAATACATACAATATAAAACTATTGTGACATATATGAATACAAAATTTAATTTTGTAATTAAATGTAATAACATTCATGCTGAATTAATTCTTTGTTCTGAGCAGCTGCACGTTTCACATGATGCAAGGTCAAGAAGACAGTGAAGTTAATCTTAAAATGTGTTCTCAAGATGGCTGCTGTGGATATTAAAACTTTAATTAAAATAAAGTCACTTTGTTATTCTTGAAGTAGGTTATACCTGTTACTGTCCTTGGAAGATGTTACTTAATACGACCTTGTGTAAGAATGTCCACAGTACTGAACTTCAACAGTTTAGATATTTAGAGGTTAACTTTCCCACCAATGTGTAATCAGAATGACTATCCACATAGTAGTGCAAATCATTCTGAGTGCATGTAATATTTCTTTAAAAAAACCTAGGAAACCTTTGAATTAATAGTATATTCTAGAATAGAATTGAATATAGTTTTGTTTGACTTTAAATACCAATTATAAAGAAGAATTTGTATTCAAACAGAAATGACTTTTGATTCCTGGTACAGTCATTCTTAGTAATAAAGTTTTATTATTTAGTAACCAAAACCTTGAACTCAAGAATGACAACGCCAGTTCCCAAAATGTTGTACCTGTTTAAATAAATATGTCTTTACTTTCAGAGCTGTAACTTATAAAACAAATTTTTGACGAGTCTAGTAGAACTTGTTCATCAGTAGTCAGTCCAAGAAACCAGTAAAATCTCCTGTCCACCAAATAAACTGTAAATGCACACACTGTTTGTGTCTTTAGTGTTGATCAAAGAGACTCCATTTTGTGTCCAATCTCATCACTTTAGTTTACATTAGCTGAGTTAATGAGAAATTTGTTACTATTTCATAATCAGTGTCTTGAGTGAATCTTCTGTTATCCAGTAAACCTATATGATATCTCAAATAAACATTCATTTCACCAGAATATACAACAGAGTGGATACATAAAATATGTTAGTTTCCTGACCAGGATTTCAACTAATTATTACAACTGCAGCACAATATCCTAACCACCAGATGACCATGGTCCAGCTCACATAAATAAAACACATTTCTCAACTTGTCTTATGTGAATAATTAAAACAACAATCATTCAGTACTTCTTTATCTTTCACTGTATAAACATTTTCACTTCATTTACACTTTAACTGTGGTTGAAACCACATCTCTGAAAGTAAACATTTATTAATAGTAGCATGAAATCCAACTGAATATCAGAAAGATATTTATCACTCACTTTGTTCTTTTGACGATACAACCTGAGAATGAAAGCTTCTTGACAAGTTTGCAAAATCCTGAAGAACACACAAAACATCTTCTTAAAAAGAACATTCTGAAGAAAACACAAAACATCTATTTAAAAGAACATTCTATATTTCATCTCGAAATCAAATCAGCAACAAACTTTGAAATATTTCAGGCAATCTGTTATCTTATGAAAACAAAACAGTTAAGAATTGATATTAGATATGTGTAACATATCAAGCAATATCTACCAACTTTTTATTTAACTTTAGTAGTTTGATGAAATATATATATACATGTACTTAAAAGTTTCTGAACTTAACTAAACTGGTTTTTCTGGCATTTCATCCGTGTTACATTTTATACAGGAAAATAAATAACAAAAACGTCTGTCTCTCAAAATTAAATTGGAATAGACAGACACACAAGTGAAATATTTTTATTTTCAACTTTATTCTTACACTTGAATAATTTGACAATATTTATATTAAGGTATTTTTCATAATAAATAAAGCTAGACCTAGAAAATGTATTTTCAAAGGTTTACAGAAAGACTACGTTAAAAATGCATCATAAATACTATAACAGAAAGTGAAAAATATAACTCCATCCAAGAAAAGTGAGGATTCACCAAACAACGAAAGTTAGATCGTGTTCAGATGAAAACATGATTCAAAATTATCTGAAGATTATTTAGATTAACTGAAGTAAAAGTAGGGCTACAACTCTAAAAATCAAGGGCAAACTGACATACTTGAAGTAATTTCATAACTTACTTGTGTGCTCTATAGATTATGATGCCCGTAATGAGATCAACAGGGACTCTGCCCACCAGCATGTCTACTACCAGGATGCGAGAGGTGATAAACACTGTCCCTCCTTGCATGTAAAGTTCATAGCTGTAAAACAACCAACAGTGTCACTGTTAAAAAATCAAACTATTAATAGCTTATGTACAGTACTGTCACAAATTCATGTTGTAACACAGTGAGAAATCACACTAGTTTTATATTACTGTAACACAGTGAGAAATCACACTAGTTTTATATTACTGTAACACAGTGAGAGATCACACTAGTTTTATATTACTGTAACACAATGAGAAATCACACTAGTTTTATATTACTGTAACACAATGAGAAATCACACTAGTTTTCTCATGAAATCAAGTTTTATATTACTGTATCACTACATGAAAAATAAAGCCACTAATATTCCTTATATAATTTCATCATGAACCATGTTTGCTATTCACCACAGTGAAAAGGTAAACATGTATATACAATTATCAATTTTAATACTTTTTAAAAGTACAAAACATTTTATATAACTCTTCTAGAACATTTGGAAAATGTGTTTGTGTGCATCAAAACATTCAAGTCTATATTTAATGTAACAATTATTGATTTTTACGAGTTTAAATCTGATTTTACAATGCAAGAGTTTAACAAAGCAACCAATTCATTCATTGGTCCATCTGTTGAAAAAAACATAAGAGAGAAATAGCATTACCGATCATTAACTCCACATTCTGAAGTTATAACTTTAGGAAGTGGTTGGACATCTTCAGCTTTGAGCTGTTCAAACACAAATTCCTATAGTACAAAATAAAATTTAATATCAAAAGTCATCTAATTTTGTAGTTACCAGACAATCAGCTTCTAATGAGAAACAAACGGTAACTGAACTTAACCCTTTCTTAACCAACAAGAAATATGTGTGTAGAAAAAAAGAATTGTTTGGATTCCCTGATTTTGTTTACACAAACTTACTTAGCTGTTTATTTAAACAAATATACACATACAACAATGTTCAACAACCTAACCGTTTGATAACCTCTTTTATCGTGAGAAAGGTTTTATTTAAATTTTGTACAAACCTTCTCAAGGGCTATCCACACTAGCCGTACCTAACTTTGTACAAACCTTCTCAAGGGCTATCCACACTAGCTGTACCTAACTTTGTACAAACCTTCTCAAGGGCTATCCACACTAGCTGTACCTAACTTTGTACAAACCTTCTCAAGGGCTATCCACACTAGCCGTACCTAACTTTGCACAAACCTTCTCAAGGGCTATCCACACTAATCATACCTAACTTTGTACAACCTTCTCAAGGGCTATTGTTATGTAAATGCTGTGTAAATGTTTTGTAAACGACATGTCGTGTTGTATTTAAATTTTCATTTCTATTATTTATATTTCCATATTTATATTATTGTTTCAAAGTTTAAACCAATAAAAAATATGTTGTTATTCATTTAAAATAACATTTAGAAATTTCTAGAATTAGGTAGATCAATCAATTGACTATAAATGGAATGTGGCAGCCTAGTGTCTAGACGACAAGTCTCGTACAAGAACGGACATACGCATATTGCTCTGGAGTTCTGTAGAAGTTACGCGATTGTTCGAGAAGCCTAGGCCTACTAATATATAAAAAGCCGAAGATGCGAGAAAAAGAAGAGTTATTAGTTTTTATTCGAAGAAAAGAATAAGAAGAGTCAGTCATTCGTTTGAGAAAGATTAAGTGTTTGCTGTGATTTTATTCAACTTGAATTTGTGATCAGAGCTAGATCTACAGAAACTGTGATTTTGTCTCGTCAATCTTTGTGATTCATTTGAATTACTGGTTGTGCTGAGAGTCAACACGTACAGGACTGTTGAGGGGAGACCAAAGCGGAAAACGAGAAGTTGAAACATTCATCTAAAACACCATAAAAAGAACTTCGTCATTCTCCATTCAAACTTCGAAATTTCTTCGTGGGACCAAATTCACTCCCTAGACTGGAATTTTGGATTTCTAATCTGGACTTTTGGACTTTCATTTTAGATCATATTATTAGATACAGGCCAGTGCCATTTTGTGTTGTAATTAACTTTGAAGGTTTGAACTTAATATCTGTCATTGTTGTTATATAATTTATGTTATATCTGTCATATATATAATAGCTTATTGTAATAAATTATACAAGTTGTTATCTGTGTCTTTCTGCTGCGTTCAATCCACAAAAAAAAAAAAAACGTAACACTATCCACACTAGCCGTACCTAACTTTGTACAAACCTTCTCAAGGGCTATCCACACTAGCCGTACCTAACTTTGCACAAACCTTCTCAAGGGCTATCCACACTAGCCGTACCTAACTTTGCACAAACCTTCTCAAGGGCTATCCACACGAGCTGTACCCAATTCAAAAGTTACAGGAGTTGCAGCTAGTTAACATTAACTGTCAACTAATTTTGTCCAATACAGGGATTGACCATCACAATGTGATGATTCTACAGCTAAAAATGTAAATATGTTCACAGTTACTTTGCATCCAATTTAGTGAAGTAAGTAATACATTTTTAAGTGTAGCACAGTTTATATTATGTCTAAGAAACATCTTTACTAAGTCCAACTTGATAACATAGAATCTATCACAGAACAACTGTTGTCTACATCACTTCATGGACAGCATCACATTTACTTATAAGGTTAATTTTCACTGGGTTTGCTGAACATGGAAGATATTTATGGTGTATTTTATACAGAAACTCATTGAAACATACCAGTTAAATGACTTTTGGCTAATTAACTAATTAGTTTACGTATATCTCAAACTATCATTCTGTGTGTTCTCACCTCTTCATGTGTACAAGTTCCCAGAATCAGAACCAAGTTCTCGGGACGACTGTGTATTTTAATTAGGTTTGCAAGTACTCGTTCAATACCGAGACCTCTGTAACATTAACATAAACATCTGAGTGAATGTTACTGCTACAGACAAAATATAAATTAGTAGCCACGTTACAACTTTCTAGATTTGTAGTAAACCTTCCAGACTATCAAAGGAAAAAGCTTATAAAGATATTACTTTAAAACCTTGTACTGGTCATATTTAAAGTACTGTTGGAATTATATGAAAGAAATGTCAATACAGTCTATTCAATACATACCAGAACTGTTACACCATATTTATTGTATATCACCATTTGTTATAACATAAATAGTGATTTCGTATTCAAACCAACAGAACCTTGATCACTTTATAACTGTTTGTTTGTTTCTTTCCAGTTAATACACATAATGCTTTTACCTGTTCTGTCCTTATTATGAACTATTAAATATGAACTGACCTAGCAATTTATATCTGTACAATGAACTGACCTAGCAATTTATATCTGTACAATGAACTGACCTAGCAATTTATATCTGTACAATGAACTGACCTAGCAATTTATATCTGTACAATGAACTGACCTAGCAATTTATATCTGTACAATGAACTGACCTAGAAATTTATATCTGTACAATGAACTGACCTAGCAATTTATATCTGTACAATGAACTGACCTAGCAATTTATATCTGTACAATGAACTGACCTAGCAATTTATATCTGTAAAAAGTGTTCAAGAATACTGTATTTTACATCTTGTAAAACGCACTTTCTTCTTTAAAAATACGTTGGAAAATCCACATACATCTTTCAAGACAAAAGTGATGGGTTAAGGCAAGAGGTGAGTTTAATATCTGCTCAAAATGGCCTCGTACAGATTGTAATCTCATTACTTACCAATGACAAGTATTTTCAATGTCATAAAACATTCAATTCAACTAATATTATCGATATACTGTGAATAATATGATTTATTTACTCAGTAGATTGAAAAAACATCAAGGCTGTCTTAAGATGTTGGTTGCTGAGTCAAAATATTTTTTTCTTAGAATTGTCTTTCCAAAATTAGGGTGTGTCTTAAGACATAGCATCTTACAAAGCGTAAAATACTGTAAATTTCATCTCAAATTTAATGAGATTACAAAAACATGACGAAGAACAAACACATATGTACAAACTACAAGTACAAAATGTTACTTTGTACATTGACATCTTAATGCAAATTAATAAGAATCATTTATTTTTTCACCAAATGAATATGTTTCTCTTACTCCAAAGAAGTAATCTAATTTTATAAAAAACACAAGACAATCCTTCATTATCATGGAAGTTATAAAATAAATATGTCGACTTACTTTGCTGTTATAACTAAACCATCTTCTTCTTCCAGTTTCAACATCAACTCACTTTCAAACTGCAACAACTCCATAACTGTTTTCCAATATTTAACAAACAGCACACATTTGTTTTATAAATCTGAAAAAAAGAATCTTTGAAAAGAATAATAATTTATTTCTAACCAAATCTTTATATTTTACCAAAAAGAATAAAGAAACTGTTTTAAAAGTTAACTCACTGGAACATATATACACTGAAACTTCATAACTCAAGCACTGTTCGTGTATATTTTATTATCCAGAAAATAGAACAAGTTACTCTCACCACACCAAGAAACAAAATACTGCATGAATTCTGGGATCCATCTTCAGTTCCTCATTCCTGTAAATAAGTAATTATTTTACCAACTGCCACATATTTCTTTAGCAACTTTTTTAACAAGCTCTAGAGACATGAAAAACTACCTTATGACTGGATATCTGTTATTCGTAAGAACAGAAACAAGAAAATTCTATCAAATCATAGACTAATTTCTCTCATTTCACAGGTGGATAACTTACTGGAGAAAGTTATTAGAAAAAGGATAACTGACCAGCTTCAAAGATTTAGTATAATTTCAAACTTGCAACATGATTTTGTACCAGGAAAACCATATCTTACTAATTTAACCTTAGAAGTCTGGACATTCCAATATGATGAGAGTGAAACACTTATTTAACTGACACCTTAGAAGTCTGGACATTCCAATATTATGAAAGTGCAACACTTATTTAACTGAGACCTTAGAAGACTGGACATTCCAAAATGATGACAGTGCAACACTTATTTAACTGAGATCTTAGAAGACTGGACATTCCAATATTATGAGAGTGCAACACTTATTTAACTGAGACCTTAGAAGACTGGACATTCCAATATGATGACAGTGCAACACTTATTTAACTGAGACCTTAGAAGACTGGACATTCCAATATGATGACAGTGCAACACTTATTTAACTGAGACCTTAGAAGTCTGGACATTCCAATATGATGACAGTGCAACACTTATTTAACTGAGACCTTAGAAGACTGGACATTCCAATACGATGACAGTGCAACACTTATTTAACTGAGACCTTAGAAGTCTGGACATTCCAATATGATGACAGTGCAACACTTATTTAACTGAGATCTTAGAAGACTGGACATTCCAATATGATGACAGTGACCCACTTGATGTTATATTTCTTGACTTTAGTAATTAATTCTGTCCTTACCATTACTGTCATTACTATTAATTTAATTAAAAGAGTATGTTATTGCAGGAAATACCTACAACTGGACTGAAGCATATCTCATTAACAGATTGCAATACATGGGGTAAAGTCAGTATGGTAGAAGGTTATTAGCAATGTCCTCAAGAACCTTGTTGGCTATATTCATGAATAATCTACCTAATAATATCAAATCATCACGTACAAATATTTTAGATGATTCTAAAATATATAATTCAGTTAGAACTAAAGACCAGATTGAAAAATCAAAGTCCAATGTCAAGTTATAAAAAGTCAGTCATAGGAGTGGATGTTGAAATTCTAGTATCATATTTCAGAAGTTACCAGGAAGGCCAACCAAACCCTTCGAATCATAAGATCTTCCTTTGAATTTCTGGATTCTGAGACATTTTTGATATAAGACCTATGTTAGGTTACATTTGGAGCATGCTGTACAGTATTGGTCACCACACCTTAAAAAAAATATACTGGAAAGAGTGCACAGAAGAGCCACAAAACTAGTTTCTGAGCTAAAGGTTAAAACATATAGAGACTGAAGAGATTCAATATAAGTACTCTGTAGGAGAGTAGAAATAATGGAGACCTTTATGATTATCAAGGGAATTGAAAAAATACAAATACCAAAAAATTAATTATAATGAATCTAAGGGACCTAGAAAAAAAAAACATTGTAATAAGGAAATAAGAAAAAATGCCTGTACACAAAAGGTAGTAAAGAAATGGAATGAAATAGTCAATTACAATAAATATACTCTGGAACTGATGTTGGTGAATGTTTTCAAGAATAAATATGAAAAATGTAAGAGTTGTTAATTCCAAACATCTAATGATTAAAACACATCAGTATAAATAGAAATAAACACTAAACTGTTATTACTGAAGAGGTAGCTAACAACCACTAACAAGTGCACTCAAACCTGTGATAATTATTATATGAATTTTTCTGATAAAATTTTCAGTATTGTATTCCAGAGATACAATAGTATTCCTTAAGTTTCCTAGAGATATTAAGATAAAAATTCTTGATGTCAGATTAAGTATTCCCCCTCAACTGTAACAGTTATTATTTCCAACTTTTTGTTTCATTATAATGTCCTCAGAATGTTGTCAAAAATGGGTAAAGAATATTTAAGGTAGACAAAGTTACACATTTTAAATTAATGAACACTTAAGTAACACAATACCATCTGTTGTATTAAGGTTGCTTTTCCATCAAAAGTATCAAATACCAAACTGTGTGTGGCCCCTCCGTATTCATAAAATTAACCACATATTTATATTTCACAAGAATAGTGTAAACTATGAATTTATAAAAACCTTAATTTAATAAGAAAAAGAAACAACCCAAATCATGCTCATTGTTGTTAGTCATTTACTTTGGAAATGGTATCAGTAAGAAATGTTTTAAATGTACGAATAGGTAAATAGTAGCTACACTGTACATATATCTGCCATGTATCTCAATGCTTGTGGGAAAAATGGAAATATAAGAAACAGTGAGCAGTACCCTGATTTTGCTACAATAACAACATGTTGAATTATTTAAGTTAAATCAAGCATGTTTCAGTATAACTTAACATGGTGTTCTACAATAAACATTCCATCAGGAACAATACACGGATAAAAACAATAATTTAAAGACTGGTAAAGTATAGTGACGCTGGTATAGAGTTAAATGTGTTACTGTCACGTTTGAAAGTGCATAATACATAGAACTTACATCAAATATTGATAAAATACGACTTTTTGCTTTTATGTAACCTGTTTCTCTTTACCACTAGTAATACTGTTCCTGTGAATTTTTTATATACGAGTTTCATCTGTATGTACCTTAACTCTTAAATACGCCATATATGTTGTTTTTTTTTACATTTGAATTCTTATAACCGCTTTACTACCCAAATGTTTATGGTACTTGTACTAAGGAAATAACAGATACCGAGTACACTACGATATCTAGTACTGCTACTACAGTAATCTAAATTTGAACATCCAAAAACTCTCAATCACAAGATCCAACAGGGTAAACTTACATTAAAAATTATGTCTCGCTTGTCGTGCATTTTACATACAAAATTTAAACAAAAATTTTAAAAGTTCGCAAGCATAGTACGTTTAAGTATCGTAGTGATGAACATAAAAAAACATTAAGCCATTTTGCAAAGCCACACTACCGACACCTACAAAAAGATTTAAAAATCAAACTGTATTAAATTCGAGGCAAAACGACTGTTCATAACAGCTCTTATTATTTCCTATTTCCTAAGTATAATTATTATGTAATGTCTTAGCAATAAATGAAATAGAGTGCAAAATCGTATTATATCCTTTAAAGGAAACAAAAATGTGTCCATATACATTCACTTAAAAAGATAAAGCCAAAAATGTACTCATTTTTATTTTCTAGCATTTAAAACTCAATAATACCCATATATATTATAATAGCATGTTTTATTTTTGGCAGAATCTTCTGGATTATTTAATAAAAGTTGCATGTGTGTGCATTTTCTTATGTTAACGCCACATCAGGCTATCTGCTGTGTACAAGAGGAATCAAGCCACTGATTTTAGCGTTATAAATCCAAAGACTTGCTGTTGTCATAGAAGGTGAAAAATTATGCGAACTTCGGTTCTTGTAACGATAGACAATTTATTTATTTATTGAATAAACATTTTTTAAAAACACGTTTATTTGTGGACCTACTTTCATAAATGAACTTAACAAAACTAACTTTAAATTCGAAATTTGAAAAAGTTAAGTTAAGCCTAATTTGTTTGTTTTGGAACTTTGCACAAAGTTATTCGAGGGTTATCTGTGCTAGCCGTCCCTAATTTAGCAGTGTAAGGCTAGAGGGAAGGCAGCTAGTCATCACCACACACCGCCAACTCTTGGGCTACTCTTTTATCAACGAAAAGTGGGATTGACCGTAACTATATAACGCCCCCACGGCTGGGAGGGCGAGCATGTTTGGGGCGACTCGGGCGCGAACCCGCGACCCTCGAATTACGAGTCGTGCGCCTTACTGTATTTATATTCTGCATTCTTAATACATACAAACTTTCTAGATCTTATCTCGTTTTCCTCTAATAGACAAACATTCAAATTAAAATATTTAAAAAATATAGTCTCATAACATCTATAAATGTTATTATTCTTTTTAAACCATGTGTCAAAGAGATATTAAAAATTAATGTAACAAACACGTTATTACATTTTGGAAAAGCCCAGCATGGCCATGTCGTTAGGGAGCTCAACTCGTAATCTGAGAGTAACGGATTCTGATCCCCGTCACACCAAACATGTTCCTCCTTTCAACAAGAAAGGTCTTATAATGTGATGATCAAAGATGATAAAAGAGTACCCCAAAAGTTGGCGATGGGTGGGGATGACCAGAGGCATTTCCCCTAGTCTTACGCTGTCCAATTAAGGAAAGCTAGTTCAGATAGCCCTCGTGTAGTTTGTGCAACATTCAAAACAAATAAACATTTCAAAAAAAGTTTCATCCTCTGAACTATTCGCACAGAAATTATTTCTTTGTTAGTTTCACAATTTTTGAAAAAAGCTACACAAAGACTAATTACCCAAGCTATCTCAGATTTTAAATAGATAGATTTAAGAAAAGGCAGCTAGCCAACAGTACTCATTGTAAGCTATTTATCTACTCTTATCCTAGTGGGGTTTGATTGTTATTCTTGTAGCTGTGTTACAGAGCGATACTATATTAGCTATCCCCTTAATTAATACATATTTTTTTCAAAATTTTTGTTTTTACTTAAGTTCAACTTGAACACAGGAAGCCACCCAATAAAAACATCGAATATTTCTAGTTTTTGGTTCTACCAGGGATTCAGCTCACTAATTGGCAATTAATCCATTTTTCTTGCATTATAGATAACTTGTGACGTCCGGAGATAATGATATCTTTTCTGTTGAGGAATCGTGTAACGGTGCGAGTTTTTCATGCAGTGGATGAAGGTTATGTGGTTGAGAAAAAAAATATAAACATCATTATGAGGTAAGGTACATTTTGGCATCTTTCTGACTTGAAATTTGCAACTGCTTTTTCGTAAGATATGATGTAAATATTGTTATAATTTTCACTTTAATTTCATTTTAGATTTTGTTGTGCTAGGGTTTGTTTTACTTTATTGAAGTAGTTTAGTTTTGTATTTTTATCTCACTGGGAAGTGGTATGCGCACCTCTGGAATGGTGAAGAAAAAAGACATCTAAGGTTCCATTTCGCTTCTTTCTCTCTTCAGTCCAACAGTACAAACATACTTTTACTTGGTTTGTTTCAGCGTTGCATTTTGTCTGTCTATTTCCCTTATTAAGTGTTGTAGTTTGCAGTTTTTTTTTATTTTGAATTTGTGTTTAAGACAAACTCGTTTAGGGCTCGTATCTTGTTTTTAATATCCGTCTCATCACCTCCATTTAAGAGCCACAACTCCTGTTATTTACCAGATCCACGTACCAAAATATATCACATATCATACTCAAAGCCTTAAAACGCAGAGTGCATCTTTGTGGCAATGAGATGGAAACAATTAATCATTGGATTCACTGTCAGTGTATAGTAACCACTGATCCTCTTCTGATCTTGACAGAAAACCTATTTATGTACCAATTTTTAGCTAACTATTTATCTGTTAATTATAACGTAATCTAGTAAGTCTCTGACTATTTTACAGCATTTTGGATACTGATTATGAACCTTCGGATTCACAGACTTCGATACAGTAACCACAAGACCACAGTGTAATGCATTTTTCAAGACGGTAAGCCTAAGTTTCATTCTTTGTACAAAAGTAAATATTCTTAAACATGGTAAATTTCTGAAGGTTCATGGTTTGATTATATTTATAACAAAAAACAGTACCTAAATAACAATAGTATCTTGTCCGTCTTCATTAGTGCATCACAAGATATTTCACAGAAGTTTGTCGTCTTAGTCGCAGTAGAGTTAGGTGATGCAAACAAGTCCAGTTTTTACATCTTACAAACAAATGTCTAATTTGTTAGGATGTGATAGTAGAGTTGGGTGATAGGACAAGTAAAATTTCAGTTGATACATCTTATAAATATCGAATTATATGAAGAAAGCAGGTTTAACTTTATGAAAACAAATTAAATAATTCTCCGTATCACATAAACGACAAATTATTAAAATGACCACAGACGTTTATTTATTATTAAATTAGGCTTACAACACAAATATCTGTATTTTGCATTTTGTTTCTTTAACGTAGAGTTTGCATTGAATTTTAAATACCTTTACAGTTCACATATATATATATAATTATTTTTCACATAGATATTTGATTTCTTTGAAATGCAACAGTTGTCAGGGACTTTGAATGTTAAAACTAGTAAAACAGAAATTTGCGGTATTTGATTAATATATTTTAAAAATTATTTTAAATATATCAGGTAATCCTTTAAGTGATGTCCAATTTTAGGTTCAGACAAAGAAAAAGGATTTCAAACGGTTTTAATTTAATGTAATTAATAATGTACTTTCCATTATTATTAATTACTTCCTGCCAACGATTCACAAGCTCTCGAATACCACTTCTATAAAATTCTTAGCATTTGGAGGAAAAGAATGAAGAAAAAGTAGTTTTGACATCTTCATGTGTTTCAAGCTCTTTTCCATCAAAATAGTTTTGCAAACTTTAAAATAGATTGTAATCAGATGGGACAAGATCTGGAGAATAAGGAGGTTATGGAAATTTTTCCCAGTCTAGTTTTCCAATCTTTACAGATATGATCCTTGCTGTATGGACCCGTGTATTATCCTGGTGAAACATAACACCTTCACGACTGATCAAAGCTAGGCCTCTTTTCTTTCAGTACAACATTCAAATTTTCTAACTGTTGACAACAGAAGTCTGATGTAATCGTTACACTGAGTGGCAGCAACTCAAAGTGGATCACACCAACAATATCCCACCAAACGTTTAACAAGACTTTCTTAGGGTGGAGGTCCATTTTCGGCTGTGTTTTAGCCAGTTTACCTGCACTGAGTCATTGTCTGCGGCGCTTAACAGTTTTATAATATATCTAATTTTCGTCTCTAGTCATTAACCTGCCAAAAAGAAGACTTACGTTCACGAGAGTGCAGAGAAATGCAAATGTCCACTCTTGCTCTAAAGTTGGCTTTTGTCAAATCATGGAGGACCCATTTTCCAAGTGTTGACACCTTTCCAAGCTGTTGCAGATAACGGTGAACTTTCGAATGGGTTGAATTAAGCTTCTGTGCTAGTTCTTCAACTGTTACAGCACAATCTTCATCAAGTGTAGCTCGGTATGGCCAAGCGTGTTAAGGCGTTCGACTCGTAATGCGAGGGTCGCGGTTTCGAATCCCTCTCGCACCAACATGCTCACCTTCCCAGCCATGGGGGCGTTATAATGGCACGGTCAATCCCACTATTTGTCGGGAAAAGAGTAGCTCAAGAGTTGGATGTGGGTGGTGATAACTAGCTGCCTTCCCTTTAGTCTTACAATGCATAAATAGGGACGGCTAGCGCAGATAGCCCTCAAGTAGCTTTGCGCGAAATTCAGAAACAAGTCCAAAACTCTACTCTTTAAAATAATTCTCACGAAAAAATAAAGTCCTATCTTTTTTAATTTTAAAATTCAGGGAAAATTTGCTTAATACTCTCATTTAAAAAAAAAATGTTTGTTATGACGATTCTAGTGAAATCCAAACTCTGATTGATGCAGATGATTCTGTGAACGCGGAAAGTTTTGTGAACGTTAACAAGAATGTTTTAACAGAAACTGATGAAATTGATTTAAAATCTATAAAAGAATCACAAGATGGTAACAGTGTGAGAGATTTAGAAGATAAACAAAATGGAAGAGATAGTGAGGAAACAGAAATTCCCACTTCATCGCAAGTGTTAAGTTACATTAATTCTATCAAATGGTATGTAAAAATGAAAAGAGTAAATGAACTTCGTGAAAAGGCCGTAGAATTGGCGTTTTTTTAACTGCACGAGAAAGCCCATTAAGAGAACGAAACAGTTGAAATTGGACACTTTCTTCAAATAAATTTGATTAAGATTTTGTGTACTAATGTATATTTTGAATGTCCATTTTTGTTCTTATTCTGATAAATATAACATAAACAGTATAACAACTTTATTCACAAAATTACTTCCCTGAAGTCAAGCAAGTGTAACGTTCTGCTAAAAATATATATATAATTAAGGAAATACATGTTCACTGTGTCTTAGCCGGAAAGTTGACTCGGACCTGTGCGATTCCGTTTCAGACAGGTTTTAGTATACACAAAAAATTGCATGATTTATTCCTAACTTCACTTTGATTTCAAATTCAAAATAAGAAATGTGAAATAATTGACAAATCTTTATGTTACGTAATTTGCATCACGGATTTTAAGCCTAATTATACTCGTAACACGTGTTCATAACTCCGAGTATAATGTAAGTTATACGTGCATTAAATATATAATAGTAGTGATTATAAACATGTTATTAAAAAATTATAATGGCCTGGCATGACCAAGCGCGTAAGGCGTGCGACTCGTAATCCGAGGTTCGCGGGTTCGAGCCCGCGTCGCGCTGAACATGCTCCCTCTCCCAGCCGTGGGGGTGTATAATGTGACGGTCAATCCCACTATTCGTAGGTAAAAGAGTAGCCCAAGAGTTGGCGGTGGGTGGTGATGACTAGCTGCCTTTCCTCTAGTCTTACACTGCTAAATTAGGGACGGCTAGCACAGATAGCCCTCGAGTAGCTTTGTGGGAAATTCCAAAACAAACAAACAAAATTACAATAATATGCACATGTATATTTTAGTGAAAATAAATAGTAAAATAAGTAAAATAATAAGGGAGAACTGTGTTAAAAACAGTAAATCCAAACCTTTGACTCATATAATTTGTTATTTTAACCCAAAAAGAAGCTGAAACAAAAACAAATTAAATGAAAAACACTGCACCAACTAAAAAGATTCCAGGGAACAAGCTGCTGCAATGTGCGATTATAAAATGTACCCCAAGTTTTTGAGATAAGTGCGGAAGTAGGACCCACATAGCGGTGGTGATACACCTTCTATCAGTCTTAACCTTCATTCGCCAGTCTCACAAAAGAAATAAAGAAAGAAATGGATATATAATTAGAAATAAAAAATTAGGAGAACGAGAAGTCCCACATCTATATTGCCCTTCATTGACTGCAGACAGTTGTGGGAAGGTGACTGCTCTCTCAAGTAAAAAAAAATTAATTGAAATAAAAATTAAAGAAATAAAATACTACCGTTTGGGGATAAGTATGATAAAAACTTACCTCTTGATGTTAGCTCTCCAGCCTCCAATATGGTAGAAAGGTACTAATTGAAAGCACAGCAAACGAACTACACTAGCATGAAGTGTCCCCTCCAGCTGTCCAAACTATTATAGCTCCCAACCACCTCCAATTTTATTAAGTCTACTGTGACTATCATGTTCTAAACAAGTCTTTACACGCAGTAAGGTGTACATTTTCAGCCACCTCCGAAACCTAGG
Organism: Carcinoscorpius rotundicauda; assembly: GCA_011833715.1. NCBI lineage: Eukaryota > Metazoa > Arthropoda > Merostomata > Xiphosura > Limulidae > Carcinoscorpius > Carcinoscorpius rotundicauda. The sequence goes on from CM022392.1 coordinate 175,068,657, forward strand.
GTACATTTTATAATCCCACATTGTAGCTCGATACAGCGTGTTTTTTTTTGTTTGTTTAATCTGTTTTTGTTTCGATTTGTTTTTGAGTTAAATGTGTGTGTGTGTTATTTAAAGTTTCGAACCTCGTAAATAGATTTGCGCATGATAAAGAAGTGACATAATATTATAAAACATCGTGTAATTTATATCACAATTGATTTGGTTTACTTGGAATTTCGCATAAAGCCATCTGCGCTAGCCTTCCCTAATTTAGTAGTATAAGACTGGAGGGAAGACAGTTAATCCTTATCACCCGCCGCCAATTCTTGGGCTACTCTTTTACTAACGAATTGAGGGATTGATTGAAATGTTTTAATACCCAAACGGCTGAAATAGAGGACATGTTTGGTGGGACGGGGATTCGAACCATTGACCGTCAGATTGAAAGTCGAGCACCCTAACCACTTGGTTATGCCGGGCCACGAACTCCAGTGATCCCCCTTTTGTACAGCAGTAAGTCTACAGATTTACATCGTTAAAATCAGAGATTCGATTCACCTCGGTAGACACAGCAGATAGCCCTATGTGATTTTGCTACAAGATAAACACACACACACGCTTCCAAGGACGTAGTTTCTCCAAACAAAATAAACCCGTTCTTTAATACCTAATTTAATACATGAGTATTTTGTTTTCATAGCTAAAAAATAAAATTTAAATCAGCAGAAAATTCCAACTCTATGAAATTGTATTGTTTTATGTGTATCATATTTAATTCTGTGCATTAAATATCTGAAATTGATAAAATATTTTCTACAAATCGTACTGTTACTCTAAGTTGAAAAACATTCAAATTAAGCAATTAAATCTTTTAAGTGAATTTAAATTCAATTATTATTTAATGTCTTTATACAGTACCTAGATGGCAGCTGTGTTTTCTGCCTGACTTTATAGGTTTTTGGCCTCTTACGTAATTGCCATGGTAACCTATTTGACGCACTCAAAAACTCTCTCGCGTCATTTGTTTCATCCGTTTACCTAATAAGATGGTTTGTAATTTTTCTGTTTATAGTCTTGTTGGTAGAATAAGAATATTTTATAGTTTTTTGTTTTGTGTTTCTGAACAAAGTAATTACCTACACACTAAACTACACAATATCTAGTTTTACATTTAAAACTTTATTGGAAAAATACAATTCCATTTTGTTTTTGTTTTTTTAATGTGATCACATAAGTATCGAACAAATTACATTTGAGTGTGGAGACTAGAAAACCTACCTGTAATGAACTAACCTGGACGGGGATTCCACATCAGAGATGGTTCTAACAAATGGGTGAGGACGACGACATCTCCTGTGATTGTAGTTAGATTTGAGTTCGTTATGCAAATGTTATTGATATTATTAGAGGAGAAACTTTTAAAGCAGTGACTACTTTATATACTTGACAGCACGAAGAATTCTAAATTCTTGGGACCCGCTTATGAGCTCATCAACTTATGCAAAGAGGAAGTGCATTTGCTCAAAGTACATATTCGATAGGGGTTTTTTACATGGGAAGAAAGTTCCCCACGCTTAACCCTAAAATTAGGTTTCATGAATCTAATATCAGTGAATAATTTCACAGATCCCGAGTAGGGGACGATTCTTGGAAGTCTAGTTGCTTCAACTTACCATAACTGTTTCTTTTATTATCCAAGCTGTTAAACTGCAGAATAATGTTTTGTTCAGCCATCTACTCATCACTTATGTTGGATTCATCTTTTTAAAACTTTAGATCGATTATTGTACATCTGAAGTCAAAAATTCATTGGCAAAAATGAAATGTGTAATATAATGTAATGTATAATATTAGTTAACTACTCTTATTCTTATTCAGGTGTTTGTTTTCAGTTTGGTCTGAATTTCGCGCAAAGCTACACTAAGGATATCTGTACTCGCCGTCCTTAATTCACCAGTGCAAGACTACAGGAAAGGCAACTAGTCATCACCACCCACCGCCAACTCTTGGGCTACTCTTTTACCAACGAATAATGGGATTTATCGTAACATTATAACGCCCCCACGGCTGAAAGGTTGAGCATGTTTGGTGCGACAGGGATTCGAACCCGCGACGCTCGGGTTACGAGTCTAGTGCCTTAACCACCTGGCCATGCCGGACCCTTTTATTTAGTTGTAAGTCATTTCTAATAGCAAGTACAACTTTGTTTTCGTTTAGTATAAAGGCTACATAATGAGTTATTTGTGTTACCTATTACGGTTATCGAAACCCAATTTTTAGCATTGTAAAACTTTAGACTTACTGTTAAGCAAATACGCGGGTTACGTTTTTGTAGTCGTGGTCCATAAAACGGCTCATAGTTTGTTGTTCTTTCCCGAATACAAATTACGTCATAGTTACGTCACCTATTGAACGATTTGAGATCTAACTCAGATTTGGACTCAGGAGCTCAAACCATTTCGATTCCTTTATTTGACCATGTCCAATGTCTCCTAGATTAATTTACTCTAACCTTACCTAAAAGAATTTTTCAACTGCCGCGGCTATTGAGGGTTCCCTCTTGTCTTACACAGTTCTTGTATGTTCTGATAACTATATTTAAATAAAGGTATTTGTAGTTTTATTTATAATTATGCCAGTCAAATAATTATACATAACATATCGAATAATTTTATATTAAATGATAATAAGTTTTACTTATCGGAATTACAGTAGCTTACAAATAAATTTATTTATTATTTACAATGTTTTAGTTTTCGAAAAGCAGTCTGTTATTTGAAGACACGATTAACTTAATTTTGACGTAAAAATTGTCATTGTTTGTAGAAAAATGTAACAGAATATTTAAAGTAATCAACATTCCCAGTATTTAAATTTAAAAAGAGAGAGAATTTATTTTAGGAATTATAGTAATAATTAGTGTGGTACCGATACAAACAGATTACCAAGTATCATTGTTTCATAATGAAACAACATTCGTCTCAAATAAAATCTGCAAAGAATTTGATAATTGACTGATTTTAGAGAACAATATTTAAAAATCTAAGCTACAAAACATGCTCGAACATAATTGTGTTTGTTTTCATACAAACGTCACTTTACTTCCCATCTGTGTTGTCTGTGGAATGGCGTTCACAGTATTCAATGCTTGAAGAGCCAACCGATTGGCCAGCCGCGCTCTGTTCATTGAGTTACGATATTGCTCATGGACAACGTTGATGTATCGGCGATACAACTTGCTCTCCTCTTGTTCTTTGACTTCTTTTCGCATGTATTTTATCATCATGATTGCAATTCCAAAAGAGTAGAACAACAGAACAACGACGATGTACATAAGTGCATTTTTCTGGTTGTCTACAGGTTGGATGTCACCGTCTTCTAACTGGGTACGGTTCAAGGAAACAGGTGTCAAGTACTGTCCCATTAGCCTTATTAGGTTATGGCAGTGCAGTCGTGAAAATTCACCATCAAGCGAGTTTGTTACATTGGGCATATCCTTCTTCACTCACTAAAACGTTAAATAATATAAGATTATAATAAAACGTTTTCATTACTATGGTTAATTTTTGAAATATTGTCAGTTTAATTTAATTTTAATTAAAACCCGAGGGAGACATTTTCAATAATCAAATCATGTCCATAGCTTTGAACTGGTTAGAAGAAAAGTTTCTATGACGTTAACAAAAACCTGGTCTTACTGAATGTGTGCGCGTGACGTCATGTATTTATTAGCGGAAAGCCGAAAAGTAAACACCGCCATTTTGGATGTATCAGAGAAACAAGCAAGACATCATAATGTTGTTATTGGTAGTAGATTTCAAGATCCAGTATTTGAAATTTCAATCAGCTGTGAGGCAGGTAGTTGTATAAACCAAAAGACAAAGAATCCAGAGTTATCGTCTTACCAAAAGATCCATTATGTAATTAAAAGGACGCAGTAAAACATGCAGGTTCGAAGAATAACGATACGCCTCGGAAACTATCGTGCCATAGACTGTGCAGTTTCCATTTTATATCTGGTTAGTACTAGTATATACAACGTACATTGTCACAGTAATATTACACAGATCTATAAGTTGTGAATAGTTGGTGCTTTCAGTAATCTAAATAGTATGATATAAGCCTATAGAACTGGTGCTATGTGGAAGATCCCAGTGGGGGCTAAAATGAAGTTTTATCAAAAATATGACTTGTCAAGACAGGTGGTCTTAAAATCCAGGACTTATCTGTTTGGCTTGGGATGGCCAGGTGGGTTAAGAGCATTCGACTCACAATCTGAGGGTCGCGGGTTCTAATTCCCATCCCACCAAACATACTTGCCCTTTCAGCCGTTGGGGCGTTATAATGTTATGATCAATCCCACTATTTGTTGGTAAAAGAGTTGGCTGTGGGCGGTGATGAATAGCTGCCTTCCCTCTAGTCTTACAGTGCTAAATTAGGGACAGCTAGCGCAGATGGCCCTCGTGTAGTTTTGCGCGAAATTAAAACAAAAACATACTTATCTGTTTAAAATGTATAGTAACGTGAACTGAAGAAACTGGTGATACAAGACTAAAAAACTTAAAATGTGATGTAGAATATCTGTACCGTAAGTTTACTAATAGAGTATTAATAGGTCTAGTCACTAAAAACAACTTCGACTTACCCTCGAGTAAGCTATGTAGTTGAAAGGTTGAACGATCACTTGCTCGTAAGTTGTACAATCCGATGAAAAGAGCTTTCTTTTTCTTTAAATAAAAATGCAAAAACTTAGCAATTGTTTAATCTTTCATTTAACTTTAATATTTTCTTCGCTTATGCGATTTTAACTATATTTGTATTTTTATAATTGTAAGCTATGTAGTTGGACGCCTTATGTACTTTCTACTGTTAGATATGGTATAATTAGTCGGCTGCAAAAAATCTTGTTAGGACTAAATATTTTGATCTGTATACATTCTCAACCTGTGGAATTTTAACGTTAGTTTGTAGGCTTAACTCCGGTCTTCCGTTTCTAATATTGATTAATTTACTGGCATTTAACGCTGGTGGTATAGAATAAATATGTGTTACAGGCGACTTTTCTGCATATCATCTCATATCTAATTGCCAAGAAGTTCGTGAAAAATTAACACAAAACTAGGTGATTGGGAAGCGAAGACCACGTTTTCGCGAATGATATTTACGCCGAATATGGCCACAAATTGTTGTAGTGTTTACTTTTGATCAGATTACTGTTACCTAAACTGACACTGCGATAGGAAATTAGCTTTCGAAAACATGCCTAAAAAATAAAACTTATTCACTTTAGGACATTAAACTCCTGGAAACAACGAAAAGCTGTATACCTAATCTTCGTGATCACAATTATGTTTCAGTGTAGATATTTTCCAAATTCCTCTTAATTAGACTATGACGGATTTCAGATCATTAATTAATGGAAATTACAGTGCAGTTTTTTATCTTCGACTTTCCCGAAGGCACCATTTCCCAGGAAATTATTCGTTCAATAACAGATATTGTCATCTGGGTTAAACAATGGCAAATTAGGCCTTCCTGAAATTACAAAAAAAGAGCATCGAGAAAAACAGACCTCTTTGTAGTTAAGCATAGTTTTTATCATAAATATTAGGCCTAATCGTAAAGTGGTCAATTTTCGACGGTCATAAAATTGTTGTTTCTTAAAATGTTGATAAAAAAAGAGAGAGAGAAACTTATTTAAACAGCTCAACCAACTTCTTTGTAGCCTTTCGAATTAAATCTAGAACATTCGATACCACGTGATTTAGCCTGTCGGATGATACTTATGTTTTCCCATAGGAAAGTTTGTCACCGACCAGGAAACGTCAGGTCTCTTGATGTTAAAACTCAATAAATGCACCTTGAAACTTCGAGAGCTACATGAACTTAACGTGGAAGTTTGGAAACTCACACGAGTTGTGATAAGTAAGAGAATAGGACATTTCAAAACAGAAGTTTCACGTCTCCAAACATAACTCATTTCAAAACAGTAAAGTGTTGTTTCAAATCACTGACTCTCTCCAGTGGCTTAGCGTTAAGTCTAAATACTCATAACACTAAAACCTGAGTTCTTATATTTGTGATGGGCACAGCATAGCTAGCCCATTGTGCAGATTTGTTTTCCAATACAAATAAACAAGTAAATCTCTACTTAATATGCAGTTTAACAATAGAAATTGTCCACACCAATAACTAACATCACAAATAAGTACCACCAAACACACTATTTCAGGTTATCCAATAACTTTGATGCTGGTTTTTTTGTTTTTACCCAAAAACCTAACGTACAAAACGTAAAAACAAAACCCGTACCAAAGTTATCGGAAAACCTAACATACGAAACATAAAACAACCAAAATGATAAATATACTGCTGTTATTTTACTTATAATGTCAAATTTAAATTCCACGTTCAAATATAAAGTCACCAAACAAAAAAGTTACAGAACTTTTTAAGAGATATTCGGTTATTAAGCCAAATTTTAACGACTTGTGACAGCAGCTTTCCAAAGTCACACATATATTGAACATGAAATTCTGATGTAATTTAGTAATGTTCTATGAGCGACGGATAGAAATGATCTGTGATATTATATAACATTTTTACATCTTTCTAAAATCTTATACAAACCATATGAACAACTTACTTAATTCAATTTACTGAGCATAACCGTTGTCTAGCACATTCAGACAGCAATGTTGAAAATATATATATCCTTTTGTTTGTTTTGGAATTTCACACAAAGCTACTAATTTAGCAGTGTAAGACTAGAGGGAAGGCAGCTAGTCATCACCAATACCAACTCTTGGACTACTCTTTTCCCAACGAATAATGGGATTGACCGTCACATTATACACCCCCACGGCTGGGAGAGCGAACATGTTTAGCGCGACCCTCGGATTACGAGTCACACGCCTTACGCGCTCGGCCATGCCAGGCCATATATATCCTAAACCGAATGATTGGTTTGTTTGTTTCGAATTTCGCGTAAAGCTACATGAGGGCTATCTGCGCTAGCCGTTCCTAATTTTGCAGTGTAAGTAAGACTAGAGGAAGGGCAGCAAGTCATTACCATCCACCGCCAACTTTTGGGCTTCTCTTCTACCAACCAATAGTGGACTGATCGTAACATTAAAACGCCCCGACGGCTAAAAAGGCGAGCATGTTTTCTGTGACAAGGATTTGAAACCGCGACCCTTAGATTATGAGTTGAGTGCCGTATCCACATGGCCACGCCCAACCAAACCGATTGAAGCGAATTGTAATTGTTTATTACAGAACAACCAATATAATATAGAATGTATCATGTGTATACAATAATAAATCAGTGGCTGGATAATCAGGTTTATGACACGTATCTTAACGACGATTATATTTCACTTATGTTTCTATGTTTCAATAATAAATGCATAGCAATACATGAACTACAGACAAAAATAAAGGGTACTTTTGGTTTTGTTTAGAATTAAGCACAAAGCTACTCAATGGGCTATCTGTGCTCTGCCCACCACGGGTATCGAAACCCGGTTTTTAGTGTGTAAGTCCGCAGACATACCACTGTGCCACTGGGGGGCGGTACTTTTGGTAAGGAGTCTTGTAGAAATGAAGTATTTGGTCTTCAGTTTGTTTTCTTCTTATTTAATAAGTGTATTAAATGTATACTTTCTAATGTCGGGTGGAACTTTTTTCTTTCGCGGAGTATTCTTATTACGTGCTTCGTTTTTATTTTGTATTATATCGTCTATACACGGTTTCTCAGCTGTATTACGGCTAGTAATCTGTCTTTCGTTTAATATTTATCTTTGAAAGAGTTGATTGATAGAAAAATACGAACAGTACATTCAAATATCCCGAACGGCTTCCGTCACAAGTTGAAATTTTGAATTTTGTTTTCTTTATAGCTGAGTGTCAGTGTTCTGAACTAATTATTTAAACTTTTCCAAATGTTGATTAGTTATATAGTTATCTTATGCAGTTTTGTAATTCGAGTATTATTCTGTTTACTGTTTTATTTTCTGAACCAATCACTGTTCCTTGAATAGTGAAACAATAATTTTACAAACGTTTGTAAATTTATAATCGGAATTGAATATTATAAATGAAATGTTGGTGGCTAAACACGAACTACTTGCATAATTCAGTTTGTTCAGCACAGAACGTATCAATACATTTTGTCACTGAGTTTCTTTAAAAAGTAATAAGGCTTACTGAGTAGAGAGGATACGTCGTTATGTTGCAACTTCCAAACGGCAATGCTTGTTGATTTTAAATACAGCTAACACAAGTGAAAGGAACCATACATGTTTATTTTAGAAGAATGTGTACATTGACTGCTGTTAAAATTTATACTGTGTATTGGGGTGAAAATAGAATAAATAAGAATGTTGAATCAGCCAGAGCGAGAAGACAGCTTACTACTGAAAACAACACCTCTGTTAATGACAGCATTATTAACTTCACTGTGATGGCCTGGCATGGCGAAGCGCGTAAGGCGTACGACTCGTAATCCGAGAGTCGCGGGTTCGCGCTAAACATGCTCGCCCTCCCAGCCGTGGGGGTTTACAATGTGACGGTCAATCCAACTATTCGTTGGTAAAAGAGTAGCCCAAGAGTTGGCGGTGGGTGGTGATGACTAGTGGCCTTCCCTCTAGTCTTACACTGCTAAATTAAGGACGGCTAGCACAGATAGCCCTCGAGTAGCTTTGTGCGAAATTCCAAAACAAAAACAAATAACTTCACTGTACTGAAGTTGTGACTGTACATTATCACACCATTGTTAACTTTACTGTACAGAAGTTGTGACTGTACATTATCACACCATTGTTAACTTTACTGTACAGAAGTTGTGACTGTACATTATCACACCATTGTTAACTTTACTGTACAGAAGTTGTGACTGTACATTATCACACCATTGTTAACTTTACTGTACAGAAGTTGTGACTGTACATTATCACACCATTGTTAACTTTACTGTACAGAAGTTGTGACTGTACATTATCACACCATTGTTAACTTTACTGTACAGAAGTTGTGACTGTACATTATCACACCGTTATTAACTTCACTGTACAGAAGTTGTAACTGTACATTATCACACCGTTATTAACTTCACTGTACAGAAGTTGTGACTGTACATTATCACACCGTTATTAACTTTATCGTACAGAAGTTGTAACTGTACATTATCACACCATTGTTAACTTTACTGTACAGAAGTTGTGACTGTACATTATCACTTTGCAACTTCTCTTTCTTTTACACTTTGCTATGTGACTGGTTAGACGCAAATAAAACGATTTCTTTGTGGCAATACTTGTCATAAAACAAGAGAAATACAAAAATTCCAGTAAGGGAACAGAAATATTGTAGTTCTGGTATAATAAGTTGGATATACAGAGGAGAAATATTGTAGTTCTGGTATAATAAGTTGGATTTACAGAGGAGAAATATTGTAGTTCTGGTATAATAAGTTGGATTTACAGAGGAGAAATATTGTAGTTCTGGTATAATAAGTTGGATTTACAGAGGAGAAATATTGTAGTTCTGGTATAATAAGTTGGATTTACAGAGGAGAAATATTGTAGTTCTGGTATAATAAGTTGGATTTACAGAGGAGAAATATTGTAGTTCTGGTATAATAAGTTGGATTTACAGAGGAGAAATATTGTAGTTCTTGTATAATAAGTTGGATTTACAGAGGAGAAATATTGTAGTTCTGGTATAATAAGTTGGATTTACAGAGGAGAAATATTGTAGTTCTGGTACAATAAGTTGGATTTACAGAGGAGAAATATTGTAGTTCTTGTATAATAAGTTGGATTTACAGAGGAGAAATATTGTAGTTCTTGTATAATAAGTTGGATTTACAGAGGAGAAATATTGTAGTTCTTGTATAATAAGTTGGATTTACAGAGGAGAAATATTG